>JARKHS020034030.1:0-24094 GCA_030143305.2 Amblyomma americanum
CTTTTTTTCCCTACTTCCATTAACACTGCCAGAATGACCTGCTTTCACATTTCTATCTCTGTCACTCTCATACACGCATGCATAAACATGCATAAACATGTCAGTGGGAATGGCACTTGCGGAATAAGGTTAACAGAAAGTTCAAGAGGTTTTCGCGTTGTCACGTGGTTTTCAGCGTCACTTTACTAAAAGAAATAATGGGACAAGAGGATGTGCTCTGGACTTCAGTTTATTAATGCGACCGCACTAAAAGCCTCATCGGCGAAAAAAAAATATTTGGAATAGGTCATAAAATTCGCCCATATGCTGGAGGGACGCAACGTCACGAGGCCGAACAATTCCCATTGGCTACAAGGAAGTGACGTCACCACTCTAGAAGTTACGTCACTTCCGGAAAAAAATGACCTTTTAATGCTCTCGCATTGCGCCAAAACAAAGTAATTAAGTTTGCCTCTGAATTTTTAATGGGTCCATTGACCTATCGGTAGAGGGACGTTGTTGTGTGATGACGTCATTCGTGCGCACGAGGACCGCGAGATCTAGGCAGGGGGGGGGGGAGGATTAGTCCGAATGGTTTAGATTAGGTCGTAAAAAAACGAAAACAAAAGTTTGCCGAGTTGTTGGGAAGTGTATGGAATCTTCGTAGGGTCACCTTCTCGTTTGCGTCGTTTGTCCTGCGCTTTTTTTTTTGTATTCTTCCTCAACTGCTTCTGCAAACGACGAGCAATTTTGCGCGCGGCCCCGGGTAAATAAGTAATGGCGCGAGCGGCTGGGTGCAGATGGAGGCTTAGCACGATATCGCCCGCAGCGCTCGCGGCGTATACAGCGTGCAAAGGTTTTTGCCAAGCCCGCTCAGAAGTCAAAGCAGATTGGTTTGGTTGCCTTTTCGTTGTCTTTTTTTTTATTCTCAACCAAGCCACCACGAAATTGCTTCTCTGAGTTCCCGAAAAAAACCAGCAATGCGCGATGAAGCCCCCGCGCTCGTGAGTCTATAGGCTGCAGCGCTGTTTGCTTCGGGCGTGCTCGTTAATTGAATTCATTGTGCCTGCTCGCACGCTAGTCCGCGTGGTGCACGGGCAAAACAGCGATTTAGGCGGGGCGGTAGTGTCGGCGCTGCTGTAGCCCGCGATGTTTACAGAGAACACTTTTTCGCGCCTTTTTACTCGGTGGGCGACGGCGCCGTCGCAATAAAGTGCGCATTTTTGCGCGGGAGAAAGCGCCGTTAAGCTAACGCCCGCTCGCGCTCGGGCCAACTGTGGCACGCGTCTCTGGTGTTGCTTGTTTGTTATTTGGGTGGTTTATCGTTTCTTTTGTGCTCTTTGTGCTCGTCCCGCGTGTTTGTTTCCCCCGTGTGGCGTGCGCCACCAAATGTCAGCTTCATCGCATTATGCACGCGGGGGCGTTTTCTGCCGCGTTCCAGCGCTTCCGTGTACTTTCTTTACGCGGATTTCTTGGCAAAACGCGCTTTCGTTTACTTTTCTTTTTTTTTATAGCGGTGAATTACTTGCAAAATGTCGCCGCTCTTGCTACTTTTTATTGCTCGCTTGTCTCCTGTTTAGTATGGGTGTTTTCCGGCCTTTATAAATGGCGACTAATATTTCCAAGTTAGTGCGGGCGGCGCCTGCTTGGTTTAAAGTTTGGCTTCAAATGCGCTGCCTGGGGTAGTCAGGGCGGTCTAACGAATCAGAATTTAACCGTTGAAAGCTGCAAAAAAGAAAAAAAAAAGGATCTTGGAAGAGTTCAGTAAATTAATATACAGCTGAATCGGAGGAGTGCTATACGAGGTATGTGCAAGGCTGCACGCATGTCAGCCGAGTTCAGTCTGGTGAGGTGGGGCTAATCCATGGGGCCGAATCATAAAGGGCAACTCCTGGGCCTTTTTGAAGAATTCGGTTGGTGGTTGCATTGCATGACTTAGCTCCGCCCCTCGCTCATCATGGGTTCAATAAATCGTTTTTGCTTTCCTAAATACTGAGGTAAGAACAGAAAAAAATCTGCAAGCAAACTGACGTTCAAAGCTGCCTCTGCAGTTTTTCTTCGTAAGGGTGGTTGTGGGAGGAGTTCCCCTTTATTTTCTGGGAGAGAGAGGGAGAAAGTAGAATTTAATGAGAGGTAAGGTGGAGAGGTCGGCCGGCGGTAACGTGACACACGCGAAAGGGGAAGGGAAGGAGAGGGATACGCAGATTGGAAGTGTAGAGTGATGACGTCATAATGCCACGAGATATCCACGAACACCATGGCTGGCACTCGTTCTCATGCAGACTTGACGTGTAGCACACACTGTCGATATCTGCCACACACACGCACCGACGCATATTACTTCAGTGATTCAGAGATGGGCCTCAATGCAAGCGCACAATTTAACACACTCGCGTGTGATCGTGTAGCTTTCGCTGTGCTGCTGTAGCCCAGGTGCCAAAATTATTCTGGAACCGCCCACTACGGCGTCTCTCATATCCCGTGCGCAGCTTTCGGATATCAGACCCCACATACCGTACCGTACCATACCATACCATACCATACCATACCATACCATACCATACTGCGAAGAAAACTTCATGATGCCACTGTAGAGGTACAGCTACTAGCTTACAAGATGGCTGTTCTTCCAGTGCTGACTTACTCTAGTCATGTTTGGGAGCCGTATACTAAACATAAAAATTTCAAAATGTGAACGGGTACAAAACAAAGCTCTAAGATTTATTTTCAACTCGTACTCTAGAACCCAATCAGTATCTGAACTTAGAAACAGGGCCGGGCTGACAACTGTGAAGCATAAACTGCAGTTTAACAGGCTGATATTCTTTTTGCATGTGCTCACAGGTAGCTATAAGCTCAGTCTAGACCGATACATCAAACCACTGAATACTTCTGGCAGCAAAACAAAACATTCAAAACATATCACACCTCTGAATTTTAGAACAGATTCTTTCAAATACTCTTTTCTGGTTCGCACTATTGACGAATGGAACAAATTACCAAAAGAAGTAGTTCAATGTTCGGATTTAAAGGATTTTGAAAACGCCCTCACGAAGTATTTGTGATTGGTTTGACTGGTATGTTTTTGACCCATATCACATGTCATTTTGTCTTAATCCCTCCTATAATGTTTTTTTTTTCGTATTTCTCCTAAGGCGGTGATCTGCTAATTTATTGCATCTAGTTTTTGATTATTTCACCAACTCCTGTCTTGGCAGCTGCTGACAGTATGAATAAAAAAATAATAAATACCATAACATACATACCTACCTACCATACCATACCATACCATGCCATACTATACTATACTATACCATACCGTACCATACCGTACCATACCGTACCATAGCCATACCATACCATACTATACCATACCATACCATACCATACCATACCATACCATACCATTCCATATCAGTTCTTTGTCTACAGAGCTTTCTCCTGTCTAAAGGCAGCCACGGTGCTTCATTTCTGGCCCTCCCGTCAACTGTAACGATTATCTTGGCGGTAACGACTCATATTGCTGGCGCGCAAAACGCATATTTAATAAGTGAATAAACTGTGCGCAAGCGTTAGTTTACTGTCCCTAGAAGTGATTCTCTTGAGTTGTGTGCGTTTTGATAGCTATTTTATATGCTTAATGGGGTTGCGATGAAATAATGAAATGGGTGGGTCACTTAGTCTCATACACTCACCCACATGAAAATCGTTCGACGCCGCAGGAAACCGTATAAAACTTCACCCGCAGTTGACGCAGTAGAAAGGGGGGGGGGGGGGGGGGGTTGAGAGAATAGGCATCGTTCCCACCATATGGAACATACTGAATAGACAGTTCCAGGAGGTTTATGAAAAAAAAAAAAGCAGCGAAGACGAGAAAGGAAAAGCTTGACAAAAGAGCAACGGAATAGCTTATTCGTTCATGTTTTTTTTTTTTCATTCTTTCAATCACGTTCTTATGCGTGCAACATATTTTGTGTTTCGCGTTAAATTACAAGTGGTTCATTTCGACGGCCCTCTCAGAAACACCTGCGACGACCTGACACATTTCGAAAACTCCGAGATCTTTTTTTTTCTTTTTCTTTTCCCCTTCCACCCAAAATTAGTGGCTCCCGCCTGACAGCCGCGATTCTGCTCAGGGCTCCAGGGTTCTGCGGGTTGTGCGTGGGAGAGGTAGGAGCGCTCTTGTAACGTCCCCCCCCCCCCCCACCTCCTTCCCCACTACCAATACCCGTGCTGAGGTTTGGCCGACATGTCAGGCCGTTAGTCTCCTTTGTGCGCGTCTGCTACGTGCGTTCGCGCTGGCGACAATGTTATGCAAGCGAGGCCATTATGGCTCATGTAGCGGTCGCCCACACCGTGTGCTACGCGTATCCGGCCAGTTTAAAAAAAAATGCCAATGCAGACGCTTCTCGGAAGCGGAGAGGCGCTGTTGTTATCTCACTCTCGCTGGACACTTCAACCACGCCGTGAGGGAAAGGGATCACGAAAGGAGGGAAAGGAGACAGAGAGAAAATGCGCTACAGGGCTGCACGAATATTGGGAATTGAATCGAATAATGACTTGAATATCCTTGTATTCGATTCGCCGAACGAATCTAATAGGGCATGTTCAAAATTATTCGAGAACAAATTCGAATCCATTCTCAAGTTTTCGAAATAGTTTTCTAGTAATTGGAACGAAGTTCGAATAAGTTGCGCCGTAGGTCTACTGTATTTTTTTTTTCTCGACGATTGTTGCAAAAACGGGTCTCACGCTGACTCCACACAGCATGGTGCTGCTATCGGTCTGTTTGGGAATAGAATAGAACAGAATAAGGTGTTCATACTGCTCGTATATATACGGCCTTCAAGATTGGGTGACGCGACAGGTTTCGGCCAAGTTTAGCAAAGCCTGCCTTCATGCCCGCTATCGGAGTTCACGGCTGGAAATCTCGACGTTTTCAAAATCGAGTTAGTTTGTTTGATGTCGTCATCAGTATCAAAAGATGATTTTCTTATGAGTCCGACTTGACAGTAACACAAATAATTGACAAGACATAGTAGTAGCGCTAAAAACAGGGACGAAAGGATAGAAGAAGACAAAAGAGCTAGCGTTTGTGTTGTCTTCTATATCCTTTCGTCTCTGTTTTAGCGCTACTACAATTTCCTCGCGATCTAAACTCCAACTAGCCCCTCTTTGTGCCTTAAACAGAAAAAAATACACTGACTACACGTTGCATGTCCCCTAGTGAAGGTCAGTGTTGCGTCTTTCGACGGGTACACCTTTAACTCAGTGATTTGTAATGCCGCCTCTCGCGCATCGCGGTTTCGCATGGATATTCATTCGCCCAAGTCGTGAATAATCGCACAAATATTCGATCGGTATCCAATTTGGTTATTTCACTATTCGGTCCGTATTCGTTCAGGTCTTTTACTGCGCTATTCGTATTCGATTTGGTTATGGGAAAGTAATATTCGCACACCTCTACTCCGGACGAACTTTCGACCACCTGGTGTGCTTTAACGGACATCGCACAGCAAACGTGCGTTTGCGCGTTTCACCGGCCTGGAATCGAAACCGGGACCTCCTGCTGTGCACCCGGCTCGGTGGCTCAGTGGTTAGGGCTCTCGACTACTGATCCGGAGCACCCGGGTTCGAACCCGACCGCGGCGGCTGCGTTTTTATGGAGGCAAAAACGGTAAGGCGCCCGTGTGCTGTGCGATGTCAGTGCACGTTAAAGATCCCCAGGTGGTTGAAATTATTCCGGAGCCCTCCACTACGGAACCTCTCTCTTCCTTTCCTCTTTCACTGCCTCGTTTATCCCTTTCCTTACGGTGCGGTTCAGGTGTCACACGATATATGAAACAGATACTGCGCCATTTCCTTCCCCCCCCCCAGAACATATTATTATTATTATTATTATTATTATTATTATTATTATTATTATTATTATTATTATTATTATTATTATTATTATTATTATTATTATTATTATTATTATTATTATTATCCCCTGCTGTGCAACCAAACGCCGTAACAACTGAATCACCGCGGTGGGTGTCACCTTCAAGCACGTGTATATATACATTTTACCTCTTGAGGTATTACGAGTCCTCACGCACCTCGTCACTGTAGAGGTAAAGAGAGAACTTCGCAGATAAACATCGTGGTTTGGCTGCTGCTACGGCTCGCAAGAATTAACGAGCAAGTTCTGTAAACGTTCAGTTCCGGAAAGATCCAAAGGCAACCAACATAATGGGCGACGGTTTGAAGAAGAAACAGGCGCTTCGCTCCGTGCGCGCCACGTGCTCCCGTCGCCAGTTCCTCGCAGATGTTTCGAAAAACACACGCGTTACAAAAAAAAAAGCAAAAATGAATACGATTCACCCTGAAACCGCGTATCTGTCGTTTCCCTCTTTCGTGTTTTTTTTCTTTCCATGTCCTTTTGTTTTTTTTACGTATTCTTTATTCCGCTTCGCAAGCATCACGCCACTATTTTTCTTTCTTTTCACGTCTTTCTTTTTCAACTGTGAGCTCATTTTCCATTTCTCTCTGCGCATCTTGCGTTTATCCAGTCTTTACGCGTGCTGCGTTACAAAACTTCCGGCCGGTCTGAAATTGCTCGCCAGCGCTGTGTTGCTCGCTCTCTGGGCAATCTGCGGTCCAGAGTCTGTCTATAGAACACTGTCTCGTTATTACAGCAAACATAGCGTCCAAAGCGAAAAACCCATAGAGGAGGTCTTTCCACATGCGGCTATGAGCGACATGTGTGGTGGATACGCGGCACTGATAATGACCACCTGGGTGGCCGTCGTGAAGAGGAGGCGAGCCGAAAAATCGCCCACAAGATGAAAACGGAATTGAATCAACAATGAAAAAAAAATAGCAGTGAAATACAAGCACACAAGTCGCTGCATTATTTGGTTTCAACTTAAGCCTGTATGACGCTGGAGGTGACTGAACGCGCGGCTTCTTGACAAGCAGCACGCGGCACAGGTGCGGCAAATTCATTACTTTCTTTTGTACCCAGCCTATAAGGCGGAGCGAGATTGAGCGTGATCTGACATCAGTCTCAAATATGTAGCTGTTCAAGCTTAAAGTTTTATTATACTTGTGGTGTTCAATGAGTTTTGGCTTCTAAGCTGTAACTTTTCATTAAGTAACTGTACTAAAAGATGTTGTGTGCCTATAAATGTTGTCACTGGTTTATTTTTCGTCTCAACAGCGCTACAGTATTTAAATCATCCCCAACATCATGGACGTCGTAGACACCATAGGCATCACACGCATCACAGGCACAACAGACCCCACAGGCACAGTAGGCACCGTAAGCACCATAGGCGCCTACGTATAGGGCTTTTGGTGCCTATGGTGTCTACCGTAAGCATCACAGGAACTCTCGGTACCAAGGCACCACAAACACCAAGGCCCCATAGGCACTATACTGACACTATACTGACACTGACACAGACACCATAAATGTGGACGCCTGCGAGCAATGTTCAGTTTCGTCCGGGAGCTCTTCCGCGGCCTCCGCTGCACCCTCATCGCCTAGTCTATTGCGTCTTGTATGGGCAATAAATGTGGGCTCTCTAGCGTCACTAGTGAACTCCAGAAAAGAGGTAATGGTGTTAAATTCACTGCAGGCGTACTGTGCGTAATTTAGGCATGTCACGCGCATCTATAGTCAGTGCTAAGAGGTGAAGGTAAGGAGTGTTTCTTTGTCTTTCTGAAACATGTAGCGCCCGTTAGAGGAACGCTATGAAACTGATGTTAAGAGGCTTGGACA
Organism: Amblyomma americanum; assembly: GCA_030143305.2. Lineage (NCBI taxonomy): Eukaryota > Metazoa > Arthropoda > Arachnida > Ixodida > Ixodidae > Amblyomma > Amblyomma americanum. The sequence goes on from JARKHS020034030.1 coordinate 7,748, forward strand.
AGTTTAAGGCCTTAAATTATAAAACTGATCACTGCAGGCAGGTCGTTTACGTTAAGCCTAACGGCAGCAGCAAGCGGAACCTAGAACATTTTGGTTAAAACATCATTAGTAAGACTAGCCCCGCTGACACTACGACGAGTCTACACACCACTTGTCGTTTCATAGCCTTTACGCAGGAAAAATACCGTAACGTGCGGAATGAGATGAGGAAGCGACACCAGTTAGGCTTATTTTCATACACGATGGATTTCTTTTGCTCGATAAAGTATTCAAGAAGTTTGCTGAAGCGCTATACAGATGACTAAATGCGACTGCGAGTAACTCGGTAACCGATTAATGCAAGTAAATACCATCCCATTTTCGTCTGCGCTGCAATGTGCATGATCAGTTCCAGTCCTGGGCCGCGTTATAATACGCTCTGGTCTCTGGGTCGTCATTTACAGTATAGCTTTCGAGCGGCCTAATTAGCTCTGTCTCAAGGTCGGGAATAACGATTACTGAAGGCCAGCTTTGATTTGGTAGTGCATATTGCCATTGCGTTATTAATTAATGAATGATAATAATGGGCGTATGATCCCGCTCACTTGGACTCGTCTCGGGCGCACATGAGATAGCAAACGTAATTAGGACGGTAATGATAACTGGGTAATGATAACTTAGGATAAGTTTCGGCAACTGAAGTTAACGGAAATTATCGGCGGTATGCAGTATTGCAGGGGGTAAAAGAATTGAGTTGATTGCAGCATCACAAGCCGTTTCTAAAGGTGGAAGTTGTAGCAACATGCACAGTGATTTCTGCCTACAAACCTCGGTCGGATTGATCCCCTCCTATCGGGGCACTGTCTCTGTCGTGCGCTCATCAGCTATACGAAATTTGCACGCTTTATGTTGAATGAAAATCATATTAATAATAACATGTCGCCTCGGACGTTTTTTTTAATAATGAATTCCGATTACAAGAGTTTCGGTAGAACAAATTTGGTTTATGTGTATTTTGTGTGTCGAGTCGACGCCGCTTCCTTGCGCTTACAACACTAACCGGAATCGACTTGAGAGAGCTCTGTCCTATCTTCCACCTTTTCTTCTGTCCACGGCTCGTCGCTTTGACAACTGTGGAATAGCTTTAGCACCCTTACACTATCTCCCTTGTTTTCTATGCTTGCGATCATTCACAAAAAAAAAAAAAGCGGTTTAGGCTTACTCAGAGAAGCGTGTCACGATTCAACTTCACGCGGCCGCGTCGGCTTGTGTAAAGAAAAAAAACAGTTTGCTGGAGAAGCAATCTAATCTAGAGAAAAGCGTCCGCAAAGATTACATCGTACGTTTGCCTCCTGTTTTTTTTTTGCTTTTTTTCCTGTTTCTCTTCTAAGCCATTAAAAAGCGATGAGCTATTCCTCGCGTTGTAGGAGATTCGTTGTATCTGTGAGCAAGCTGCGGTTCCTGCGAAGGGCAAACACAGTAGCGAGCAAGCTTCATCCAGCACCCAAGTTGTAGACTCGGCGCACGCGGTTTGTTTAGAAATTATGTAATTCATTCAGCACATTTATTTCTCGGCTTGAAATCTCACTTCGCGGTTCTGCGGCACTGCGGAGTTCACACGGAGGGAAACTCAGTACTGCAAAGCTGCAATGCCAGCACCCCCGGCTTAGCATCAACGCTCACCGGGTGCGGAAAACGCAAACCGGGTGCGGCCAGTCGTCGTCGAACGGAGCGTACATTACAACGCGACAGTGAGAACAAGGACACAGCTGGCATACGCAGACTCAGGACTGGCGCTGACTTGCCGCTCCCTTACGTTGCACATGTGCGCCCTTGTAGTATACATGCAGTCGACAGAAAGAGTTACGGGACGAGGGTGTGCGAAAAAAAAATGGTTCGGCGCAGACAGGCGCAAGCTAGTCGCTTTAAGTTCTCGCAAGTATGACGAGACATGCATGCTCCTCAACTGACATCGTAGGCACCACAGACGCCGCAGACATAGACACGTGCAGAGAGTCTTCAGTTTCGTCAGAGGGCTCAGGCGAGTGGGTCGTGAGGCAGCGCTACAACGAGCTTTCTGTCGAGCATACGCAACCCGTAAACTTTTGCTGCCGACAGCACGTCTTATACCTGTGTTACACGGGCGTTTTCAACGACAGTTCAGTTAACCGCCAGTTGAGGATTTCAACTGCCGTTGAATTCAACCGGAATCGCCAGCTGTTACACGAGCACTTCGCGTTCAGTTCAGTTAGCACTCTAACCACATGACCTCGCGTCTAGAGCGAAGTGTAAATAAGAAAAAAAAAGCAGTGTGTGCATTTTTTTTGTTGTTATAAATGATCGTAAAGTATATATTCTTTACTATAGTGACAATTATTTTTGTGTATTTTTTGCTTTGCGGTAGAAATTTGCGGGTGCGAAGCACACTGAGCCAAGACAATCCAGTAAGAGGGCAAGTTTTTCGGTCCGTAGGTCGCCATCTTGTCAGTTGGCCGTTCAACTGAGATCCCCGATCTCAGTCGAACTCAACTGCCGTTGGGATTTCAACGGCAGTTAGCACTGCCGTGTAACACCGCTAACTGCCGTTCAGTTCAACTGAGAGTCAACTGAACTGCCGTTGAAAATGCCCGTGTAACACGGGTATTAGACCTTATCAACAATTCGAAGTGGCGAAATGCAAAAAAAAACAAGCAAACAAATAACTGGCTGCCTCTTTGGGACCTCTCGAATCTGTTCTATATGCTTGGCGAATGCGCATCCTCCAAGAGTCGCACTTGTAAGGAAAACTGCACGATGGGTATACGCCTACTCTGCTTTGACTCCGAAAGCGCACTGTGCAAGCGAACGTGACCCTAAACGACGTACCCGACTGAATATGCATTACTTGTGACAGCGGCAATCGAGGAGCGATGCGTCCAGTTCCTCATCATAATTAAGTTCCGCGGTTTGATTTCGTCGCTGGGATGCAGTTCCCTTTCCTAGACATCCCCTGTCTAGGCTACATCGGACAACGGATATCCTAAGGGACGACGTGGTGTACAAGGACTAAGCATTTAACAGTATTCTTTTTAACCGTGAACCACCGAGAAATCACACCCACATAATAATAATAATTGGTTTTTTGGGGAAAGGAAATGGCGCAGTATCTGTGTCATATATCGTTGGACACCTGAACCGCGCCGTAAGGGAAGGGATAAAGGAGGGAGTGAAAGAAGAAAGGAAGAACGAGGTGCCGTAGTGGAGGGCTCCGGAATAATTTCGACCACCTGGGGATCTTTAACGTGCACTGACATCGCACAGCACACGGGCGCCTTAGCGTTTTGCCTCCATAAAAACGCAGCCGCCGCGGTCCGGTTCGAACCCGGGAACTCCGGCTGAGTAAAAGCGGACGTGTGGAAAGGTAAAAAATCTTCTAAGCCAGCACCAACTCTCGCGTCTTTGAATGTTGCCTGCGTCTTGGTTCTCCTTTCGTTTCACCTCGCTCTAATCGGAGCGACTTTCCCACACCTTGGTCAATAATGTGACAGTGAGATAGCGCTGAAGATAACGCTTATTGATTATCCTCTGCTATCGTGAAAGCAAACCAGCCCATCCTTAAGTTTTACTTCCAGTCGCAACGAAATACTAGGCATGCATCTAAGCAAAGGAGTTGTGCTCCGTGCTCTCTTTAAGCATCGAACGATGAGTCAGAAAAGCGCAAACAAAAAGAAAAAAAAGCGGAAGGGAGAAATAAATGATCGTTTCTTTTCCCTGACTCGGCGTTAAGGCCTATTTTTCTCATCCGACACTTCATGAAGTTTGCGCAGGTGCGGCTGCATGCTGTCATAACCGTGGACAATGAAATCCGGTACAAACACATTCTTTTTTTTTCTTTCCTTATTACAACACGAACGCTAGTGCTTGCAATCCGATGGCTGCTGTGCGCGCCTGCTGTACGCATGAACTCGGTGAAAGTGATCTCAAAAACAACAATGAACAAAGGGCATCGGCATCGCCCACTTTTGCCAGCCTGCCGCAGTAACACGGTTGTAAGAAACAAAAAGTGTAAAAGAAGAACTGTAACTTAGAAAAGGAGTCTGCTATGTGTGACAGCGCACCGATGCATGCATCGAACAGCTCCGCGTCACACATGCTGGAAAGACCGGTGTTTTAGAAGCGTGCATTTCTGCGTGGCGTCAGCTCGCAATTGGGGCCCGAATCAAAGGCATCGCGACATGCCTGTGCGACTTTTGTCCTAACTTGTAGCTTTTAAAGAAATACCTTTAGGGCACTGTCACGAATTAAAACCTCTACTCTGTCTTTCTTCTTCTGTATCTCATGTACAGCTGGCTTCGCTATTATTTTCGAAATAAATGCACCTATATCAACAGGAAGTCCCACCTACTGCGCGCATAGCCGATGATGAAGAAGATATTCAGTGAAGTTGTTTTTCTCCAAAGCGTTCATTTCTGTTTAATTAAAGCAACTAATCGATTCGTGCCACACTTTGCTCTTGTACTCAGCCATGCTTACAGAAACAGCTTCTTTTTTTTGGGGGGGGGGGGGGGGGTGCATTTATCTTTATCGTGTGTATCGATTGCGTAGGAGTACGCGTAGTTTCGTTTTTGTCATGCTGAGGAATATACATGTAATTAACGCAGAGCAAACCACGGCGGCTGCTGTCCGCGCTGAATCACGAAGTGATTGAAACTGGAAGCCGTGGGCTCATTACGGGTCATTACGAAACTAGGACGACGCTATTAAGCAGTGACGTATTCATTAGTTCGTCGTCGTCTTCTAATGAGGAAAAAGGGAACGAATTTATGCAATTTGTTGTTCGCAAGGGCGGGGCCGAGATCGTTACTAACAGTATCCGGGCTGCCCTACTTTGCCACGGAAGTTTTTTGGTCGTTAAAGACAGCCCGTGAATATTCAGGTTTTCAGAATATATCATGCGCCGGTATATATGCGACCTTACGTGCACGCGCGAAATGCGTATACGTTTTCCGTACGCACAAGCACGAGTGGAAATTAATTTAGTAGAAGAAAAAATATATAACGGGTGTAACAGTTAAGCCACAAAGGCGGCGGCAAGAGCTGAAGCTGTAAACACGTTTGACCACATCTCTGGTTTTCTACTAAAGCTTATTTAGCTGTTAGTGTAGCAAGGAACCAGCCCAGTTATTGCGCCCTACTTAACGGATAAACTCAGTGCCACTCAAGCTGCGATCGAAAGAAAATAAATTTGATATACTAGCGCCGTGATTTAATTTCTTCATTTTGACAGACGCTCCAAGCGGCACACGAAACACCACAAGTACAGCTTTGTGAAAGGAAGAACAACTGGCGATTTCAAATTACTCATATTCACAACTCATGGCTCTGTGCGCAGTTGTCTCTCAACTGACTTTAGCAAGGCTCTGACTGGACGCTGCTGAGAACGCATGTTGTGAAGATGAAATTTGACATGTTTTAAACCATACTCGCTGGCCTGCCGTTGGCGTCGTGCCTTGAAAAAATGCACAATCTATATGAACCAGAACGCATGCCCCTTCGCATTTCGACTTTCTCTCATGCCGCATTGGCGTGATTCATGTTTAGAATGTCGGATGGCGTCGATAATGACGAGGTTACCCTTACCGATGTCGATCACTAGCTTGCGTTATGAGGTGAGGAGTGCTACCACCTACTTTAGCCGTGCCCATTTTACCCTAACTGCGTCGTAAGGAAGCTGAATCACTTTTGCAATCGCTATTTTATCTCCATAGTTTCGTAATATCCGCAACAAATAGCGTCATGTTTCGTTACAGGAGGAATCGCGTTCATTCCATGAATAAAGCGGTTATATTCGGTTATATCCGTTACTTCTCTGTCTTTAGGTTTAAAAAAATTAATGTTTAAAAACAGCTACCTTTTTGATTTCTTGAAGCTTGGAAAAAATCCACCTTGGCGCAAATAAATTGTCTCTTTTGTTTTGTCTGTGTGAATTTATTTGCGCCAGGGTGGATTTTCTCCAAGCTTCAAAAAATGCTAAACCAACTATAGCCTAGCAACATGCCTTGCTAACTTTTTGAACACATCTAGTTTTCTCAGAACTCCAGACACTTTTAACCCCTTATTAGGCGCTGGCTCTGTAAAACATAGCACAACGCATATCCGTTACTTCGCCTTGTCGACCATTTCGTTATAACGAGTGGAACCTCGTTATAACGACTGCAGATCTCCTGCGCGCGACGTCGGCTCCCGTCCGCTGTACGCCGACAAGCTGCGGCGCGCCGCAACAAGTGGTCTGAGAGAATGCTGCGCTGGCTCCACGTCCACCGGCTATAGTCGCGTGAGCTCGTCGCCAGCTGCGGTGCGCATGCATGCATGCATGCATCCACGCGTCTCTCTCTGGCAGACGCCGCCGACCGCAGAGAACTGCCCCAGCCGGCGCCAGCTGCCAGGTTTCCCACGTCACTGCAGCCGGCCGCCGAACCGCTGAGCGCGCTTTCGCCACCGTATAAAGCGCATATACGAAAGGCCGCGATCCCTGCTCTACATTTCCTTTTTTTCTTCTTTTCTTCTTTTCTTCACCCCCTTTTGAAATGCGCGTGCCGAAGAAAGCCCGTGCCCGCATCGCCTTGAAAGGCCTTGTTTTCGGTATGCGCATTGGCTCTTTAAGGGGCTGACAGGTCGATGCGTTTCTGAACTTATATCGGATTTAAGCTTCAAACTTTATACTGACGGCAAAGTTTTGCGGGGTAAACAAAGCCTCCAAGTGGGCGCTGAGTGAGGAAAAAATGAATGCTCAAAGTGAAAAAGAAATGCAGATTCGACTTCCAGTCTCAAAACAAATGTTGCTGTGTATGCATGCGAGCGTTTGTGTGTGTATGCGTGGGCGCGTGCGCGGCTGTCGGCTATAGCCATCGCTGTTATGCTAAAATAATTGAACAAGCAAACGTTCTCGACCAGTACAACCTGTACTACTCGGTTGGGCGGTAGATGCGACTTCCAGCGAGCATATAAAAGGGGCTTATTTCTACCATGGTTCATCGCGCCGTTTAAAATTTCATTAATATAGCACGGACATGGTTTCTTCTTAAACTCTACTTTTTTTTCAACGACAGTTTTTTTCAAAGGCAATTATCATTTGCCGTTTATCCCAGTAGTATTTCTGAATGGAATAAGTTGCCGGTTGAAGTTGTCGGGTGCTCCCCGAGATATATTTTTAAGTCTAATCAGTGATATATAATTGCACTGTTCTTTTATACCATTGACTGTACGCTTTGTCCTGAAGCGTATGCATGTTTTTTTGTGTGTTTTTTCTGTTCTACTGATTTTGATGCATTGCTCCTTTGTCATCCCTCTCTTTTGGTGCATCTAATTTCATGTACTCGTCACTTTATGCTGTACCCACTCCCCTGCTATAATGCTTCGACGCTGCAGGGTGTACTGTAAATAATTAGAGAAAAACTAGCGTCAAAGCCATGCAAACCATCAAGGGAATAACGAAGACGAGACACAAGCGCTAACTCGTCTTAGCTCTTGCGCTTGTGTCTCGGTTCTTGGCGTAGTTTTTCTCTAATTCAAGTATGCACCAACTAGCCCAAAAAGAGGCGTTAATAGTGTAAATAAATAAAATATAAAACCTTTCGTCGTCTGGGTACTCTTCAGCCCCCATATCACTGTCTTCCTCTTCCAAGATGACGATGCTCGCATTGTAATTAATCGGTCCATCTCCGTCTTCTTTATCTGGAAAAGTACTGTATAAGGGCTACTTTGTTTATCTGGCGTGTACTGTGACACAATGTGACAAATTCGGCAGCGATGTACCATTGATAAAGCCAGACCGAACACTGACTATCTTTAGCGTAGCTACGATTGCGAAGCCTTGTCTACTGCAGCTGTGCAACTAATGTTGCCCGCGCGTTTGGAGAGGTCAGAGGAGACGCTTGAGGTGATATATATAGACGTGTCTCCTGCGGATTACGGCGCTTGCACAGTGCTCTGCAGTAGCCCTGAGTGAGCTGTATATAGCAGCACATATCTCGTACCGTGTGTGTTTATTAGAAACCCTCGTATCGCTAGGCCTCAGGGCAAAATGCACCTTGAAAACACTACAGATGATAGAAAAGAATAAACTGCACAACCCGCCACCATCCAAATTTGTATTAAGTATGCAGTTCGCTCCGTAAAATCGGTACATCCTGACTATACCGCGCAATATACCAGTGAAAAATTTCCTTGTCAACAACAATGCAACAAGTTAGTCAACTCCAAGCCCGAAATTCCCGCTTCTCGAAAGCGTGTGCCTACTTCTCGCACTGTCCTGTTGCTGTGCACTTCACAACAAGCCGAGGCCAGAGAAAAAGCAAGGAGCGAGAGTACCTGAAGCAAAAAAAAAAAAGACTCCGGGCTGCACACGAGTTCTTTTTCTGTTCTGTGCCGGACGCTACGTATAGTTGCAGTCCTAGCTGCACGCGGAACGAACCGCTGCTCGGCTCGCGTGATTAGTTCGAGACAGTGAGTTATCCAGACAGAAAGCCGGGCGCAACGCTTCGTCCACTGCCAGGAAAAACACTGGTTCGAGCAGCGCATACCGGCGACCACGACAGGCTAGGCCACCTCCTTCCTGGCCGCCGCAGTGGGCGTGCCGTGAGTGCTGTGGCCTGTTGAGACATCGCTCGCGTTCGGCGCTGGCGTGCCCAACCTCGGTCTCGTGTCCTGTGGTCGGTAGTGCTGGCACCGGAGCCTTCTTGGTGGCCGTGACGGTGTCGTGCGCCGCCTTCCGGGCGCCGACGGCCCTGCTCTTGTGCTGGTCGGCCCCGTTGGCCCGGGACGCGATGTAGTTGCGCACGTGCTCGGCGTTCCTCTTGAGGTGGACGTAGTTGCTGAACGAGTAGGTCAGGACGCACGAGCAGGCCAGGATGGACACCCCCAGCACGGCGATGACCACGTAGAGCCCGTCGCGGTTGATGAGCGCCACTGGTGGGTTAATGTCCGCCTCCAGCCGAGGGTCCATGGTGTCTCTGTCAGGGCGATAGAATGGCGCTCCTCTGAGGGTCAGCTGTTGTTGTTGTTCTGGCACGGGCGAAGGCCAGTGGTAGGCTTCCTCTTCTTCTGTCCTGGTGGTCCCTTCCTTGTCTTCGGGCAGAGAGGTTTTTTTTTATTTCGCACACTCGCCATAAAGGCATAGTTTGGGTTCACTGTATACTATAGGAAATCGTGTAAGGTATTTTTGTGCAGGAACCGGAGAAGGCTCCTTCTTTTATTGTTGTCGGTTATCCACTTGAAGAAATCCTCCTCCCTTGTCGCCGTTAGTCCCACTTCGTCGTAAAATTCGTGTCCCTGAAGCCCTTGTCCCTGGACAAGTCCACAGCAGGTGGCGAACATTCACTTGTGCAGCCGGTGTGGAACATCTATAGGGGCAAGTGGCGGGTCTTGCGTCTTGTAAAAACATGCATTGGTATGGACGTGCCTCGTGTCGAAGTCCTTACGGGAATGCTGAGTGATGGGTCATGTTCTGTCATGTTCAGCGAGGACAGTGACTGAATTCGCGGATGTTTCGTATCCGAGGCTGGTCTTCGTGGACGTTGAATGGGAGATTGCAACAGGGTATTGGTTAAGGATGGACAGCTGCGCGAGTTGATAATAATTCATGTGTGTGGTACAGCGTGAACTAGACGACGGAAAAAGGCAAGAAGACAACACAGACGAGCGCTGTACGACGAGGGTATTGGTTAGTGCTCTGTTGCCAAATGACAGAACATTTGTCGGTGATGTTATAGATTGTACGGCTTGCAGTCGCCGCTTTCTTATTTTCACGCACTCTTCGATGCCTAGTGGTATTTGTGCTGTACTGATCCTTTAGACGATTTGGTCCTCCTCTCACACTTTGGCCTTGTGATAGTCTCCCGTCGCCTCACAATACTTGTGATATGTGAAGGGACAATTAAGACAGCTTCACACGTTATCAGCATCGCCGTCGTCGCTAGCCGAGTTGCGTCCCCTAAAAGGCGAAGGCCTCTCTCAGTATTCTCCAGTTATCCGTCTACGCGTCAGCCAAAAAAAAATGTCTTCAGTGAGGTCGTTCACATTTTGCGCGTCGGGTTCTTTGCGTCATCTGTAGCCTGCTTTAACAACTCAGGTGGTGAATCGCAGGTGATGTATTCAGTGCAACGAAACCTGTCTTCTCGTCTCGATTAAGTCGAGTTTGACTTTGATAATGACAACGGTCTCTGACTAAATCGTCGTTACTATATCAACACACCGCAGCGGACCAGGGCTTGCTGGCGTAGCAGGTATTTGCTGTTGAAGATATTTTGCCATTAACTTAGATGAACACGTAAGAAGTGTGATGTTGTTCATCATTATGTGTTCGTCTTAGCTAGGAGTAAAATCTGTCCTCTTCGTTTTCGACTTTTATAAGGAGAAAAAAGGTTAATCATATATGAAAGGTACAACGCACCTTAGCCTACTGCGAACTGTAATGGTTAAGATTCCCTGTGCTATCCTTGAGGCAAAAACTTGGAGGATAACTAAGGATCACTAATAGGCTTGATATTAATTAAATTGCGGACAGTGCAGCGAACTACGGAAAGAAAAATGATTGGGGCGCCCTTAACCGAGAGTAATAGAGCAAAGTGGGCGAGGGAGCAAACGCGAGTTACTACTGTCCACGCTAATACACAGAAGAGAAATAGATTTGGGCATGGAGCGCGCTAAAGGGACATGATCAATGGTCCGTCGTTAGGGTAAAGGGAGGGATTCCGAGAGAAGGTAGAGGTAGCAGGGGGCATAAGTGGGTATATGAAATTAGGAAGTTTTCGCATATAAAGTGGCTGCATCTAGCTCAGGACAACGCTGAATTGAGATAAGTGGAAGCTAGGCTGTCGCCATGCAGTAGACATAACTGGGCTCATGGTGATGATGGTGCTACCTTACGAGGCAGTGATGGTACGACGCCCGCATCATCACCATCATCATTATCTCAGCTCTGCAGAAGCGCTGCAGAGCAACGAGCCGTGCGGGGTGCGCGCGAAAAAAGGGGACCGTGACGCAAGCTGAGGAAGCGACGCCGGTGACTAGACATCGGTACCCTAAGTTCGTCACATCGTGCGGTGGGTATCAACCTCCACGCGTATGCTGAGGAGCTATAGGTGGCTGTAGAGAACCTCGCGCATGAAAATAGAAAGGCGTTTGCGATGATGATGATGATGGTGCTACCTCACGAGGCAATGATGGTATGACACACGCATCATCATCATCGTCATGGCGATCGCCTTTGGCTTTTCGTGCGCTAGGCTCTCTTTGTCCGCCTGTAGCGCCTCAGCATCCGCGTGGGGGTTGGCACCCACCGCACGATGTGACGAACTTACGGCACCAACGTTTAGTCACAGACGTCGTTTTCTCAGCTTTCGTCACGGTTCCCTTTCTTGGCGCGCATCCGGCTATGCTGATTGCTCTGCAGCGCTTCTGCCAGCCTTAATTGGGCCGCTCCTTTAGGCGCCGATACGGTAATTAGCATGTCAGTAGAAATCCCTAATAGAGGCGGATGTGTTACACTCATTTTCTTATGTCCTGCAGACAGCTGACTCGCTATATACCGTTGTGATTGATGCAGTTAATGAGCCACTGAAAAAATCAAAGCGTGCAGCCGCCTACCCTTGTTACGACTTTGGAATTATGCAACGTAATGGCAACGCGCCGAGAAGCACGTAACTTGAGACCTCGGCTCTGTTCTACGCCCCCGTGTTCGTTCTCATCATAAATCGGGTAAAAGCAGGCGCCGGCACCAGGGGCCTCCGTGGTGGCCGAATGGCCGCATGCGACGCCCGTGGTCGTCCCTCCGCCTCTCCTTTGCTGGCCGGCCACCTTGTCCCGGGACGCGATGCAGCTGCGCACGTCCTCGGAGTTCCGCTTTAGCCTGCTGTGGTCGATGAAGAAGTAGCCGAGGACGTAGGCGCATTCCGCCAGAAGGTTTAACCCAAGCGCTGGGATGATTCCGTGCATGCCTCCGGGATCGATGCGCACCGCGTGGAGGTTACCGTTCACTTGCTGCTCGGACACCATGCTGCTTCTCAGGACCATATTGCCGAGCCAGGATCCACGATTGCAATAATCGCTACGCATCGAGCAAAGGCATCAGCAGCATGAGCTGCACCCGCTAGCTCAACCGCCTCCCGTGGTTCTTCCTCTCTTTTTCTCTGTCTTCACTCGTGTCTCGGTGCGGAATGGATGAAGGCGGGCTCTGCCGTTTTTGGTAATTGACATGTAGCCCAGCATTATCAATCACTTAGACAGGCAGAGCGGAACGGTGGGTCTAAAAATTAACATGTATAAAACCAAAGTAATGTTCAACAGTCTCGCAAGGGAGTACCTGTTCACAATTGGTAGCGAGGCTCTGGAAGTGGTTACGGAATACGTCTACTTAGGGCAGGTAGTGACCGCTGATCCGGATCATGAGAGGGAAATAACTAGAAGGATAAGAATGGGGTGGAGCGCATATGGCAGGTTCGCAGTCAGAATGGCAGTTTAACAATATCCCTCAAGAGAAAAGTGTACAACAGCTGTATCTTACCGGTACTCACCTACGGGGCAGAAACGTGGAGGCTAACGAAAAGAGTTCAGCTTAAGTTAAGACATCGCAGCAAACCATGGAAAGGAAAATGGTAGGTGTAACGTTAGAGACCGGAAGCGGGCAGAGTGGGTGAGGGAACAAACGGGTGTTAATGACATCCTAGTCGAAATCAAGAGGAAGAAATGGGCTTGGGCAGGGCATGTAATGAGAAGGCAAGATAACCGCTGGTCCTTAAGGGTAACGGAGTGGATTCCAAGAGAAGGCAAGCACAGCATGGGACAGCAAAAAGTTAGGTGGGAAGAGGAGATAAAAAAGTTTGCGGGCATGCGGTAAACGCAGCTGGCACAGGAGTGTTAGTTAGAGCGGCATGGAAAGGCCTTTATCCTGCAGTGGACGTAGTCAGGCTCATGATGATGATTATGTAGTCCCGCAACACTGAGCAACTATAATCATCATTTTTTTGTAGGTATTCGTCATTATTCGGCGAGTGCACCGTACGAACCTCCGATGTTGGAACGATAAAACTGTTCGTGCGTACTTCGCGGGCAGAGTCTTACCTCGCCATCCTCACCTGGCCCTCGGTACATGACAGTAATCAAGATCTCGAAGCGATAACCGAAAAGGCATTCCGACATAATAGGCGGGGTCGCGTGTGTCACAGCCGAACACTCTGGATATCATTTGCGGGCCAGAGGTCCAACTTTATCTGAATATCGTTCTTATCTGTCAGTCGATATTGAGAGTGCCCACTTCAACGCCTACCTGGGTTGTACGACCACGCGGAGCACTGCCACGAAAGTGCATCCCATCCCGGAGTCCCATTGGCTACAGGAAGAACGCGGCAGTGTTTCACCCCACAACAAGTTTACGACGCAAGTGTCGTCCTAAATGAAATAACGGACATCCCAGCGTGGAGGAAGCGCTTGCGTAGTGTCAGTACGTAAGATTCATCCCTAATTTCCTCCTTCCGCGGCAACGGTTACAGCTCTTACCATACCCTCTTCCTTCCACGGTAACCCCGCTGCTCCTTCCGCGGTATCCACCCTCCGGTTACGCACTATAACGCGGAACCTAGGGAAAGAGTGCTTCGCAGCTTTCGCTGTAAAATTTCAAGAAGGAAATGTAGACAAGCAAGGGCGGGAAATTTATTTTTTTACCCCAGCACAGTGTTATAGGCGCGGTGCTTTTCAAAACTGCTTCGAAACGTCTACACGATGCTGCAAGTACGTGATAGTAAGCGGAGCACTGCCCTCAAGGAAAAGAGGTCCACCGTGGTTCACTCGGGGTTCACATGGCACGATGCCGTTCCAGCTTCCGTTGGCGGCCACGATAGAGTGCACTGTCTATGCAGCCTCTGCAGCTCTCCCTACCGAATGTCATCCCGAACTGCTTTGGGATGCTGTGGATCTTGCGGCGTCCTCTGCCCTGCGGGGCACCTCAGTGAACGGGGTGCGATTGGCGACCTGGAGGGTAGAGTTGTCGCTTCTGTTCGCAGCTCGCGTATTCGCATTTCCAGCGCCTTGCAGTGCCGGCATCGAGGCCTGCTTCACGCTGGCCGAGGCCGCGCCTTTCCTGCCGGCGGCGCTCTTCTGCTGGTCCGCCACCTTAGCCCGAGAGGCGATGTACTTGCGCGCCTCCTCCGCGTTCCGCTTCAGCTGGTTGTAGTTGTTGAAGGAGTAGGCGAGGACGCAGGCGCATGCCAGGATGGACGCGCCGAGCACCGCCAGTATCACGTACAGGCCGTCGCGGCTGACCAGCACCACCGGCAGGTTGAACTGCGCCTGTAGTTCCCGCTCCATGGTGGCACAACTTCGAAAGGCGCGCCACTTCGAAATGCAGACTCACGAGGAGCCGGATACCTCACGGCCTGTCAGCCGTCACCTGCGCTTTTTCTTCGTCTCCATCTGTCCTCGCCTTCTCTTTTTATCTGATGATGATTATGATGATGATGATCCAAATAACAGGCGGCGAGTACCTTCACTGGGGGAAACCTCCACAATTACATAACAGCTACCGGCAGATTTCTTTGCTGTGTCCAAAATTTCCGCATTTTAAAGATCTTTTAGTAATTTTAATGTATTCAATTCTATGATCTTCTCTCCCGTTATTTTCTTTTTTTTCCTCTTAATCATTGTGCTATATCACCTGAAGCACAATTATTATCTTGGCACCAGTTTACCCTCTTCTTTTGGCTCTCCTCACTGAACCCTGGCCTAACCCCCGTCGTGGGTATGTGCCATGTCATTAAGGCAACAACAACAACAACAATGGCCTAGGCTGTTGTTGACCTCTGTAGACATGGTACATACCCACGCGAGGGGATTGGCCAGGGTTTGGGGGCGAATGCCAAGGAAAATCGCATAGGTCATAGCAAGGTGAAAAGAAGCATCAGGCGTAAATGATATAGATAAATTTGAAAATAATACACAAAAAAGAAAGAAGAAAACAATTTTGAATAAAAGAGGCTGTAACCACAGTTTCGTTTTCTTCTCGGCGCCGAAATTTTCGCATTTCGCAGTGTCGTATTGCAGAGACGGAGCGCGAGTTCAGAAACTTTGGCTTACAGGCCGCCAGTCGAGTAAGGGTGCGTGCCTCGAGAACAGGCGCCATTTTTTCCAACGAAAGACGCAGTCAGAATCAAAACGTATAGAATAGCCCAGGCCTTCGCAGATAGTGGGGCTTTAAAGGGGCCGCAAGCACCGATCCTTGTTCGTCGTTGGGCCGCTAGGGGCGCACCGGTGGCAACTTGTTTTTGCGAAGAGCATGGCCTGGATATCTCATCATCTTCAATACATCACATGCTGTGCATCGATTCCGCTCCCTCCCCTTCCTTTTCTTATCGTTCTAAAATTCGTTCTAAACTTGTTCTTTTCTTAATCAACAGGACTTTCTTGGCTCTGCTATTGCATTCTTCCTTTTTCTTTTTCTCCTTAGCACCGCGTAGTCTATTGTCTATTTTTGACGCTTACATGTGTAGCCAAGCCACCTCTTGAATATGTGGCATTCTGCAAGGGCACAACAACAACAGCTTGTAGTGGTGGTGGCAGTGTGGGCTTGCCGTAGACTGCCATCTATCCTCAGTTATGGAAACCGTTGCATACCTCGATGCCCGCAACATTGCAAGCTTTCAAGTATACAATTTTTATCGCTATGAAGTTGCGCAGAGCTGATATCCTCTGTGAATTCAAGGTTGAGCTTCGAATGTTGATTGTGTGGCGAGGTCGTCACAAAATGGTTGTGAAGCTTAGTATAGTCCTAACAATAAGAAGTTTACGTACTTAGTTTGAATCTGAAACGGTACTTAACCTTTTTCCTTCCGTTTAGTTGATTTGGGCGGTGGTATCGATTCCGGCGACTGGTATCGGTCTACAGCCGCTTCCTTTCTACGCTGCGTCTGCACTGCTTGTAGCGCATTTCCATTCTTCACACTTTGCACTCATTTACTCTAAGGGTAAACGAGGAAGATGCGGAACCAAATAAAGGAGTGTCACACGTACCAGCTTTCACCGTGACACACGTAGTGTTACGGCATTGGCGGGGGAATAAGCCAATCAGTGCAAACACGCTGTTGCACTGATATCTGTGTAGGTCTAGAATTCACTAAGTACTGGTCGAAAAAACAACCTCCTTTTTTGTGTGGGCGCAGCTGGGAAAGGACGGGGTTAACTGGAGAGACATGGAAGAGGGCTTTTCCCTGCAATGGGGGTAGTTAGGCTGATAAAAATAATGATGATGTTGAAAAAGAAAGGTGCGCAGCGTGACCAAGCAGGGGCAGCAAGTAAGAATAGAACGAAAGCGCGAAAGCACAGCTTCTCTCCGTCTACGCT
>JARKHS020034031.1:0-27835 GCA_030143305.2 Amblyomma americanum
TACGCCGCCGAAGCTTGAGAGTGAAGTAAATCCACTCCACGTGCTCGGCTTCATTGTGTTCCGGTGCGCGACCTGGCGGCTCTGTCTCGGAAGTTGTGCGCGTGTGTTTGTGTTTTCTGACATATATATTTGAAACTGGGGCTCTGTCGACTGACACAGTCGAGTCGAAAACGACCGTACCCTGGGAAAGTTCTGCCGCAGCTTTTTTTTTTTTTTTCAAGGCTTTACGTGTTCTACAACGACGAGTCGAGTGTCGATTTAATTTAGTGGCTCCCTCGCGCTGTCTCGGGCGACCTAAGATGAATACACCCGGTAACAAAAGTGGTGCTCGGGCGCTCGCTATACTGCAATGAAGATTGTTTGTGTTTGAGCGGTCATACTTAAAAATTAAAAAAACAGAACAAAGCGGCAGCACCGAAGCTCAGCTAAATAGGCCGGGGCCAGCGACGTGTCCGTGTGTGCAGAAAGGAAAGGGTGAGCGGATTAAAGAAAAAAGACAACGACAACGTCACCGATTCTCGTGAGAAGCAAGAATTGTCACTTCGTTCAATACAGTATCCGGGATCACTGGATCCTTCATTTGAGAGGAAAAAAAAAAACACTCGTGTCTAATATTGCTTGGCAGCGCCTTGACGGCAAAGAGAGCTGGAGAGTCTCTTGGTATTCGTCGAGTGTATGCAAATTTGAGACAAAAAATTCTGAGTCCAGAATAAGGTCACCAGTTTTAGCAATTGCCATTTTTTATTAACTGATTTTTTTTTTCTCGCTGAACCGACGTACTTAGTTTTCTGGCACACCCCTGAAAACAAGTATCGTTTTTTTTTTTCATCTGAATGGAGCCTTTCGAGAATATTTAATAAACAATTATGCAACAGTTTCTCGTCGGCCGATCAACGAAATCGGCATTGCGTGTTTAAAGCAAACACACACTATAGTGGTAGTGGTTTTTTAAAAATAAACTTGAGGAATAAAAATTAACGGAGGGTGCGCCGAATGCACACTTCATTGTATTCAATTTTGGGCATGTCTAGCATTATGTTTTCTGTTCTCAACTTGTATCTTTATTTTGATATTTTTATTTCCTCTCATCAAGCGGGCGTCTTGCTGTGTCACCGTTTGAGAAACGGGTCGGAGAGGGAGGGAGGGGGGAGGGGGTAATTAGCGGTCACTGCGGAAAACATTCATGAGATTTCCACGTTTACCTTGATGTTTCTTCCACAGCTTTATTGTGACTAATTTAGTGTTCGTGTCGCTTTTTTTTTGTCTGCACTAAAAAGAAACCAGGGTATCTCGTTTCATTCTTACAGGGCATAGAATGCCAAGCGAGTGATACGAAAGTTGGGCTCCCACCAAAAGCCAGGCATAAAAATAGACACTTGCACTTGTTTTTGTTGCCCACATATACACGCGCGCGTTGACTGAATTCGCTCTATTTGCGACATTAGCCACGCACAGCCGTGTATCCAGTGAACCGACTGCATTACGCGCGAACATATCGATCGATGCCATCTCTGCTGCCCAACGAGCGCTACAGTGGCACGCTTTCTGTTCGTTACGCGAGGTGGCGTTCATCACCGCCCATTTGGCAAGCTTTGCGGGTGCCAACAAATTACGGCGTTGAGTGCCAACAAAGATCACGAAGAAAACAAAGGCTGGCTGTACAGCGCCGGGCGCTCTTAACGCGCCAGAATGATGCAGTGCAGCCGACGTGAAGGACATCGCAGGAGCCAGTCCTTGCACCACGAAGGCCTTTTCTGTGTTTTTTTTTTATTTCCGTCGGGCCTGGTTATCCTATTCGACATCGGTGCCGCTGCAAATTTGGCAGCTCAACTGGCCAGCCTATTTGTACACTTAACGAAAGTGCGGGGCTTCAAGCAAACAGCGCTAGGAGAGGTCGTCGGGGAAGCAATATAGGATGATACTGAAAGTTTGTACGAGTGGCACTGATTCCAACAGCATCTAAACAAACGCGGCGCTTAGCGAAGCGACAGCAAACCTGTATCAGACTGGTCTAACCAGCTGTTTACTCTTTAGTGTGTTTAAACAGCTGTTCGCTCTCTTGGTCTACCTTACTAGTTCTTTCACTCACCCGTTCTATAGCATGAAGCTCGTCAAGTCCGTGGGATGATGTAGGTGACGATGATGGATTTTTATGGCGCAAGGGCATCTGTGCCCACAGAGCGCAATGGCACAAGATATTTCCTTATACTCAAGGTGGGGTCAAAGACCCATTTCCGAAGCATTTCCTCCCAAATAATCCGAGCACCATGCATACCAAGAGAAAGCTTGTACCCATTGTATCACCGGTGGGTACCCGGCGGCACTTGGGATCGAACGCCGCACTTCCCGCATGCGAGGCGGATGCTCAAATGACTAGGCCACCGCTGCGGTTATGATGTCATAGAATACTGACAGTTACCTAAAACGCGAATTTTGTCAGGGCCATATGAAAGAGTGATCCTCGGTCACGGGAATCAAAAGCGCTTATAATGTTACGCATATATCTGTTTCTTTTAGTTTCAAACATTGGAAAGGGAGTCTTAATCACAGGCATTGCAATCCTCAACAAGGCATCCACTCATGCAAGCACCGCGCACTTTCTTGTTTCGAGATTTTGACGGGGTGCAACCGTTATGCGAAAGTCTTCATGCGTTCACTGCTTTATGAATGTATTTAGGATGGAAGCTTCAATAAGGGAAATACTAATTCTGATTCTATGGTCATATCAGGGAAATTGGCGTTGCGTGCTAAATGCCAACACACAAACATCCTCTAACAACTAACGGCAGGCGGCGAAATTATTAAAGCACTCTCTTCTACACTCTAAACAGAAAGGAGTAAAAAGAGAGTATAATCTGTCCTCTATAGTGAGTGTAAAGTCGCTAGAGGACAACTTACTCCCTTTCTACCGCCATACAGGCGCATCGGTGTTTAGAGTGTATGTTCCCCGCCATGAAAGAGCCAGTTAATCCGGAAACCTTTTCGAGACGTTTATATTATTCGTCGAGCAGAAAGGAACGTATACTTATGCAATAGTTACAACTAAACGGGGAAAAGATAAGCAAGTATACCGCGCTTAATTAATAACCGATTCGCGCGCGAAAGCCGTTCATCTTTTCTCGATTGCACGCACTTCTTACGTAGCCTATTCCCGAGGCGCGAGGATAACACGGAAAACCTGCGTCCGAGGCAGGCGGGACGTGAAAAAAACCTGCGAAAGCTGACGCAATTAGAGCCACGACTGTCACGCCTCAGGTCCGTGCAAATTTAACGCTTGCGTCGCAGCCAAATCAAGCTTGAGGGTGCCTTCTCTCGCACGGTGGCAGATCGAGATTAGCGAGCTGAAGAGAGAGAGAGAGAGAGAGACGGATAGATAGACAGAGCAAGGAAGAGACGCGTCTCTCATACGGTGATCGCCACGGCCGCGACCTGAATATATGCGTATGTGCGCTCGTGTGCATGTTACTAAATATCCGTCTCCGATAAGAGGCCCTTCCCGCGTCGCGTGCTGGTTGGGGTCTGCGCGCGTGCGAGGGGATCAGCGTTGAATGCCGCAACCTTCCGACGCGACCCTCGGTGGCGCGTTATGTAACGGCGGTAAGCCGGGATCGCTATAGTAGAAGCAAGGGCGGGCTGAAGAGGAGGGGGAGGGGGGGGGTGCGGTTATTCAGCAAGTTGTGAGTTGTTCCGAGTACTGCGCGAATTAAGCGGGGCAGCGCGGGCTGCCAGATCGGCAGCTCAATCACGTCCTTCGCTCCTCTCATGCTCAACTGGGCGTCGGGTTCGCGAGTTCTTTGTTCTGCATAAACGACTCGTTTTCGTTTGAGCTTCCGTCACGAATACGAGCTTGAAATTTATTGGAAAGTGTTAGCCCCCCAATGCGAGACCGCTACTTCCAAAGGACAGCGGCAGGAATGTGACCGGTCTTATTCGTAGGCTCGGTTGTGCAAGTTTGCTTAGCAGACTTTGTCTCCATAGAGATAATCGCGGGAAGGCTATAGGTCAGGGCAAGTCCGAAGTGACAAGCATCTTGGAAAAGAGAATGACGTCAATTGGGCTAAAGTGTTATTGTCACAGGATTACCTCTCACATTGCCCTCTCATTGCGGGTTCCCTTGAACACGTAGAGCCCATAGTTTTGACATGTTGTTCGAAACGTGTGGGCGCGGCTTTGAAAATATTTTTTTACCGCAGGTTACACATTCACATGCTAGGAGCAGAGAAATTACCCGAGTCTGATTTAGCCGTAATCTTTCTTCGCTGACAGCTAAGCTAAGTGCTGGCATGTTCACTTTTATCAGCCATCACGGAGTCTCGTGTTCGGTCGACCGCTCACGAGGGGGAAAAAATTTTTGAATTTTTAAATCTGTTTTTCTCAGTAATAAACGCGTCATTTGCTGCCAGGCAAACATCAACATAGCCAGAGAGAACCGCGCAGTCGATGTTTACCAAAGATAAAAATTTGATGAGGTTGTTCTCACAGTGTTCACTTAAGTTCAACTACTCTTGAAATGTTCATAATAAATATACTAACCAAAACATTTAGTCTTGTTTATTGACGTGCAGAAATCATATACATGCAATGTACACCCTAATTAAGTAAGCAGCTACGGTCAACAGCCTTGTCCAAACGACTTTACAGCCTGAGAAACCAACCTCTCCATCACGCGTCATAAACGTAGCGACGCTTAGAGCATAGTAATCAGACCTAAAACATTCGTGCGACCGAAGGAATAAATAGAAGCAAGAAAGAAAACTGCACTGCCTTTAGAAGACAGCCCCAGTCCTCTTGTTAGCACTGATGGCGACACAGGGATGCGTACGTCATAAAGTGCTATGTATCTCCTGCTTACGGCGCACGCCAACTAGGGATGAAGCAGAACTGAGGGACACACCATATGCAAAACAAAAAGAAACACCAGGCTCGACGCACGTGATAGCTCGGGCAAAAACAGCTCCCCAGGGTCCTGAGTTGTTTTGCCTATCATTAGAGATAACGGCGCAACGGGCCCGCTCCAGTGCATGACCGAGGAAAAAAGAAATGAAAAGAAACATTTTCCCGCGCAAACCGTTTCACTCGTCGCGTTATTTCGCGCTCCGAGCGTCGCTTCTTGGAAGCAAACCAACATCGGATGTCAACACTGGCGAAATACTTGGAAAGGAACGCCAGTCGCAAACTGACATCGCAGTCGCATTCAAATCACCAGAAGCGACATGCCTCTGGCACTCGACGACGAACCGCTTGATCAACTGTGTGCGAGTTTGGAGATGATAGAAAGAAGAGAAGAGTAACCCCGGATAGGAAGAAGACACCGAGGGCGCAAAGAGGAGGCGTACATAGTAGGCAATAATCATGTCGTCTCCGGGGCGCAGCAGAAATTGATGACCGCCCTGGGATTCACGCGACAGGAAGTGGAGAGGAGGAAACGGCCGAGCTATCCCTTCCCCCATCTCTCTGCTCGCTTCAGTTACGCGGAATAGAAAGAAGAAGCACCCCTGCGAATGGAAAGAGGGCGTCCACAGAAAGAGAAGCAGAAGCCAACGCGTATGTGTAGCGCATTTGCATTCGCTCGCCACCCAAACGTATAACGAGCTCAAACGACCGCGTAGGCTGCGATGAAGAGGCTGTAACAGCGGAAGAAGCAACTGAGGCCCTCCTTGTTCTTTTCAGCATTGCTGTTGCTGTTGTCGAAACGAATTATACGGCCCTTTCTTTGGTTCTTATTTTTTTGCGCCTAATAGCGGGAGCACCCACTGCTTCCTGTAAATAAAAACGGAAGAAAGGGAAGGGTACGTGAAGGAGTACTATAGTAGTTGCGTAACGACTTGACGACGACCTTATGCAAACAGCCCCATCGTGGAGTCTATTTTGATGTTTTTTTTTATTATTCATCGCATTCCGCTTTTGGATTTCTACAACTGCGTTCCTGTTACGCCAACGACAGTCGCGTAAAAATGTAAAACGCGCACGTAGGCGTGCTTTTTTTGCAGCTTCGCCTAATGAATTGAGTTACGGGTCTCGCTCATATTTCTTGTTCTTGGAAGCGCGAGAAGTGCAGGAGTTGCACTTTTAACGATGAAAGTTTTCGGGAACTGCACGAGCGCGCGTCAGAAATGAGGCGAATTAGTCGAATTTGGAGCACGTGCTTTAGAGCTATATAGCTCGTTATGTTCCAAGCGTGGATGATGACGTACGTTGTTAGACAGAAATGCTGCAAAAACAGTGTTTGTGACTAATATAATGCGTTCCCAGCAGCGCTTAGTGTGAACAGCAACAGATCTTATGAACTCAGCTTAGTGCGCAACTCATGAACGCAGCTTAGTGACAATGACAACTTCAGGGAAGTTATTATTGAAAACGCATGGTATCAGTGATACAAGTCTAAAGTTTACTACATTGTAGACAACATGAAGAAAAAATTTACTTATCTTTTTGCCTAAAACTGCGCTTTATTTAGTCACACTTTGCCCCTGTGTTTTTCTGCTATTTAGTGCAGGAGCAACAGCACTTGTGCATATAACACTCGTCGAGGCAGCTAGCTGTCCATTTTTGCGTCGTACCATGAAAGAAACATTGAAAGAGCCCCTATATACATCAGTAAGTGCCTCTGAGATGCCAACAGCTGGATATCTTAGCTCACGTGATACACCGTCCCGGAGCTCTGCCGTAAATCTCACTCAAATTGTGTCGTGAAGCTCAGGAGCACAACCACAGATGCCACGCTATAGCTAGTTCCCGGAGGTCAGCAAAGCAAAAAAGCACTATTTGATAAACTAACTGAACGTCCACCAGCGAAAGAAAAGTCAGTCAAAGGAGAGATTACAGTTATCCGGTTTGTGGAATGACAGCAAGCACTGCATTGAGGAAGCCGCACTAGCGCAGCGCAGTCACCTAGAGTTGTCATAGTGCAGTGGTGACCAGCTGAGTTACTTTGGCGCTCTGCTTACTGGGTACAATGTCGTGGATTTCATTTCAAGCGTGGCGGCCGCATTAAGGTGATGGCGCCTTGTGGGGGGTATGCCCAGCATCACAACACAGTTACAGTGACGTTTTAAAAAGATATGAACTTCGAAGTGGTGTTGCATATATTTCTCATTCTTTTCTTAAAAGCAGCCGCTAGCTGTTAACGAACGGTCGTAGATGCGCTGGGAAATTAGAATTATTTGGGAAAGTTATGTTTACATGCGTTTCTTGGGCCGCACACCCGCCCGGCACCGACACCGGGGGGTCATATATAGAACGGCCTTTCACATCCTGTTCTACAGTGTACTCGGCTTTTGGTAGCGAATGGATGACCTCATAGGCACACTGTGAAATTAAAACAAATTGCTTGAAAACTTTTGTTTACATGCATTCCTGTAGATTGTG
This sequence comes from Amblyomma americanum, assembly GCA_030143305.2. Lineage (NCBI taxonomy): Eukaryota > Metazoa > Arthropoda > Arachnida > Ixodida > Ixodidae > Amblyomma > Amblyomma americanum. Next base: position 7,369 of record JARKHS020034031.1, read on the forward strand.
CCCGCAGCTGTTACCCCCAGCCGGCGACGGCAGCGCCACGGCACCTTGTTTACGTCACAGATCGACGCTGGTCTTTAAGAAGAGTCTCCAAACTTTCCGACCGGTTCGCGGTGGGACACAGCCCTCAAAATGGTGTCCGAACCCCGGCTTGCCGTGCCCACGAGGCCTACGCTTGCGCTCTGCGATTCGTCTGCGGCAAAGTAAGCCGCGCAGTGTCTAAGTCGTTCATTCGCGTATGACCGTAACCGGTTTGATGTACTTCAAGCACGAAGTATACCCTGATGTCGATCTAATTTGTCTGACGAACACTTTAAGTCCATACTGATTATTTTATCAGGCTTGTAGCCGCAGTTCACCGAAATAGTGAAATTCAAACATCAGCTGCACCATTCGCATTAGCGTTCTGGTTCATGCTTCCTTGCCTCTCATAAGGGCAAAGCTGTAAATTCACATTTCTATGGCACTTTTAAGCATAGTTCACCGCGCATATCTGAACGTAACATCTCAGTTTGTATCGTCACATATCCTATGTAGTTATGCAAAATCCTACGGAGAGTTAGGTGCCATAATTGAACAAACTGCCATGATAAGCTGAATTCAACTGTTAAAAATAAATAGAGAATAATAATTTATACCTGAGACCGGTCATTACTGACTATTATTGCATGTTTTTATTTATATCTACTTATTTATTTCCCGGCCCTCGTAGCTCTGACAAATGTATAATCCAGCCCTCTAGCCGAAGAGTTTGGTAACCCCTTGTCTATAAGATTCCTTCCTTCCTTCCTTCCTTCCTTCCTTCCTTCCTTCCTTCCTTCCTTCCTTCCTTCCTTCCTTCCTTCCTTCCTTCCTTCCTTCCTTCCTTCCTTCCTTCCTCCTTCTTTCTTCCTTTCTTTTCCTTTCTTTCCTTCTTTCTTTCTTCTTTCTTTTCTTTCTTCTCTCTTTCTTTTTCTTTCTTTCCGTTCCCTTAGGAGATGTTGGCCGCGGCACCCCGGTGCGTTGCACCCTTTCTCACCGCGTATATTGCCTATACTCTTTGAGAGGGCAGCGCACGTTACGGGGCATTCGCTAAGCGAAAGCAAGGGAGCGAGAAATAGCGCGCAATAAGAAAGCCGAACAGCGGACGAAAGAGAGATGAGATGCAGTGATATAAGCCGCCGCGGTGTGTCGTCATTGCCACTGCCTTGGTGGAGAATAGGGCAAGGATACGGGACGGCCGACCTTAACTGGCAGACCCTGGCAGACTCTCATGTTGCTCTGTCAGACCCTGGCAGAGTCTCATGTTGCTTACCTTCGTCACTCAATGACGCCCATGAGGCCAGAGAGCCGAGGCGCAGCGCTTACTCAGAGATAAGAACGCGCCCTCGGAGATGAAGATAATGGGTACACCCTTATCGCGATAGTTTTGTTTCCGCGTTGATTCACTTGTTCCGAAATAAACCCACGCTGTGACGACACAGCTTTGCTCGAGCCTTTAGCTATTTTCTGGCTGTTTTAAAAACGCGGAGAATAATCTGCGCATCATTACAGTGGAAAGGAGAGAGTGAAAAGAAGGAAAGAGGGAGAGACTAACCAAAACAGGATTCCGGCGGGTGACCCCGCACAGGGAGTAGGAAGGATAGTTTGCTTGGCAGAAAGAGAAAAGACGGTGGAAAGATGCCAACAAACCGGGCCGATTACAATCATATCTTAGCTAAACTCTGCAGTGATCATTAGCGATGTGCAGAACAAGGTTGATACTGGTTGGTGTAGCGCAGCAAAAACAACTGAAATCGGCAAACCGATCATGAACAAGCTCAGAAAATGTCCGAACTTATCGGTAGTTATTTCGAATACTCCCTGTGTACAGTTCAAGCAAGGCATTAAAACAATATAATTTCCCTTCCTACCTTCCGGCTTAAAGAATCAATGCAACTTGAATGCGTGCGTCATAAAAGCGAAGGAACCTGTACTGGGAGGTTTCAGCTGGGCGTAATGTGTGGCACGCCGCCTGACTGCGGTGTCGCAGTCAGCACAGAGAGAGGTTGATGTACAGTCAGCTTCAAACTAAACACAAGCAAGGCAATGAAAATGAAAAGAGCTAAACGAGAAGATTTTATCTGAAGGAGAATGAACAATAGAATACTCGATTTTCACTCGGATGGTGCGAAGACCGTAGCGTGGAAGTTTCGACCAATTGAGCCTGCGTTTATTTTGCGGAACCAAATATTTTTGTGTTTTTGTGTTCATGTTTCATCTATCCTGTTCGCGTTTCGTTTGACGCTGGTGGTAGGTTGCCGCACATTGTCAGGGAAAACCGCACCTGAGAAATGAAAGGAACTCAGTAATTCATCGCTAAATTAATGTTTTCGCAGGTGCACGCCAATCAGTAATATATTTTGATTTCCAGAAGCAAAATTCGATACAATTAAGTCTTTCGATGGGTGATTTCATTTTATTCAACAAAGAATCGTTAGAATTGATAGATTACAATTAGTCGGAAATAATAATAATTAATAGATTAATTTCGGCAAACACGTCTGAATGGGGCGTGTGGCTGCCTGACCGTATGACCAGACTTCAACAGCCGTGCTTCCCGGCTCTCGTGGCATCGTTATTAAACATCTGTACTAAGTAAAATTAAACATCATACATATAGTCTTCTCACTAGCCGTGGGAACGGTTTTTAATTGCTCTGGGATCGGCCGCAGTACAGATCTCACGCATGCGCCGTTGGAATCTCGCGACATCGCATCACCCTATCACTGGGCGAAGCGAATACCTTCTACGGAGGCAGCCAAAAAGCGCTGCAAAGCGCGGGTCACTCACAAGCACAGAGTAAGCGACAAAGTTGTAGAGGCGCCCACACGAGTAAGCGCGAGGATCGAAAAAAAAAAAAACCTGCTAATATTTCTCGCATATTCGTCAATCGCTTGTGGCACGCATTTTCAGCCTTTACGTAAAAGCCACGGGCCTTTACGTAAGAGCGGAAAAGGCGAAGAAAAAGAAAAAATAAATGAAAAGACAGGGCTTCGCGGCTCGGTAACCCCTCCGTCACGCCTCAATAAACTCGAGGCGCGGCGTCTGTGTGCGTCTGTATGCGCGTAAAAATACGGCCACCGCGCGGAATAGTGCGACTCTTTCGAAGCCGTGAAGCAGTGCAGCAGCTCCAACACCGGCGGTCGGAGGGGACGCAAAAGGCAAAACAGAAAAGCGAAAAAGCAACGCGCAAGGGCAGACTTGCGCGGCGGCCAAGGAATGCGCATTACGTGCGACCTTCCCAGGACACCCAGACGAAGTTGAAGGAAGGAAGGAAGGACAGCGGCTGCTGCCGGCCCGCGATACGAGTTGAGCGAGCGTTCAGCGCGACGTTGCTGTGTGAAGGTACTACCCGGATGGCGTGCCGAGCAGAACAAAGGAAGGTTGAATAGCAATGAAACTATTAGCATGGCATCTGATTGAACAGAAACAGCGCTCATGTGCATCGCTTGGATGCCGTACGCATTTCATCCAGTATACTGGCGCTATCGCGATGTATTTGAGCGAGCATTTGAAACGAGAAGAGGCTTTGATGAAGAGCTAAGTCAGGCAAAGGAAGGCTGAGTAGTAACGAAAGTGTCAGCATGCCACCTGATAAAGCAGCAACAGCGAATAAACGCAGTACGTAAGGTATGCGATGGCTGCCTTATGTGTCGCTTGCTGCTGCATGTGGTACCTTATAAGTATCTCGAGGTTAACTATTGCGATACTGGCTTGTGTCTACTTCATGCCATACCAAGGTCGCTGCGCTATTGTTTGGAAAATCCAGATAAATATTTAAACCGCTGACAGTTTGCCGCGAAAGTGTTAAACGAGGTGCTCGGTTGCGTCAGGAATCTGCAAGATGGATCGCTTGATCCGCGAGCATCGAACTAGGCCGCCTATTACAGTCACGACAGGCTTTCCTGTTTGTTTTTCTTGCTTTTCTTGCATTAAATTCCACCTGACATTTGTTAATCTCCTCTGACGCGAGTGAGGTGTCGTGCCGAATGATAATCCACGACGGGCCATCGAATAAGCCGAAGAGAGCACAGAAAACGGCAGAACTTGTTTGAAGGGTGTTCTATAGCTCTAGAACGAAGCAAGCGTAATTTGAAACTGGCAGTGAGATTCAATATATCCATGGCCTGACGATCTGTGCGAAATAGATCGAGTTCATTGTATCGCTACTCAGTGAAAAGGCCGCCAATAGGAGGAATGGACTATAAGACGTGAAAATCAACAGTGTTTACTTCTTGACCTGTCGATAGCGATGTCCAGCACCCGGTGAAAAAAAAAAAGAATTCGCTAAGAAAAATAAAGGTAGGACAGCAACAAACGCACCCGCATGTAGTGATAATTGTTATCGCGTAAACGAACCACATTCTACTACAGATAGCAGAACCACATTCTACAGAACCACATTCTACAGATAGCAGAACAAACTTTTCACCGCCTTGAAACTCTTATCAGTTATAACCAATAAGCCTTCCAGGAAGATAATATACAGCCTTTTAACCCCGCCTACGTGCGTCTTGAATCGGTTCCTCGGCGTCCTTTTGTCAATCGGGTGACCCTTCTCGAGGTCGTTGTACAGGTTAGGGGCATTGATATGATCGGAGGTAAGTCGCGTTATTTAACTCCTGCTTATCTCGTCTATCTGCGGTGTTTCTTTCATTTCATTTTCGTATCTTCTCTCTTCTTTTCTTAGGCCTATCTTCGCATAAAAAGTTACGTCTGGTCGTTCTCAAAGCAGGCGTGACCACCCAGAACCTTCGGGCAAACGATGAAGGTGGTATGTTATGGATCAATTCCAACGAAAACACTAGTGACCAACTGGGTGTCCTTGAGAGCGACATAATAATTAAGCAAGAAACTGGAAGAAAGTATAGAAGGAAAGACTAATTCAAGAGACTAAGAATGAATCCAGTTCGTCACACGTATGTAATGCCTCCTTGATACCTGCATCATACTTCTCCACCATGACCCGGTTTACTTGTTTGACCATGAGAGGCGATCATCTAGGGTTGATCTCGGTACGATTACACCAGCTCGGCTGTTGGCTTAAGAAGCCATAATAAAGAAAGTTAGGGCGGCATGGGCATGGATCCAGAATCACGAAATCTGATCGCAACACAGAATGTCGCGTGCAGTTCTGGATCCGTAAGCCTGTTAGGAGCAAGGTTGTTTTCCTGGCGCGAATGCATCCTTCCTTTAATGAGGTCTCACACTGAGTTTTCTCCATTACCAAAATTTGACAGGCGCCAAAAGAGTCACGTCTAAGGCTTCGACTTGAGCTAGTTGCTTAGCATGTAAGTAATCGCGCTATGGAGAAAGAGACAGCAGATATGTACTCGTCAAGCTCTGTGACCCCGTGAAGCATATTCGGGAAGTAACTTGCCTTACAGTTAGTTCATTTACGCGCAATCGTTAGTCGATAACACAGCGTGTTTAATGACCTATGCCTTCACTCAACCATCGGAATATGCCTCTTAATTTCAACAGGTGTGTACGGTCGCGAAAGGATCACTATATCAGCAAAAATGACCAACGCCTAAATCTGTCATGCGCACGCTACGCAGTAAATTTAGAGCTGAATAGAACTGAACCGCAGTTGAATCTCGTTATAACGAAGTTTAAGGGGCCCGGCGATTACTTCGTTATAGCCATAGCTTCGTTGTAGCCGTGTTGACAGAGCTTCCAAGGGGAATCGTCATTCCTTCGTTATATCCATTATTTCGTTATAAACCGTTTCGCTTTTACGAGGTTCGAATGTACATCCATCGTATCCTTCGTAATTTCTTACCAGCTGTTATCTCAAATGTGCACTCCCCACCTCTTCGAAACCTCGCCGACGCCGTTTGTGTGTGTAATGGCATGATCCCATGACTCACTCACTCACTCACTCACTCACTCTCACTTGCTTACACACTCTCTCACTCACTCACTCACTAATTTTATTACGTCAGCTGATCCTCCACCTACTGTCTATGGCATAGGTCATAGAGAACACTAAGGTGGTCTGCCACATGCCACGGGCGCATGAATACATGAAGTATCAGCAGTCCGTGCCAGTGTTGAACCGCTGGAAAGGTCTCTATTAAGGCTACCCGGACATTATTTTATTGATCAGCCATAATGAACCCCATCATAATTCGAGCCTTGTCTCAACATCGCGCAGTCCGTTGCCAGACTATCAGGACTTGGATGACTGCCTGTCGTCGTCATTGTTTCACCTTTACGCGCAAGGTCCCACCCCTGGGACGCGGATGCATTCTTCTGCCTCCGTCCCGGCGGCTTAAGCGAGGCTTTCGGTTTCTTTTGGCATACGCCAGTGATGTTTTCGAGAGGCCGTTCAGCCGATTAGCGATACTTGTTAATGTGCTTGCCTCGCCAACTTGGCCTCTTTGCTCACTCACGCGAGGCATTATTATTGGGCGTCGAACGAGACCCCTTCGAAACCGTCCTGGCACGCCGTTGAAGCTCGCACCCATTCCAGCGAAAGCTTTCAAATTTATTGTGTGTCTCACTGCATTTGTGGTGTGAAGGCGAAATGAAAACAGGTCTTGCGAATCAATCACTATTACCCATGTCTTTGTTGATTGTGCTCTGTAGTCTTGCTGTGTTGTTCCCCGAATCAATTGTTATAGTAAAGAATGCAGGTCATTTCTTAGTTATCACTGCAGGGGGAAAAGAAGCAATAAAGCCGTACTTTTTTGTTGAAAACACGCCGGGCGTTTCACACGCAATACGTCGCGTGAGATAGGCGGATCAGTCACGTCCGTTGCCCCACCATAATTGCATAACGGCAGCGACCAATTTGCGAAGGCCAGCCCTTCTCCTCCTTTTCTTTCTCTCTCTCTCTTCCTTTACTTAACTCCGCGCATTGTCCTCCTTTCCCTCTGTGCACGACGGAATTCCAGCGAAGGTCGCTTGTCGCCGCAAACGAGCACGGCTCACTGCGCCGGGTTGACAGCGGCGACCGCGACTGTCAAGTGCGAAAAAAAAAAAGAAAAAAGAGACACAAAGATGAAGCAAGAAGTATACAGGGAGTGAAAGCGACAAGGCCGGCTGAACAAACGACGAATTGAAAGAGGCGTGCTCGCGCACCGCAGCACAAAGTGCAGGCGCTGATGGCAGGGAAAGCAAGCGGACCCTGTGGAGAAAGTACGCCCATGGAATTCCCGTTCGGCGTTATATTTACCGCTCGAGCCATACTCAATATAAGCGAGCTAGCTAGAAGCTGAAACTGTGGGCGTGCCTCTCGCTTTCATACTCGGCCGCACGCCGATAATTTTCCAGCTACCCCCCCCCCCCCCCCCTCGCTTCCTTCCTCCTTGACGGAAGTGGCATTCGTCAAGCAGATACGGAGGGGAAACCAGAAATGGCGAGGAGGAAATGAGGGAAAGGGGAAAAGCAGGCGGGTGCGTTCGCGGTCGAGACAGACTTCGTTCGTGCTTCTTTCTTCACACTCCGAGTAGAGAGGGAAACGAACGAGGGAAGTGAGGGGGAGGGAGATAAGGTCAGTGGAAACAAAGCAGATTGTTGGCGTTGCGTGCGCTTGTCACCGCTCGTGCCTCTGGCAGTGTCGGGAGATCGAAAGCGGCATTAAAAACACTCGAAATTCTACTTCACCCGCTGTCTCCACGAATGCTTTCTCTTTTCTATTTTATCGACAATTTCCTACTTATTCTCTTCTCCACAGATGACTTGCGCCATTTCGCTTTCCCGAGCTATAGCAGCGCGTTTACTGACCAGTCCGTTCTCTGCACGGAGGCGAAGCCGAATCGACTCAGCGCGTTCGACGTTCGAAACGGCGGGGCGGAGAATTCTGAGTTTAGATATCGAAATCTGCGACACGCCATAGTGCGAGTGTTAAGCTTTTCGCCAATGGCATTGCGTTCGCTTGTGTTGCTTTTATTTTGTTGTTGATTTTTCGGGCAGCGCAGCCTTGAAAACGAACGTTCGCTTCTAAGTTCGGCCTTTCTTTCAGCTCGTTTTATGCGTCCACACGCCCTATGCGTGAGCAGAGTGCGCAAAATGAGGCACTGGTTAAGACTAGCCCTTTTTGTTCCTTTATACATTGAGCGACTGCAGTAAACCGCTGAGCACAGTCGGATATGCATACTGTTGTTAATGCTAATAGGGCGTTATTCATTCTAAAGGGCGTAGGTACGGGCGTGGCTTATACAGGCTAAACTGGCTTCAAATTTATCGCTGAACAAGCTTAACCTAGCCGTGTTGACGCTCTTTGTCTCAGCTTAGTTTGACAATGAGGCGAATGAAAAAGTTTTTTATCCTTCATTCTGTATTTATTCGATTCTGCAGCATTATTTGCAATGCTAAAAATTCACTCTATTGTATCAGGAAATTCGTCTTATTCTGATTCAGTAGCTAGGCAGCTGATAACATTCACTTAGCTTCGCCCTGTACATTCAGCAACACCCACTGAAAATGGTAGAGATGCCGTAGAAGCGCAGGTTAGGAATTGCTTCGCGTCACAAACTAAGTTGTGTGGGAAAAAGGATTTGCTGTCGCCTTATGAGCACTACAGGATTAGGTGACGTTTTGTGTAATGTTTGTGACACAGGGTTGGTTTCTTGAGAAGCTGAGCGATGCGCGATAGAAGAATGCGTTAGCCCTTTCCAAGATGTTATTCCTCGTTGGCGCGAATCAAACAGTGCCCTAGTTAATAACGCAGACTTTTTCTTTGATCACAGGAAAGTTTTGTGCTAAGCTGCGCTCAGCAATACTGTACTTGCGTACTTATAATACAACGTTTAGTCCGAATTATTTCTATTATAGTCGGATGCAACTTAACAACGCAGCGGCTTCTCCCCGTTAACGGACACGCTTCCAGCCAATGGCGTCGGCCGACTCTCATGACCCTGCTGGTGTGACAAAGCAGGGAGCGGTAGATGAAAGGGGACCATCCCTTCCCTCTGTGTACTGGAATAGACTCCTCTCTCCATCGTGGCGCCGCTCCCTGCATTGTCACGCTAGGAGGGCCATGAGAATCGGCCGATGCCATTGGCTGGAAGGGGGTCCTTTGACAGGGAAAAGCCGCTGCATTCTTGAGTTGTATCCAAGTATAGGCAGTCTTCATGGCCGCAGGTATAGAAAAGTATCGCCGTTACAAGAAGTGCTCAAAGATAAGGGTGGACGTCCAGCCGATATTTTGAGAATATGTCTCTGTGTGGCGTCATCTTTTCAGACGATGTAATGAAGCCTACTGGCACAGCATGTTCACAAAATTAAATATTTTAGTCACAGTTCTGAGAAAAAAAAACACTTGACAGAAGTAACACTTATTTTTGAACTGTATAACGCGGTGCCATCAGTGCAGTCTCTGTGAGAACAGCGCAGAAACTCATGAACTTCTGTGCTGAATCTGCGCACTGTGCAATTTTGGAACTTGGGGCTTTTGTTCTAGTATGGGCTTTCGTTTTATCCTGTGACGGTTTTTACGCTTCTGAAGTTCTTAACAAACGTATCAATTAAATGGGGTATATAACTAGCGTTTCTTGCGTGTAATCGCCTTTCACGTATTTAGTTATACAGCTGATTATATATCTTATTTTGTTTTCACAAAACCTTAGGACGACTGTATATATAAACGATGCTGTGGCTCTGATTATTTACAATTGACGCTGTGTTATTATTTTCATATCGTAATGACTGAAATGTAAAGAGACGTTTATTATATTGTTGTGTAAAATATTTGACATTCTTCCTTCTCTCTCGTGCAGAAAGTCAAGCCTGTCAAGAGCAAATTTTTCACTGACTGCAGCCAGTGAGTACATTGAACTTCCCGTACTTCGTATCTCCTTTAGGTTTGTGAGTGTGACTAGCTAAGAGAAACAATCCTTGTAACAAAGTTCGTCTGGCGTCAGCCCCCTCCCCCAAGATAAAAAAAAAACTAACCAAAGCAAATATAAAAGACGCCTGCGTGTCACTTGGTTTAACCAATGACGCGGCTAGGGCTCTGGTTTATTTCAGTGCAATCAAACCTCGACAAGACTGACTATCACTCCCTTTCCTACGGTGTTAAGCGGAACGGTTGGTTTAATAAAGTTTGTTTGACCAATGACTACGCATTTTCCAAGAAGCTGACCGCTTATCTGGGGCACGCGATTAGTATTATTGAAAACCAGTGTCTGACCATTGATTCAAACGGTGCGGTCTGGCTACAGTTTAGCCTGAATCAGTGATGTACAGTATGCAAAAGCCTGTTTTGCCTTGTGGGCATTGCTCCTCGACAACTGGCTGGCGTAGTTATAAGAATTCAGTACGTTGTCGTCGGTCTGTAATCGGGAACAGAAACCATTACAATACACGGTAACATCTGTTCAGAAAAGAAGAAATCAAGAACGTGATACAAACACGATCGACATCAAATACTACAATCGGTAGCAAGATGATTTCCGACGCCATGCATGTCGCGCGAAACGTCAAAATGCAGGTTTCGTGAGGGGGCTATTTCTCGCTACCGGAGGAAAGAGGCTGCGGGGCGGTTGGGGGAAAAAAAGGGGGGGGGGGGGGGGTCTTCTCCTATGCATGCGTGCTACGCATGCAGCGTCAGCGCTCGCGTCGATTCAGCGCGCGCATGCTTATATAGGGTGCGCACGGACTACACATATAAGCACAGTGCTCGCGAACACCGGGGCAATCGCGTGCCGCAAGACCATCACGCCTTTTGCCAGCAGCCGCCCGCTGAGCTACTTTTTCGCGGTCAGACACAAACCGCCTCGGTAATGATGACGACGCTGACGAGCCTATATGTGGTATAGTTTCGTGGTCCCCTAGTCCGACGAGCCCGTGTGTGCTCAGCAGTCAAGTGGGCCACGGAAGGCGGGATCGCCCCTCCGCCGCGGAATCGACGGCCTCACGTTAAGCTGACGAGTTTCGACGCCCGTAACCAGTTCCACCGACGGCGGCGGCGACATCCTTCTGGTTTCGTCTTTAGTTTCTTTGTGTTTGCCGTTTTAATATTTTTTTTCCCCTCGGCGGCCCCGGTCTCCGCTCTTATTGTTGTTTCCGCCTAGCGGTGGCCGCCGCCGTTTGAGGAGGATGAAGAGGAGAGGGAGGGAAGAGGCTGGGTGTTGATATCTGGGTCATTCCGGGTCAGGAGATGCACCAGCCGTCGGCGAGTTTTCACGGTCACATTGCAGACCTGACCCGAGCGCCGCGGCTGTACTTAAAAACTTCCTCGTCGTCTGAAAAACGAACGCCTCACTCAGGCGCAGCTGTGTGTGTGTATCTGTGGCGACTCGTAGAAACAGATGGGGTAAGATGCCGAAGAGCAAGGTGAGAATCAGTAACGAGATACGATAGAGTTGCGCGTGGATGTGACAGAACGCTGGAATCATGGTATTCTCCTATATACACCCAAACACTCTCCTAGACGCATTTCTAGACACGTTGTCTCCAGGTGACAACAGGTTCCTCGATCACGTGAGAAAGGATCGGACTCAAGCATGCCCCAGCAAGCATGCGGACAAAGAGGCTTGAAGAGAGGGAACATACCGGCGTGGTGAAAACTGGGCTACATAAGATTTGACAACGTACCAATCGTAGAGGACGTGTGAATCTGGTCCAGGACTCCTCAACCTCTCTTTCGTTTTACAATGCTTCCACATTACAGGCTCCTGCGTACAGAGTGAACGGCTAGCCGGTCGGCATATATGTCAGCGGAGTGTTACCTGATTATCAGGCGAAAGATCGGATTGCCTTCACTGAGCGCGAATCACTGTCAATATACTGGGTGAAGTAGGAACATATCGAAACTACATTACATTGACGAACAAAAAGCTTTGGGGGGAGGGGGGGGGGGGGGGGGGTTCAGTGAATACGTTGCTGCGTAATCTTTTTGAAGGAGTCCTCAACAGGACAGAAAAATAAATGTTGGCCAACAGCAGCAACGACTTGAACACTACTACGGATTTGAAGAAATCGCTGACGATTTAGCGTGGTGAGGCCAAGTGCGAATTAGGTGCTTTAGCACTGCGGTTTTCACTTCTCTTTCGGTTCGAGGCTCGGTTTTCAAGGTCAAACAGGCTTCACAGACAAAGATCGCTGAAATCGGACTTGAGCTCCGCCTTAAGGGTATGACGCAATAGCTTTAATGGGTTGATGCCCATAATTGCGGAATTGTTCATTCTCTGATATACATTCATAAAACATTGGGAGTCCTCTATACCACTCCTTGCGCAATGCTGCGGCGGTTGAGCGATGCGCCACTGCTTTGCGATGGCAGGTGCTGCCACCGGTGGTCCTTGTGCGACCTAGGTTGCTCTTCCCGAGCAACCTCAAGGTCACGGGCGGAGGCTTCAGGCAGACAAACATCGGCGAGATCTAAGATTGGAGGCTTTAGGGCTAGCGCACTAAAATTTTACTCCCGGGGTTGTCATCCTTTCTGGAGCCAAAAAACCTCCCATGAGTGCAATCACTGCCAGGTCCTTCAACACATGACACCACAGATGGCCTTCGTGCAAACTGTATACATTTTTTTTTAATTAAAGCTCGGTCCAGGTGTTCACAGTATCTCAGGCCAGTCCGAGTAACATCGTCAGTGCCAGCACAGAACAGTCAAGTTTCCCATCACGGAATACTCTGCGATAGCGATGTCATTTGCCTTAGAAAAAGTCCGTTCGCAGGGAACAGTACTCTTCTCCCCGTCACGCTTATCAACAGCACCAAAACAACGACAACAAATCATCATAAGCCCAGCTGCATATACTGCTGCAGCTGTGTCCTGCTGCAGCTGCGGCCACCTCATCCCCGCAAACTTCCTTTTCCTCATCCGCCCACCTGATTCGCTGCCAGCACATGCTACATTTACCTTCTCATGGAATCAGCTTCGTTACCCTAACGGACAATAGTTTCTCTCACTGTGCTCATTACATGTCCTGCCCATGTCCCGTCTTGATTTCAAGTTGGACGTCATCAACTCGTGTACAGACTTCTCAGAACGCAGCAAACTAGGCAGGAGCATGCTATTAATAATCCTTTGATCTTCTCAACACTGTACAATGGCAGGCAAGCGTAGCATACTTAGTAAGTCGTGCGCATAGGTGTAAGTACCGGAGTCACGAACACCAACCACTACACGCGTGCTCTCACCAGCTTGCGTGCGGCCCCCGATAGCATGCGCGTTAGCGTTGCGTGGGTTCCAAAAAGACGATACTTTTGTTTCAACTGTCGCGCCTGTCGGCATACACGCGTGCACATCTGCATTTTTGCTCCGAAAAGCCGGAGACATGGCGCCCCGCCAGCGTTGCAAAATTCCCAGAGCTGTCGTCTGCGGGGAGCATCTGTTGAACACAGCGGGGAGGACTGTTACCGCGGCAAGCTCGCTACTAGTGGGGTTTTGCACAGACCCCCCCCTCTCCTACCTCCTTCTTTTTCATTCTTTTCCTTTCCGCAGTCACGCGCTCAAATGTGCGCGTATGCGCACATGTATGAATATGGATTCGCGGAAGTCGTGAAGCGAGGGCCAAGTGCTTCCAGTAAAAGGTAACAGTACAAAGGGTTAGAAATAAAAAAAAAAGCCAGAGAAGAATCAGAGTAAGGAGAAGCGAGGGTAGTGTAGCGGTCGCATTTATCTTTCTAATTTTTCTTCTCGAGCGCATCCAGCCACTACGCCAGGAGGACGTAGGAAGGGGACGAACCGCACCACAGCATAAATCTTCGACAGCCTACTTAAGCCGATAAAGAGGGAAGAAAAAAGAAGCCATGAAATATGGAAAGAAGCGAATGGAGAGAAACTGAAGTACGAGTGTTAAGAGACAAGTAATAACGCAAGAAATACACCGAAGCCTGGAGAGAGAGAGAGAGAGAGAGAGTCGGAAGGCGGCTACGCCGTCTCGGCGGTTCTTCAGGATGCGATAGAAAAAAAAAGTATTTAAAGAAATACGGGCTCCCGATACAAAGTATTAAAAAAAAGAGATGCCCCGCGCGACCAGCGGCGCGCGTTCTTTCGCTGAGCTTGCGTCAGTTGGGTAACACTCGTAGCAAGCCGTACCCAGGGCACGTTCGCGGCTGCCGGCACGATGTACATTCTCCGTAGGGACGCGCCGCACACACACACACACATATTGAGGCAGAGAGAGGGGGATTCGGACCCACGACCTTGAAATAAACTCGCTCGCTGGCTGCGCCCATAGTGGAGAGGACGCACCACGGCGACGTTGCGGCTACGCGTCTGGACTGCGCTCCTCAGCCACCCGAACTGGAAAAAAAAAACGATGCGGCATATATATAACGCCCCCTCTCCCCTTTCTCTCGCTCTCGGACGGTCCCGGCAGCGGCAGCAACCGCCCCTGCATTGTTCGCTTTCTGTTTCGCTTGCTTGTCCGACAAATTCGCTCTCATTGGCCTTGACGGGAGGCGCGGGCGCCGGGACGCGATAAAGGGGGGCGCCGGCGCTGGACGCCCCGAACGCGCCTTCCTCCTCGGCCTCCTCCTCGATGCAGGGGCTGCCGTATGGATAGTTCCGGTTGTAATCGCTGGCCAGGGTGCAGCATCGGCGGAGAGGACAGGGAAGGACCGTTATGTAACCCAGGGACGCCTGCAGTAATGGATAAGGAGAGAGACCGACGGATCTGAGCCGGGTTGCAATGTGACAGGGCGCTAAGCGTAGACGCCGTGCTGCAGGCAACGGAGATTATTAAACAGGTTCGGCTAGGGTGGAACGAGCTGCTGCGGTAGCAAGTGGTCTATGAAGCGCGAAACTGCTTTCAGCGTGTTGCGTTTGTTTTTCGACATCTTCATCCCAGAGATTTGTCGTTGTTAACTTTGTTTGTGATGGTAATATTGTGAAAACAGGATGTAAAATTGCAGCAAATGGCAGAATACAACACACTAGAGCCTCCGTCCTGAGTATCATCCCGACTTCCTGCGTGTACTTAAAGCGCACGATAGATACGCGCGCCGCCATACAGTTTATGGTTGAACTCTACGCTCTCGAAGGGGTTCCGTTCGTGAACAGGTCCTCAAGACGTTTGCTACACTCCGCATATTGTTGCGCCATCGAAAGTGCGCCCATTCATAAAAAAAAAAACGCCGTTTTCTGAACCATTCTTCAAAACATTTCAGTATGGGCACCTGACTGCTTGAAGTGCTTTCGGTTTCGGCTCCCACAATTTTCTCTCAAACTTAGCGCTTCCGTGTCGTAGAGAGAGGTTGGCGACAGCCATGACAAGCTTATAACGAAATACTTGCAAATGAATTTGCCCAACTCTCTGTATACTCAGGTCAGGTCTCGACATAGCGAATGCAGCATACTCAGGCATTTATTCAAACTCCAATACGAAAGTCATCACGCAGTGGCTATATAAGGCGGTACGCGGGATGTCCCGTAGCGCCACCTTCACTTCTAAACACCATCTACTTGTTCGTTTCAGTTAAGCATCAGAGGCCTGGGCCACCGCAGAGAAGCAATCACCTCGGTTGCACAGTCGAACCTCGTCATAACGAAACTGTTTATAACGAAATAATGGATATAACGAAGGAATGATGATTCCACTTGGAAACCCGGTCAACACGGGCTATAACGAAGCTGCGGCTATAACGAAGTGATAGCCGGGCCCCTTAAACTTCGTTATAACGAGGTTAAACTGTATTAGTTTTCGCGTGCGCTACTCGCTGCGTCGTTTTCCGGGTGTCTTCCTGGCCACTAAGCTCTCTCATAAAGGTTGTAGGCCATGCTACAGCACGTCGCCGTGCACTTCAGGTCTGCTTTCCTCTCAGGCGCCGTGTAGGAAACTAATTTGCATGCGTGTTCACCTCCAGGGCTTCGGCACGCTCCTCAGGTGCACCGGTCTCTTGCTGCTGCTGCACCGTTATGCACGCGCTAATGGGGAGCAATGAGCGTGCGCATCTCATGCGAGAGAGGGTTGGAGGAAGGAGGAGGGTTACGGCCGGGTCCGTCCCGGGATCCGTCCGGCCGGCCCGTTGACGGCGCGACACACACGCACTGCTGCCGGGAGGCGCCGCTTGCACGGATGGCCTCGTGTTTCTCGTCGCCCACTGCTTAGTATTGGCGCGGCGCTGTCCGCGTGGCGAGAGGAAAGAAAGGCCGGAAAATGAATTTTCATCCCCCTTCCCCCCTCGTTTCTCTCTCCTCTTCCTCCTCCACCTGCCGGGTGTGCATGCGCGCCCAATTCACCCTCGCCCACTCCTTTCTCACGCGGTCTGCAGCCCAGACGTCTGGCGCCGGGGTGCTGTATATGTGCGCATGTGTGTGCGTGGTATGAGGTGTGCAGGCGCGTATGCAAGAGTCCTGGGCGGCCCGTTGTAGATAACACGGAATGAAAGAAAAAAAGTAACCTTTTTTCTCTTCTTTCTTTGTGAGAGTGGAGGCTGAAGCTGACTCCGCGCCGTTCTTTCTTTGAAGGAGTGGTCGGCTGTCCTTGCATCCGGGATTTTAAAGTCACGGGGTTTTCGCGCTACAGTTGAGTCTGTGTGACGCGAAGCTGCGAGCGAGCGTTTAGCTGCCTCGTTAAGAATGCAACTAGGGAAGAGCAGAAGGTGTTGCGAGTGATTCGCGTTAAATCGCTCTGCAGAGGTGTCGCAAGCAAATGTTGAAAGGTAGCATAGTGGTTTGCGTTCTAACAGGATGACAGTGGTGATATAAGCGCTAATGAAAACGTGTTCTTCAATCCATGCATCAAATGCGATAACGATGCGGTTCAGCTAAGCTCAGATTTGTGCGAGTGTAAATATGTAGTGAGTGTAGAACGTTGTGAACCGGACCGCGTTATATGCAGCAAGATTTCAGGGAAATAAGCCAATTTCTTCAGTGTGTATTTAATGATGGACTGGCGACGGTCGCATAACTGAATACTTTCTCATTTTGTTTAGGCGTGTGCACAGTAGAATGAGACATCCTACTCTGGAGGCAGTTATTTCATTTTCTTTCTGTAATCAAATTGGCCGGTTGAACGACATTGAACACCAACCGAAAGATCACGAATTGAATGTGCACAGGATGAGGGCTGGACTTACAACTGCTGTTTAATCCAGGAAAACACCACCCTGCAAGCAATACAAAGCATGCCTTTCATTCGTGTTTTTTGAGCTAGTATTCAATACCAATACCGCATCAACTGTCCCAGAACTGCACATCTCACTTCTTGCCCCCTACCCTCCGTGGCTCTCAGTGCGTTAAAAACAAGCATTATGTCAATTATGAATACGCTGCCACAAACTATTTTTTAAAGAAAACAGTTTTATTGCTATGTACCTCTCAGCTATGGAGCGCTGTGTAGATTACACCCTTTCAACGAGTGGGCCGCACATCTCCATATCTCCCCTATTCAAGTTTCCGCATCTGTTCCCACGCGAGTGTTACCCCAAGTCCTGACTCTATACACTTTCGTTCCTGCAAATGAAGCGAGCCCTCACCCGCGTTTTCCCCTTCGCGACGTGCTAAAGCACTCGGGCAGGCGCCGACTAATTGCCCTACGCGCCACTCAACCTTGCATGGGCCGCGGTCACCATCGCCTGTGTATCGAAGGTGCAGAGGCCGAAAGAGGCGAGCCGTTCATTTCCGGCTCGTTAATTCCCCCGCGGGCCAGCAGCCGCGCATTTGGGATGCGAGCACCCGTTTCCCCTTTCACGTTCCTAGAACGAAACCCTTACACTGGCCTGCGGAGAGCGGGTCAGGAAACACGGACTGCTGTATGCTAGGAAAGGGGGGGAGTATAGTGCATACATTAGTTGGTGCAGCTGCCTTGCCTACGCCCGCGCATAGAAAAGAGGAGGCAGAAACTTCCACACAGCCTTCAAGTCACCGCTATTCTTGAAGTCAAGGGCAGTGTTGAAACTTGCGCGCGTATAGTTTGTTGAGGATAAGACTCATTGGCTATGCGGGGTGCACTGAGCGCCTTGAGGCGATGAGCACAGCCCGTCATTTGCGCCTCCGATAAAACGGGTGCTTGTAATCAGCGTTGCGGCCCCCGAGAATGAGCCGACTTTTGTGTGCGCGCGCAACATATGTGTCTGTGAAGCTTGAAGGTCCTAGTGGCCACGAGGTGAGGATGAATGGTGTTTAGCAGCGCGCGGAGTCCGGCGCATTCAAGGCCTAGTTCTCTCGCTTTGCAGGTGCGAATTAAAAAATAAATAAATGTGCACACGAAATAGAGGTCGGTAAGCTTGTTTTTTTTTTTCTTTCGAAGCGTTTAACCTCCCAAAGCGACTCAGGCTGTGAGGGACGCCGTAGTGGAAGGCTGCGCATAATTTTGACCACCTGGGGTCCTTTAACGTGCACTGAAATCGCACAGTATACACGGGTCTCAAGCATTTCGCCACCATCGAAATGCGAACACCGCGGCAGGGATCGAACTGGCATCTTTTGGGGTCAGCAGCCGAGAAAACCACTGAGCCTACGCGGCGGCTGTACGGTCTGTTTAAGGTCATCTAATTGCCGTGGAGGAATATTTCGTCTTCATTTCCGGAACAATTTCGGCAACTTGGGGTTCTCTAAACCTGGAGGTGGCCAGAATTAATCCGTAGCCTTCCACATTGCGATTCTTTCTCTCTTCCTCCTTTCACTCCCTTCTTCATCCCTTCCTTGTACACCACTCCATGGGTTACAGAACTGTCTGCTCCATTCCTTTCCTTACAGCCAATTATTGTCACTATCTACCCTTATAAAAATTTATTTAGACAGACTGTTGTCAATAAAGTCTACACACTTTTCGTAGATAAATCCTATAGACTAGTCTATAGACAGCGCAAATCTTATAGATAGTCAATAGTCAATCAATAGATTTATAGCAATGCACTTTAATACACTTTTAGTAGACTTTTGTCTATAGACATTGTAAAAACTATAAATAGAGAAAAGGAAATACCCAAAGAAAGGCAATATAGTCTATAAGAAGCGTATAGAAAGTCTATAGATGTCTAGACATTGCATAATGTTGGTAAGAAAGCGTAAGTAAAAAAGAACTATGAGCAAGCCTCAACGTTATGTATTTTTTATGCAGCGCGGATTTTGTAGACTGCCGAATAAATATTGTGTCATCACCACCGTCAACTGCTGTCGTTGAAATTGACGGCAGGAACTAGAGGGTCGGAGAAACAGTTGTGTTCACCAGAAAGCGACTTGTGTTGCGTTGGCTCCTGCGGAGTGCGCAACCATGTCAACGCATCGTTCACCAATTAGTCTTCACAGCTAGTAGTCTTCTTCTCTTCAATATTGCAGAGAGGGCGCTCAACAAGACCAGTCATGTACAAAAGTTTGCGGGACGCGCGATCGTGCAAAATAAAAAAAAATATTCCTGTACAGTCGGGCAATGTGCTGATAAATTACAAGCATTGAAGCTTGAGAGAACATGAGTGCTCTATCCTCTGGAAGAATGCCTAAAATTTATTTTTGCGTCACCTTGCTAGTCATTCTACTAGCAAGGCGACGCAAACATAATTTTTTGCGCATCGCACCATATCCGCAACCCGCCTTCCGCCCATGGCTGTACGTCTTCAGGCAACAAAACTTCTAGTCATATTTGACGCCGCCGTTCTTTAGGCTTATACACACACCATATGCGAAGTAGCAGAGTTTAAGAAACAGGTTAAGCGTCATCGTTCGCTGCAGAAATTAAGGATTCGAATGCATACACGAAATAAACTAAAAGATGATTCGAGGCAAAACATTTTGAGTCACCGACAAGTTAAAGCAGGAGCGACAAAATATCGGATGGTTCCATCACGTATTCACGCCAGGATAAACACTTCCTCAATAGTGAGTGTTTGCAGGTCGTTGAAACGACGCGGTTACTTGGAAAGGTCAAGGCCGCGGAAGTTCACGTTTGCAGCCCCACAAATATTCAAAACAGTACCGGTTCTGCTCGTAGCTAACTCCACTACAACTGCGCATTGCAGGAACGGAGTTTTTGCACAAATCGCGCAATAAAACCAAAGCAAAAAAAGTAAACATGATAACAAGCTTCACGCGTACTCCGTTTCATTCACTCCGGGAAGTGGAGTCGTTGAACGCATTCTCGCGCGAAATATGGGCCAGCAGTGCCGAGGCATGGTCGGCAGCCGTGGGCTGGCGAAACAAGTAACCACTTCGCGCGCGTGCTGTTTACATAGATCACCGAGACGTTAGCGCGGACACGGCTCGGCGGTCGCATGAATATCACTGCTCATTCTCGGATGCTGAATAAGGAATGAAGACAGCCGGAGGGGGGGGGGGGGGGGGGGGGCAGTTTACCCCGGCATAGCGCAGCCGAGAGCCGGACGGCATTTTCTTCTTCACCCAAATGTTTGAATGTTTCTCCGAGTCCGCGACACGCTTCGCTGCTTGCCGGGCATTTGGGGTTGGCGGCGGACCGACGTCCTTCACGAATATGCAGTGTCTCTCTCTCTTTCTTGTTTTGTTCTATATATGTATGTGCGTGCAAACTATACCGCCTCGAGGCTGACCGGAACGCCTGTCTGTTTTTTTTTCTTTTCTAGCCCG
>JARKHS020034032.1:0-12239 GCA_030143305.2 Amblyomma americanum
AGTAAAGTATGCGTGGCAAGAAGGTATTATTGAATAATATGGGGCGTTGTGTCAGTTATTTTTGTTTGTCTAGAGCGTGTCTTGCATGTATAAACAAGCCGGCTTCTTTGGCGGCTCCTCGCGTGCTGAGATTCTAAGCTGGCTGTTCTTGGGAGGTGTACGCGTGGACTAAGGCGAATGCAGCCGCGGTCGGCGCCGCTAATAAGGCGAAAAAGCGACCGAGGAGGAATGTAAGACACAAGAATAGAATAAGCAACCTTGAAGCATAATGTAGTTTCATGTTTTTCAGCACGTAATATTCACCAACTAGAGCATCCCAGAGCGTTATATAACCTTCGAAGTATGGGGAACTTGCGCTGAAGTTTACGGTGACGATTGCAGCGCCATAACACACTGCCTAGCGAGAAGAGCAAGCAGTTTTGGGTAGTACTATTAGTACTTTTCCGCGCCACCTTCAGGCGCTTATTGGCGTGAGCCTCCGCGCTCTGTCGAAGGCGCACGGACCGTGCGTCAGCTATCTCCATGGCTACGCCGAGAGAAGCTAGGCAATGAATGCTGTCAGCCAGACGCGGGTATCTAATCGCGCAGAATGTGTTCTCGCGTTTGCAGCGGCCCAAGCGGCTGACAAGAGCAGTTTTGAGTCGCCGAATGGAACAATTGCAGTGCCACCTTGGCAGCTCAGGTTCCCCATTGCGGCCCACGTTGAAAAGACAGAGTAATCCTGTAAGGGGTGTTATTGATAAGCTAATCCAGAATTTCGCGACGCCATTCAGTCTTTTTGTCCCACTTGTGTTGTGTAACTGTCCGTCTTGTCAGTTAACCAGAACACCCTTCTGGTTAACGTCCTTGCCTTATCTCTATCTTATTTTTCTCTCTCTCTCCCTTTTGCCCAGTGCTTACTTCCGGGTACCCAAAAATAAACTGCCAGAAACCGCAAAAGAAACAAGAGACCGTGTGTGTGCTTTATCTAGTACTCCTTCGCTTTTCCTATCAGCTTGAACAAGGTGCTAACACGGTAGTGTAAACAGACTCGAGATAAGCACGAGAGGCATACACACAAACGCCAGTTGTTGCTTTCGACCGCTTACTTTCCAAATAGCCAGGACAAACATTCTCGAGATTACTATACGAGGACCCAGAAAAAAAAAGTGTACAACATATTCAATTGCACGCGCCATGGTAATAAACAGAAAGGCATTTCATTATACGTTCCTTTGTCTAGTCAAGCGCGCTTCATCTTTTGTATAGCACTCGTTCCTTGATCGCTGCTGTCACATGTGCTCACGTTTAGTCTGTAATGACTGACCCTGTCCTGCCGTGTCTGCACTTTGCAGCGCTTTACGGAGAGGGGGGGGGGGGGGGGGGATTTGTTCAACTGTACAGCATCCTGCGCCGCCCAGCGACCTAAGCTTACATCATTCGCAGCTCCGGGTATCTTGATTAAGTTTCGAGCAGAGAATCGCTTCATTGTCTCGCAAGTATCACTTCATCTCGACTGTTGCACTTGTGCACTAGCACACGAGTACGCCGAGTCTATATACACCCGTAAAGAGAGGCGAGTATACATAGCGCTGTCAGGAATGATATATAAGCGTATAGACCTTCGTACCACTGCCGACGCTTAGGTCATTAGGCGCCGCATCAGCCAAGTCGAGACGACGAAGAAAAAAGAAAAACAAATGAAAATGACTCCGAGGGAAACGTTTCGCCCGAGGGGCATAAAGCTAACGCTGGAGATGCTAATTGGAGAAAGAGAAAAAGCAAGAAGAAAAAAAAGAAAGAAAGAAAGAAGACCGAGTGGAGTCACCCCTGAAAGCAGAAGAGCGAGGAGCTCCGCTAGTCGACGCTCATTACGTGTAAACGACCTTGCACGGAAGTTTCGCCGTTACAAACATCGCCGTCCCGCTCGCGCCTACGTGTACTACACCCGCAATCAAAATAGTCTTCGCGGCAGCCATCGACGTTGTTAAAAAAACTTTCTCCCTCTTCGAGACGCCAAAGCTAAGCCGCACTGTGACCCGTGGCGCGCCGGAGTCAATCTTTGCTGCGATGTTTCCTCGTCCTCTTTGCTTTCCTGATACGTTGGCATTCCTGCTTTTATTTATTTTTTGTTTTGTTTTTACACCAGTCTTGGTCGAGCCAGCGCTGCTGTTGCATCCGTTGGGTGGAGGCGTGACTTTGCGATTGGAGATATTGTCAGGCGCTGAGAATAGCAGCAGCAGCAGCAGACGCCGCTGCGGTGTGCCGTCGTCTGCGAAGCGGTATTGAAGTAAATAAGCTACTCGCACGCGCGTGCCTGCCGATGACGTAGCGGTGATGTCGGTGGGTCGGAGGGATTACGTAAGCCACCGATTGATACAGACTAGCTGGCGCTGCTCGGTGCAAAGAACCTAATCGGCGGCTCGCATGTTGCCAAGCGACACGCGGATGCATGTGCAGCCATCCAACGTGCTTTATGCGACGAGGAAACGTTTTGCTGCCCAGACAAATAAGATAAGAGAAAGAACTGAAAAACAGAAAGAAGAGAATAAAATAACGGGACTTTTACCGGAGTCCAAGTGTAAAAGGAAGGATGTGAGTCATAGATGCTTCCTCAAGATGTCTCGCATGGGAGTGTTAAGGGTGTCGTTAGGTGTGATCATGCGGGTGATGCCAAGCAGCTTTCATGGATAAGAATGTTATGACGACCTTCCGTGTCGAAAAAGGTCGATTGCAGAAAGAATTCCTCAGCTAAGTTATTCCCTCTTTCCACTTGTCTTATGTACTGGTGGCATCAAAAAGGAATGACGCCAGAGATATAAACCTTTGCACTGACTTTGCAGGAAAACTTGTCTCTACTGAAACGTTCCATATGAGCCGCTCGTATGGAATTAAGGGAGTATGGAGTCCATAGGGCATGGAAAAATATATGCAAATCCATATCGTATCTGTACAACGTCAATTAGCATTCCACATAACTTCCATACAAATTCTATGCAGCGTACATGACGTGATATGAAGTCCGTAATTTTGCATACGTACTTCCAAATAGTCCATACTGACTCTATATGCTGCATCGTGACTCCATAAAATTTCTTATGAAAACGCATGAAATTATGGAACTCGCCATATGGAAACTAACACACGCACACGAACACACACACGCGCGCACGCACACACTGGCGTCTGGGAACATTGGGAAGGGAACAAGGTGAAAAAAGTGCACGAGGTTTGTTCGACAAGTCGACGAAAACGTGCAGAAGTGACCGTTACACGCTCTGTCTTGCTAAGGTAACGAATAGAAGACATGAATAGAGGAATAGAAGAACAAATAGAAGAATATGCTAGGATGCATCATTTCTCCTTGTCTCAGTCCTTCGCCGCCACATCCACGCATTCAGCCGGAAAGGTCCTCTCTTTCCCTTTCCGGAAGTCTGGCGCTTCCTGGTTTGAGCCCTCAATACTGCAGGTGAAGCGCGCGCTTACAGAGCGAAGACATACTACTGTACATCGCCAAACAAGCACCACATACATACTGCGATCGTGCCTCGGTATACACCAGACATATACTGCGCTGTCGCGGTGATTCAAGATGGAAAGCCAAGAATGTTCAGGGTGGGAAGAGAAGAAGTGCGAAAAAAAGAAAAAAAAAAGACGCATAATCCTAGCGCGCCGAAAAGAGAGAGGTGATCGACGACTACCGGGTCTATAACGTGCTCGGCTGTCTTAATACGGCGCGGTTCTGTTTCCAGTCGCGGGTTCGTAGTCGGGCAACATGAGCGCCAGGAGCATCCTTGGAAACTTGGAACCGGCGGCAGAAACCGAAGTTTTCTTTCTTTTTTCCTATTCCCTATTCCTTTCCTCTCGCGCTGTGCATACTGCGAAGGAGAACTAGTCGGCCGTCGGGCCGATGACCCTCACGGAAGTTGATCAGAAACAATACACAGCGAGGACTGCGTTGGAAAGCGCTTTAATGCAGAGCCTTGGGCAACGTGCCGTTCACAGCGAGCCGGGTGGCAGCCAAGTTGGTCTCGAGGAAACGCGATCGGTCGGCCCGCATTATACGTTACGGCACCGAGCGTCAACCATGCTAACGAGAAACGGTTTGCTACTTTCGAGGACGAGATTTTGGAGAGCGTGACATAACAAACCTTGAAAAATTGGAGCTAAAATAAATGTATACGGCGGCGTCTTCAGGATGAACGAATGAATTTGGTTTTCTCATGCAGGCACTGAAAAAAAAAAAAAACCGAACATGAATTATTATTTTCAGGTGCATTTGCAAATGACAGCTGCCTACTCAGTTATGTATACGCATAAAGCGTGCTTCAAGTTTAGATGTGCGCAGCTACACAAGCGAAAGTGTGCTTCCTCAAAGGTCTGCTGCTTCCTTAAAACAGTTTGTTGTCGAAGGTCGACTTCAACTGCTGCCTCGATTATCTGCACTTCCTGGTCGATCTATCTTTACATTAGCGCCATCTACACGCAAAGGCCGCCTGTTCAGAGTGAATGCGGACACGAGGACTGAAAACGACTCTGACGCGCTGCTTTTCACGTCATCACCTGTCATCCATCAAAAACCTTGCTTTTTTTGTTTAACCAAGAAAACACCGTGCAAGGATGGTTTAGTAACATGAACATACACTCGCCTACTGATGGAGCACGTAATGGTTTGCCTAGACCAATTTATCAGATCAACTTTTCGGCACACCGGCATCGGCTGTATTATACACTCCATGGTTTGTTTTTTATTCTTGAAAGCACCGTCTGCGTGATGGAAAACAATCTCCACGCGCCAGACTGGCTGTATGATAGCCGTTTCCGATAGCAGCGACAGAAAGCGAAAGGCAATTGGTCCAATCCAGCTGCTTCAGGAGCAGCTAACAGTGCAACAGCCTCCCAGCGAATGGACTTGGGCAGATGTTTCCGTCAGCGCACCACGAAAGATGGAGAGAGGGACCACCAGCGCATCTCGCGATTTTCGCATTCGCTCTGCAGCAACGACGGTTTTACACGACCGGCTTCCTCCATCCTTGCCTCTGCTTATGGCGGTCGTTGTCGCGACCGCTGCTTCCCGCATTGTCGTGCGTAGAACGCCCGCCCGGTTGCGAGGGGTTCATCATCTAGCATGGCGACACTGCGAGGCAGGTTTTTCTCGCCGCACCGCTGAGCATGGGCGGAGGGATGCAGCTGCTGAAAGTGAGAGGAAGCAGTCCTGCAGGCGTGCATATTTATGCGCTTAAGTCCCGGCACTTCTCGCACGATTCGCAACGGGTTCGAAGCGGTTGAGGAGATTCGCTGCGTCGGCTGGGAGAGCCGGAAAAAAAAAAACTGCAATCTTGTCTTTCAGGGGGTACCAATGAAGCCTCCTGAGTGCTTTGAAAACGTTCTGTTATCGACACAAATGCACGCACATCGCGGACGGAATACGCGGTGAATTTCAGCAAAAAATTCGCAGGGACACGTAATTCCAATATTTGTTGGCGATGTGATAGCATAAACGGCTGTTGGTGCCTTTACAAGAATTGGAATGCTCCGGTATGGTGAGGTCACTCCAGTCAAAAGAAATGTTCCAATCTGGTGAGGTCACTTCCCTCCTGTCAGTGGAAATGCTCCAGTCTGGAGAGGTCACTTTCCACCAGTCAACGGGGATGCTCTAGTCTGGTGAGGTCACTTCCCTCCTGTCGATGGAAATGCTCCAGTCTAGTTAGGTCACTTCCCTCCTGTCAGTGGAAATGCTCCAGTCTGGTGAGGTCACTTTCCTCCAGTCAGTGGGGATGCTCTAGTCTGGTGAGGTCACTTCCCTCCTGTCGATGGAAATGCCCCAGTCTGGTGAGGTCACTTCCCTCCTGTCAGTGGAAACGCTCCAGTCTGGAGAGGTCACTTTCCACCAGTCAACGGGGATGCTCTAGTCTGGTGAGGTCACTTCCCTCCTGTCGAGTGGAAATGCTCCAGTCTGGAGTTAGGTCACTTCCCTCCTGTCAACGGGGATACGCTCCAGTCTGGTGAGGTCACTTCCCTCCTGTCGACGGGGATGCTCCAGTCTGGTGAGGTCACTTCCCTCCTGTCGAGTGGAAATGCTCCAGTCTGGTGAGGTCACTTCCCTCCTGTCAGTGGGGACGCTCCAGTCTGGTGAGGTCACTTTCCACTCTTGTCAACGGGGATGCCCCAGTCTGGTGAGGTCACTTCCCTCCTGTCGAGTGGGGATGCTCCAGTCTGGTGAGGTCACTTCCCTCCTGTCAGTGGAAACGCTCCAGTCTGGAGAGGTCACTTTCCACCAGTCAACGGGGATGCTCTAGTCTGGTGAGGTCACTTCCCTCCTGTCGATGGAAATGCTCCAGTCTAGTTAGGTCACTTCCCTCCTGTCAGTGGAAACGCTCCAGTCTGGTGAGGTCACTTTCCTCCAGTCGGCGGGGATGCTCTAGTCTGGTGAGGTCACTTCCCTCCTGTCGATGGAAATGCCCCAGTCTGGTGAGGTCACTTCCCTCCTGTCAGTGGGGATGCTCTAGTCTGGTGAGGTCACTTCCTTCCTGTCAGTGAAAATGCTCCAGTCTAGTTAGGTCACTTCCCTCCTGTCAGTGGAAATGCTCCAGATCTGGTGAGGTCACTTCCCTCCTGTCAGTGGAAACGCTCCAGTCCGGAGTTAGGTCACTTTCCTCCTGTCAACGGGGAAATGCTCCAGTCTGGTGAGGTCACTTCCCTCCTGTCGAGTGGGGATGCTCCAGTCTGGTGAGGTCACTTCCCTCCTGTCAGTGGAAACGCTCCAGTCTGGAGAGGTCACTTTCCACCAGTCAACGGGGATGCTCTAGTCTGGTGAGGTCACTTCCCTCCTGTCGATGGAAATGCTCCAGTCCAGTTAGGTCACTTCCCTCCTGTCAGTGGAAATGCTCCAGTCTGGTGAGGTCACTTTCCTCCAGTCAATGGGGATGCTCTAGTCTGGTGAGGTCACTTCCCTCCTGTCAGATGGAAATGCCCCAGTCTGGTGAGGTCACTTTCCTCCTGTCAGTGGGGATGCTCTAGTCTGGTGAGGTCACTTCCTTCCTGTCAGTGAAAATGCTCCAGTCTAGTTAGGTCACTTCCCTCCTGTCAGTGGAAATGCTCCAGTCTGGTGAGGTCACTTTCCTCCAGTCAACGGGGATGCTCCAGTCCGGTGAGGTCACTTCCCTCCTGTCGTGGAAATGCTCCAGTCTGGTGAGGTCACTTCCCTCCTGTCAGTGGAAATGCTCCAGTCTGGTGAGGTCACTTTCCTCCAGTCAGTGGGGATGCTCTAGTCTGGTGAGGTCACTTCCCTCCTGTCAGTGGAAATGCTCCAGTCTGGAGAGGTCACTTTCCTCCAGTCAACGGGGATGCTCTAGTCTGGTGAGGTCACTTCCCTCCTGTCAGTGGAAATGCCCCAGTCTGGTGAGGTCACTTTCCTCCTGTCAGTGGGGATGCTCTAGTCTGGTGAGGTCACTTCCTTCCTGTCAGTGGAAATGCTCCAGTCTGGAGAGGTCACTTTCCACCAGTCAACGGGGATGCTCTAGTCTGGTGAGGTCACTTCCCTCCTGTCGACGGGGATGCTCCTAGTCTGGTGAGGCCACTTCCCTCCTGTCAGTGGAAATGCTCCAGTCTGGTGAGGTCACTTTCCTCCAGTCAGTGGGGATGCTCTAGTCTGGTGAAGTCACTTCCCTCTTGTCAATGGAAATGCCCCAGTCTGGTGAGGTCACTTTCCTCCTGTCAGTGGGGATGCTCTAGTCTGGTGAGGTCACTTCCTTCCTGTCAGTGGAAATGCTCCAGTCTGGAGAGGTCACTTTCCTCCAGTCAGCGGGGATGCTCTAGTCTGGTGAGGTCACTTCCCTCCTGTCGATGGAAATGCTCCAGTCTAGTTAGGTCACTTCCCTCCTGTCAGTGGAAATGCTCCAGTCTGGTGAGGTCACTTTCCTCCAGTCAGTGGGGATGCTCTAGTCTGGTGAGGTCACTTTCCTCTAGTCAGTGGGGATGCTCTAGTCTGGTGAGGTCACTTTCCTCCTGTCAATGGGGATGCCCTAGTCTGGTGAGGTCACTTTCCTCCAGTCAACGGGGATGCCCTAGTCTGGTGAGGTCACTCCCTCCTGTCAGTGGAATTGCTCCAATCTAGTTAGGTCACCTCCCTCCTGTCAATAGAAAGGCTCCAGTGAATGGGGATGCTCTAGTCTGGGGAGGTCACTTCCCTCCTGTTAATGGAAATGCTCTAATCTGGTAAGGCTACTTCCCTGCAGGCAATGGGAACGCTCCAGGTTGGACGTGTCGCTTCCCTTCATCCAAGGAGCGAATTTTATGACTGACGACGCATTTTGGCACCATGGGGCCTCTAATGAAAATATTGTTTTTGAAATTGCTTAAGGAACCATTAGTCCATTACTGTTCATTTTTGATGTTTCCAGTCTCTTCGCTGCACAATAGATTAAAGATTGAGGTGCCTTCAAGGAAATTTATTTGCGAAAAGTCCGTTGCAGTGCACACAAAACACAATGCCAATGCATTTCCGCCTGAATAAAAGAAACATTTTAAGTAGCACAACTGTCTGTTAAGCATGGCATATATATGCTTTCTCAGCCGCCGCGGTGGCTGAGTGGTTATGGCGCTCGGCTGCTGGCCCGAATGACGCTGGTTCGATCCCGGCCGCGACGGTCGAATTTCATTGGAGGCGAAATTCTAGAGGCCCGCGTACTGTGCGATGTCAGTGCACGTTAAAGAACCCCAGGTGGTCGACATTTCCGGAGCCCTTCACTACGGCGTCTCTTATAGCCTGGGTCGCATTCGGACGTTAAACCCCCATAAACCAAACCCTAAACTATATACGCCTTCTCCCTGAGAGACATGGCTAAAGAAAATTTTCTTTTCAACACCCAGCCCAACGCTTTAGCAATGCTTTTACGACTCCTTTCTCAGTACGACTGGATCAGGAGCGGCAGCAAGATCGGCTGGAGTTGCTTTGTTGGTCGTGCACCTTATACCTCTTCCAATAGGTAAAAGGTGGCGGGAGCATTTTTGCATAGTATGCGTGATGGATGGGTAACAAAGAAAATGCAGTCGCACAACACAGCACCCCCCCCCCCCCCCTTCTGGAGCTCGGGGCTCTCCTAAAAGCCCGCACGGTGCATATGTTTCGAACAACAGGCCAGCAGGGAACCATGCATTTCCAGCAGTAGTAGCAGAGGCTAACAAATAGCAATCCGCAGTAGACTGACGTCTGGGTCAAAGCAGGCATTTTCTGCAATATGGATGCTAAAAAAGAAGAAGACCCAAACCGCAGAAACAGGGCATTCTGTATACCCAGCGCAGGAGCCGGCGAGGTTCTTGTCTTAGAGCATACACGCACTATACTTCGGGAGCCGGCGCGGGGGCAGGTGTCCAACGGAACTACTTCCCCTCGGCAGGAAAAACGGCAGGCGAAGGGCAGACGCCAACGGCGGTGGACGGAGGAGCAGGTGAGAGCGGAGAGACCGCACGCGCCTCCGCTTAGGAGAAGCGCCACGCGCGGAATACAAAAATAAATAACGAAGGAGAAAAAAGAAGGTGACTAGACGCCACAGAAAAAAAAATGTAGCGGGTATAGCCGCCGCCCCCTCTGCGAGCGTGTGTGCGTGTGTGTGAGACAACTTACTTTCCTCCTCTCTTTTTTTTTCCTTTCTTCACTTGGTCTTGGGTCATGTAAACCGGCAGCAGTGTTCGCAGGCCGCCTCCGTTCGGATCTTCTCGTTTTGAGATGCGCCACACGCGGCAGCGACCCGGCACAGTGGGTATGTGTGTGTGTACGTTAGCGGCCCCGGATAGCATGTCCAGGTTTCGAGTGTCGTATCGTCGTCGTATTCGGCTGGACTAGGCGATCGAGATGGACGCCAGCACCCTCCGCGGAAGTCTGAAATGATGGCGTACTGGCGCCACAGAAACTCCGGTTCGATGCTTGCGTGTGATTCACTACTACGCGCAAGAGAGGCTCGCCCATACGTCTCACAAGACAACGCGACGTGGAGGAAACGAGGTGACCGCTTGCTTTTGGTGTTTCTTTCGAGAAAGTGAACGGAATAACGGGTGCACGTGAGGGCTGACGGCGGCTACGGAGTATGCATCGGCGGCTGGCAGCAGCGGCCTAGAGAAACCAATGTGAGTACTCGACTTGAAGCTTCTTTTATCTCGTTCAGACATCTACACTATATGCAGGAGTACGGTTAAAAAAAAAAAGATGAGACAGACAAAATTTTAACTTGAACGAAAGAGCATTGCTTAGGGCAGCGACCGCTGGCACTACTCTTGATTCGTTAACGATGGTCCAGCAAAGCAGACATTGGACTTTTTTTCCCTTTAGTGATTTTTGTTCGCTTGCTTACTTTCGTTGACATGCCTCCGGGCTTTCTGTGTTCTCGTTACACAAAATGGCCAAATTCAACGCTTCGAATGAGGGATATTACCGCGATTTCCGCTTCGTTTAGTGCAGAGGCGCGATAGTATTAATAGGCTGAATTATCACTGTTCCGCCATGTCCTTTACATACACTACGTTATAGCTTCCTTTGGTCTACAACCAAAGCCAGAAAAGAACGCACGCATATCTCCTTCGCACGTGCTCTCGCACAGCAGGCTTATGCAGTGAAAGTACACTGAAGGTCTCTGCGCGCCTAATGCGTCCATGCTCTGCAGTACAATAAGGACTCCCTACTAGAAACTGGTAAGAAGAAGCAGCAAGAACGGTAAAACTCTCCAAGGCTGGCGTTTCAAAGAATGCGCAATTAAACTCTCAAACAGGTCTGTCCTCAATGTGGCGGCAATACACGCAAGGACAGTCAGTGTCTTCGCATACGCTCACAAAAAGAAAGTGAATCAGGCCGAGACGGTGGCGGCGACGGGGCTTCGTCGCCTGAATTGCGAAGCAGGCCGGGCGCACCTACTGGTGTTACCAACGGATCCCGGAGGTCCGAGTCCAACATCAGCAGACCCGGAGGGCTGCGTGCCCTTGAAAAGGACGCCCGCAGGAAAGGGCGAAAGGGGGAAAAAAAGAAGAAAGTAGTCCGAAAACGACTTTCTCTCGTCTCTTTTTTCTTCTTTGCCCTCTGTGTGCCGAAGTCCAGCGTCGAAGTGGTGGCGTGGTCTCTTCAGCGACTGGGTCGTTGCGTAAGCTCCGCACTAGCGGAGGAAGGGTGAGAAGCACGGGAATAGCCTCAGAGAGAGAGAGAGAGAGAGAGGAGAGAGGGGGAGAACGCGCTGGATGTTATGCGAAAACCCGGTCACGTATGGGTGCGCCCCTTTAGCTTCGCGGCTGCGTCGTGTGTCCACCGACAAGAACTGTGGCGGCGATCACACGCTGAATGTTAAGCAGCCCTTGTTGAGCGGCGTCGCCATAGGGTCACGGGGGACGGCGGAGTTTCTTTTCCTCAGTGCGACGATGAGGTCTGTGCTTACTGGTAAATCAAAGAAACGGCGCAGATTTCTATTTCTTCGTAAACCGCTGGGATTTTCGTCTACGGCACCGAAAGTCCCTGTATTGCAGATGGGACTTCCGGACAGAGGAGGTCAATTAGAAAGTGGTATATCGGGGGATGTTTCCGACCGAAGCGTATTCGTCATGCACTTGACCATCTTATTTCTCTCTTTCTCAGTACCAGGACACCAGGGGGACTTGACGATAAAACAAGCTTTGCTATACACTAGTCTTCACAAGGAGAAACCATGCCGCAGTGAAACTCGAAGATCGCTCTAAGTACCGCTGGCCTCAAAGATGGGGCTGTCATAGCTCCAAGTTTCAGGAACCTACTTCACCTAGGCTAACCTTTTATGCCTGCTCAGCTGTGCGAGGCAGTTCAAGCATAGTCATTACAGGTTTATGGTTTATGGGGGTTTAACGTCCCAAAGCGACTCAGGCTATAAGAGACGCCGTAGTGAAGGGCTCCGGAAATTTCGACCACCTGGGGTTCTTTAACGTGCACTGACATCGCAGCATAGTCATTACAGTCTTTTGAACCATGAAATTGTAACAGGTTACTATTGTCCCTGAGCTGTGCACCCAGACTGTCGACATCTAAAAAGATACCAAATCAGTTCAAGACGTAACTGATGCGCAGCACGCAGTGCGCAGAACAAGGAAGTGATAGCCGGCGATCACCCATAAGGCTGGCTGCTCCGCTAAGCAGCGACTCACTCACTCACTCACTCACTCACTCACTCACTCACTCACTCACTCACTCACTCACTCACTCACTCACTCACTCACTCACTCACTCACTCACTCACTCACTCACTCACTCA
>JARKHS020034033.1:0-67583 GCA_030143305.2 Amblyomma americanum
ACTAGTCGGCCGTCGGGCCGATGACCCTCACGGAAGTTGATCAGAAACAATACACAGCGAGGACTGCGTTGGAAAGCGCTTTAATGCAGAGCCTTGGGCAACGTGCCGTTCACAGCGAGCCGGGTGGCAGCCAAGTTGGTCTCGAGGAAACGCGATCGGTCGGCCCGCATTATACGTTACGGCACCGAGCGTCAACCATGCTAACGAGAAACGGTTTGCTACTTTCGAGGACGAGATTTTGGAGAGCGTGACATAACAAACCTTGAAAAATTGGAGCTAAAATAAATGTATACGGCGGCGTCTTCGGGATGAACGAATGAGTTTGGTTTTCTCATGCAGGCACTGAAAAAATAAAAAATAAACCGAACACGAATTATTATTTTCAGGTGCATTTGCAAATGACAGCTGCCTACTCAGTTATGTATACGCATAAAGCGTGCTTCAAGTTTAGATGTGCGCAGCTACACAAGCGAAAGTGTGCTTCCTCAATGGTCTGCTGCTTCCTTAAAACAGTTTGTTGTCGAAGGTCGACTTCAACTGCTGCCTCGATTATCTGCACTTCCTGGTCGATCTATCTTTACATTAGCGCCATCTACACGCAAAGGCCGCCTGTTCAGAGTGAATGCGGACACGAGGACTGAAAACGACTCTGACGCGCTGCTTTTCACGTCATCACCTGTCATCCATCAAAAACCTTGCTTTTTTTGTTTAACCAAGAAAACACCGTGCAAGGATGGTTTAGTAACATGAACATACACTCGCCTGCTGATGGAGCACGTAATGGTTTGCCTAGACCAATTTATCAGATCAACTTTTCGGCACACCGGCATCGGCTGTATTATACACTCCATGGTTTGTTTTTAATTCTTGAAAGCACCGTCTGCGTGATGGAAAACAATCTCCACGCGCCAGACTGGCTGTATGATAGCCGTTTCCGATAGCAGCGACAGAAAGCGAAAGGCAATTGGTCCAATCCAGCTGCTTCAGGAGCAGCTAACAGTGCAACAGCCTCCCAGCGAATGGACTTGGGCAGATGTTTCCGTCGGCGCACCACGAAAGATGGAGAGAGGGACCACCAGCGCATCTCGCGATTTTCGCATTCGCTCTGCAGCAACGACGGTTTTACACGACCGGCTTCCTCCATCCTTGCCTCTGCTTATGGCGGTCGTTGTCGCGACCGCTGCTTCCCGCATTGTCGTGCGTAGAACGCCCGCCCGGTTGCGAGGGGTTCATCATCTAGCATGGCGACACTGCGAGGCAGGTTTTTCTCGCCGCACCGCTGAGCATGGGCGGAGGGATGCAGCTGCTGAAAGTGAGAGGAAGCAGTCCTGCAGGCGTGCATATTTATGCGCTTAAGTCCCGGCACTTCTCGCACGATTCGCAACGGGTTCGAAGCGGTTGAGGAGATTCGCTGCGTCGGCTGGGAGAGCCGGAAAAAAAAAAACTGCAATCTTGTCTTTCAGGGGGTACCAATGAAGCCTCCTGAGTGCTTTGAAAACGTTCTGTTATCGACACAAATGCACGCACATCGCGGACGGAATACGCGGTGAATTTCAGCAAAAAATTCGCAGGGACACGTAATTCCAATATTTGTTGGCGATGTGATAGCATAAACGGCTGTTGGTGCCTTTACAAGAATTGGAATGCTCCGGTATGGTGAGGTCACTCCAGTCAAAAGAAATGTTCCAATCTGGTGAGGTCACTTCCCTCCTGTCAGTGGAAACGCTCCAGTCTGGAGAGGTCACTTTCCACCAGTCAACGGGGATGCTCTAGTCTGGTGAGGTCACTTCCCTCCTGTCGATGGAAATGCTCCAGTCTAGTTAGGTCACTTCCCTCCTGTCAGTGGAAACGCTCCAGTCTGGTGAGGTCACTTTCCTCCAGTCAGCGGGGATGCTCTAGTCTGGTGAGGTCACTTCCCTCCTGTCGATGGAAATGCTCCAGTCTAGTTAGGTCACTTCCCTCCTGTCAGTGGAAACGCTCCAGTCTGGAGAGGTCACTTTCCACCAGTCAACGGGGATGCTCTAGTCTGGTGAGGTCACTTCCCTCCTGTCGATGGAAATGCTCCAGTCTAGTTAGGTCACTTCCCTCCTGTCAGTGGAAACGCTCCAGTCTGGTGAGGTCACTTTCCTCCAGTCAATGGGGATGCTCTAGTCTGGTGAGGTCACTTCCCTCCTGTCAATGGAAATGCCCCAGTCTGGTGAGGTCACTTCCCTCCTGTCAGTGGAAACGCTCCAGTCTGGAGAGGTCACTTTCCACCAGTCAACGGGGATGCTCTAGTCTGGTCGAGGTCACTTCCCTCCTGTCGATGGAAATGCTCCAGTCTAGTTAGGTCACTTCCCTCCTGTCAGTGGAAACGCTCCAGTCTGGAGAGGTCACTTTCCACCAGTCAACGGGGATGCTCTAGTCTGGTGAGGTCACTTCCCTCCTGTCGATGGAAATG
This sequence comes from Amblyomma americanum, assembly GCA_030143305.2. Classification (NCBI taxonomy): domain Eukaryota; kingdom Metazoa; phylum Arthropoda; class Arachnida; order Ixodida; family Ixodidae; genus Amblyomma; species Amblyomma americanum. Next base: position 2,441 of record JARKHS020034033.1, read on the forward strand.
CTCCAGTCTAGTTAGGTCACTTCCCTCCTGTCAGTGGAAATGCTCCAGTCTGGTGAGGTCACTTTCCTCCAGTCAGTGGGGATGCTCTAGTCTGGTGAGGTCACTTCCCTCCTGTCAATGGAAATGCCCCAGTCTGGTGAGGTCACTTCCCTCCTGTCAGTGGAAACGCTCCAGTCTGGAGAGGTCACTTTCCACCAGTCAACGGGGATGCTCTAGTCTGGTGAGGTCACTTCCCTCCTGTCAGTGGAAATGCTCCAGTCTAGTTAGGTCACTTCCCTCCTGTCAATGGAAATGCTCCAGATCTGGTGAGGTCACTTCCCTCCTGTCAATGGAAATGCTCCAGTCTGGAGAGGTCACTTTCCTCCAGTCAACGGGGATGCTCTAGTCTGGTGAGGTCACTTCCCTCCTGTCAGTGGAAATGCTCCAGTCTAGTTAGGTCACTTCCCTCCTGTCAGTGGAAACGCTCCAGTCTGGAGAGGTCACTTTCCACCAGTCAACGGGGATGCTCTAGTCTGGTGAGGTCACTTCCCTCCTGTCGATGGAAATGCTCCAGTCTAGTTAGGTCACTTCCCTCCTGTCAGTGGAAATGCTCCAGTCTGGTGAGGTCACTTTCCTCCAGTCAATGGGGATGCTCTAGTCTGGTGAGGTCACTTCCCTCCTGTCAATGGAAATGCCCCAGTCTGGTGAGGTCACTTCCCTCCTGTCAGTGGAAACGCTCCAGTCTGGAGAGGTCACTTTCCACCAGTCAACGGGGATGCTCTAGTCTGGTGAGGTCACTTCCCTCCTGTCAGTGGAAATGCTCCAGTCTAGTTAGGTCACTTCCCTCCTGTCAAGTGGAAATGCTCCAGTCTGGTGAGGTCACTTTCCTCCAGTCAACGGGGATGCTCCAGTCTGGTGAGGTCACTTCCCTCCTGTCGATGGAAATGCTCCAGTCTGGTTAGGTCACTTCCCTCCTGTCAGTGGAAATGCTCCAGTCTGGTGAGGTCACTTTCCTTCCAGTCCGTGGGGATGCTCTAGTCTGGTGAGGTCACTTCCCTCCTGTCAGTGGAAATGCTCCAGTCTGGAGAGGTCACTTTCCTCCAGTCAACGGGGATGCTCTAGTCTGGTGAGGTCACTTCCCTCCTGTCAGTGGAAATGCTCCAGTCTGGTGAGGTCACTTTCCTCCAGTCAGTGGGGATGCTCTAGTCTGGTGAGGTCACTTCCTTCCTGTCAGTGGAAATGCTCCAGTCTGGAGAGGTCACTTTCCACCAGTCAACGGGGATGCTCTAGTCTGGTGAGGTCACTTCCCTCCTGTCAACGGGGATGCTCCTAGTCTGGTGAGGCCACTTCCCTCCTGTCAGTGGAAATGCTCCAGTCTGGTGAGGTCACTTTCCTCCAGTCAGTGGGGATGCTCTAGTCTGGTGAAGTCACTTCCCTCCTGTCAGTGGAAATGCTCCAGTCTGGAGAGGTCACTTTCCTCCAGTCAACGGGGATGCTCTAGTCTGGTGAGGTCACTTCCCTCCTGTCGATGGAAATGCTCCAGTCTAGTTAGGTCACTTCCCTCCTGTCAGTGGAAATGCTCCAGTCTGGTGAGGTCACTTTCCTCCAGTCAGTGGGGATGCTCTAGTCTGGTGAGGTCACTTCCCTCCTGTCGATGGAAATGCTCCAGTCTAGTTAGGTCACTTCCCTCCTGTCAGTGGAAATGCTCCAGTCTGGTGAGGTCACTTTCCTCCAGTCAGTGGGGATGCTCTAGTCTGGTGAGGTCACTTTCCTCTAGTCAGTGGGGATGCTCTAGTCTGGTGAGGTCACTTCCTCCTGTCAATGGAAATGCCCCAGTCTGGTGAGGTCACTTTCCTCCAGTCAACGGGGATGCCCTAGTCTGGTGAGGTCACTTCCCTCCTGTCAGTGGAATTGCTCCAATCTAGTTAGGTCACCTCCCTCCTGTCAATAGAAAGGCTCCAGTGAATGGGGATGCTCTAGTCTGGGGAGGTCACTTCTCTCCTGTTAATGGAAATGCTCTAATCTGGTAAGGCTACTTCCCTGCAGGCAATGGGAACGCTCCAGGTTGGACGTGTCGCTTCCCTTCATCCAAGGAGCGAATTTTATGACTGACGACGCATTTTGGCACCATGGGGCCTCTAATGAAAATATTGTTTTTGAAATTGCTTAAGGAACCATTAGTCCATTACTGTTCATTTTTGATGTTTCCAGTCTCTCGCTGCACAATAGATTAAAGATTGAGGTGCCTTCAAGGAAATTTATTTGCGAAAAGTCCGTTGCAGTGCACACAAAACACAATGCCAATGCATTTCCGCCTGAATAAAAGAAACATTTTAAGTAGCACAACTGTCTGTTAAGCATGGCATATATATGCTTTCTCAGCCGCCGCGGTGGCTGAGTGGTTATGGCGCTCGGCTGCTGGCCCGAATGACGCTGGTTCGATCCCGGCCGCGACGGTCGAATTTCGATGGAGGCGAAATTCTAGAGGCCCGCGTACTGTGCGATGTCAGTGCACGTTAAAGAACCCCAGGTGGTCGACATTTCCGGAGCCCTTCACTACGGCGTCTCTTATAGCCTGGGTCGCATTCGGACGTTAAACCCCCATAAACCAAACCCTAAACTATATACGCCTTCTCCCTGAGAGACATGGCTAAAGAAAATTTTCTTTTCAACACCCAGCCCAACGCTTTAGCAATGCTTTTACGACTCCTTTCTCAGTACGACTGGATCAGGAGCGGCAGCAAGATCGGCTGGAGTTGCTTTGTTGGTCGTGCACCTTATACCTCTTCCAATAGGTAAAAGGTGGCGGGAGCATTTTTGCATAGTATGCGTGATGGATGGGTAACAAAGAAAATGCAGTCGCACAACACAGCACACCCCCCCTTCTGGAGCTCGGGGCTCTCCTAAAAGCCCGCACGGTGCATATGTTTCGAACAACAGGCCAGCAGGGAACCATGCATTTCCAGCAGTAGTAGCAGAGGCTAACAAATAGCAATCCGCAGTAGACTGACGTCTGGGTCAAAGCAGGCATTTTCTGCAATATGGATGCTAAAAAAGAAGAAGACCCAAACCGCAGAAACAGGGCATTCTGTATACCCAGCGCAGGAGCCGGCGAGGTTCTTGTCTTAGAGCATACACGCACTATACTTCGGGAGCCGGCGCGGGGGCAGGTGTCCAACGGAACTACTTCCCCTCGGCAGGAAAAACGGCAGGCGAAGGGCAGACGCCAACGGCGGTGGACGGAGGAGCAGGTGAGAGCGGAGAGACCGCACGCGCCTCCGCTTAGGAGAAGCGCCACGCGCGGAATACAAAAATAAATAACGAAGGAGAAAAAAGAAGTGACTAGACGCCACAGAAAAAAAAATGTAGCGGGTATAGCCGCCGCCCCCTCTGCGAGCGTGTGTGCGTGTGTGTGAGACAACTTACTTTCCTCCTCTCTTTTTTTTCCTTTCTTCACTTCGGTCTTGGGTCATGTAAACCGGCAGCAGTGTTCGCAGGCCGCCTCCGTTCGGATCTTCTCGTTTGAGATGCGCCACACGCGGCAGCGACCCGGCACAGTGGGTATGTGTGTGTGTACGTTAGCGGCCCCGGATAGCATGTCCAGGTTTCGAGTGTCGTATCGTCGTCGTATTCGGCTGGACTAGGCGATCGAGATGGACGCCAGCACCCTCCGCGGAAGTCTGAAATGATGGCGTACTGGCGCCACAGAAACTCCGGTTCGATGCTTGCGTGTGATTCACTACTACGCGCAAGAGAGGCTCGCCCATACGTCTCACAAGACAACGCGACGTGGAGGAAACGAGGTGACCGCTTGCTTTTGGTGTTTCTTTCGAGAAAGTGAACGGAATAACGGGTGCACGTGAGGGCTGACGGCGGCTACGGAGTATGCATCGGCGGCTGGCAGCAGCGGCCTAGAGAAACCAATGTGAGTACTCGACTTGAAGCTTCTTTTATCTCGTTCAGACATCTACACTATATGCAGGAGTACGGTTAAAAAAAAAAGATGAGACAGACAAAATTTTAACTTGAACGAAAGAGCATTGCTTAGGGCAGCGACCGCTGGCACTACTCTTGATTCGTTAACGATGGTCCAGCAAAGCAGACATTGGACTTTTTTTCCCTTTAGTGATTTTTGTTCGCTTGCTTACTTTCGTTGACATGCCTCCGGGCTTTCTGTGTTCTCGTTACACAAAATGGCCAAATTCAACGCTTCGAATGAGGGATATTACCGCGATTTCCGCTTCGTTTAGTGCAGAGGCGCGATAGTATTAATAGGCTGAATTATCACGGTTCCGCCATGTCCTTTACATACACTACGTTATAGCTTCCTTTGGTCTACAACCAAAGCCAGAAAAGAACGCACGCATATCTCCTTCGCACGTGCTCTCGCACAGCAGGCTTATGCAGTGAAAGTACACTGAAGGTCTCTGCGCGCCTAATGCGTCCATGCTCTGCAGTACAATAAGGACTCCCTACTAGAAACTGGTAAGAAGAAGCAGCAAGAACGGTAAAACTCTCCAAGGCTGGCGTTTCAAAGAATGCGCAATTAAACTCTCAAACAGGTCTGTCCTCAATGTGGCGGCAATACACGCAAGGACAGTCAGTGTCTTCGCATACGCTCACAAAAAGAAAGTGAATCAGGCCGAGACGGTGGCGGCGACGGGGCTTCGTCGCCTGAATTGCGAAGCAGGCCGGGCGCACCTACTGGTGTTACCAACGGATCCCGGAGGTCCGAGTCCAACATCAGCAGACCCGGAGGGCTGCGTGCCCTTGAAAAGGACGCCCGCAGGAAAGGGCGAAAGGGGGAAAAAAAGAAGAAAGTAGTCCGAAAACGACTTTCTCTCGTCTCTTTTTTCTTCTTTGCCCTCTGTGTGCCGAAGTCCAGCGTCGAAGTGGTGGCGCGGTCTCTTCAGCGACTGGGTCGTTGCGTAAGCTCCGCACTAGCGGAGGAAGGGTGAGAAGCACGGGAATAGCCTCAGAGAGAGAGAGAGAGAGAGGGAGAGGGGGGAGAACGCGCTGGATGTTATGCGAAAACCCGGTCACGTATGGGTGCGCCCCTTTAGCTTCGCGGCTGCGTCGTGTGTCCACCGACAAGAACTGTGGCGGCGATCACACGCTGAATGTTAAGCAGCCCTTGTTGAGCGGCGTCGCCATAGGGTCACGGGGGACGGCGGAGTTTCTTTTCCTCAGTGCGACGATGAGGTCTGTGCTTACTGGTAAATCAAAGAAACGGCGCAGATTTCTATTTCTTCGTAAACCGCTGGGATTTTCGTCTACGGCACCGAAAGTCCCTGTATTGCAGATGGGACTTCCGGACAGAGGAGGTCAATTAGAAAGTGGTATATCGGGGGATGTTTCCGACCGAAGCGTGTTCGTCATGCACTTGACCATCTTATTTCTCTCTTTCTCAGTACCAGGACACCAGGGGGACTTGACGATAAAACAAGCTTTGCTATACACTAGTCTTCACAAGGAGAAACCAGGCCGCTGTGAAACTCGAAGATCGCTCTAAGTACCGCTGGCCTCAAAGATGGGGCTGTCATAGCTCCAAGTTTCAGGAACCTACTTCACCTAGGCTAACCTTTTATGCCTGCTCAGCTGTGCGAGGCAGTTCAAGCATAGTCATTACAGGTTTATGGTTTATGGGGGTTTAACGTCCCAAAGCGACTCAGGCTATAAGAGACGCCGTAGTGAAGGGCTCCGGAAATTTCGACCACCTGGGGTTCTTTAACGAGCACTGACATCGCAGCATAGTCATTACAGTCTTTTGAACCATGAAATTGTAACAGGTTACTATTGTCCCTGAGCTGTGCACCCAGACTGTCGACATCTAAAAAGATACCAAATCAGTTCAAGACGTAACTGATGCGCAGCACGCAGTGCGCAGAACAAGGAAGTGATAGCCGGCGATCACCCATAAGGCTGGCTGCTCCGCTAAGCAGCGACTCACTCACTCACTCACTCACTCACTCACTCACTCACTCACTCACTCACTCACTCACTCACTCACTCACTCACTCACTCACTCACTCACTCACTCACTCACTCACTCACTCACTCACTCAGTTTGGGTCATAGGAACTGCAAGCTTAATTGTCGCTGTACATCTGTGACCTTGAACAGAAGTCAGCAAGTTCATATAGTGGCAGCCATTGTTACAGAGGGGCCTGGAGAAATGTACCCACCTGCAACAGCACTAAGTGAAAAAACCGTTAGTGCGAGAATACTGGTGCGTAGCGCCTTTAACGTGCGCGTAGTCGCAGTACAGAGAGACATCGGCCAGTGCAATATACGACAAGGTAACGCGATGTTGAAGAGCTGCGCCATGGTGTAACAAGTTCACAATCACAGAAAAAACATATTGTTTGACCCGAATTAAAGTCTAAAATATTATAATTTGATACAGCATGATTTTTCTGCAGTCACTACAGTGAGCAGTTGTCGGCAAGGCGTTGCCTTGAGGCGATGTAGCTCGTCGTCCTTCTCAGATTTCAGCGCCCTTTTCTGGAGTTTTTTTTTTTAAGCCTTCACAATATATCTTACATCGGCCGCACTCATGGCGACACACCGCTACATACATTTCACGCGAGTAGGCGCCTCTAGGGGCGTCGATTGCTTTTCCAGCATCGCGGTATCCGAAGCTGACCTTGAAGAAAACCGCCGGTGCCCAGTAGGAATAATTGACACGATTAACAACCGTCGCGTCGTCTTGTCTGCATTCGCACCTTACTGTCGGAAATGGGTGTGACCCGCGCGAGTTCTGCACCAGGAGACGTCGTATGGCGGGACCTCCAATTGCCTCCAAGGCTGCAAAATTTAGCCGCGAGCTCTCCCACGCGTTCGTAAAGGCGCGCATACCCATGCATGGCCACGATAGGCAGTGTGCGTGTGTGTGCGTCCGACATTAGTGTCTCCAGGCCTGTTGCGCGCATGTATGCGAAACCACGGCGACGACGCCCGCGCTGAAGGAAACGGTTACGTGATGCTGGTGGTGCCCTCTCTCTTTTGCATTTAAAGCGCGCGCGCGGGAGTTGTGTAGTAGACCGCGTGTGTGGCGGCGCGGTGCGCGTGCTCTTGACCTTGAATACGCCACTTCTCGTAAAATCTCGCCCGCTCTCGCCTTCTGCTATCGTTGTGCGTGGTTGCTGCTACACTTAACCGCGACCCTGCCGGTTCGTTTTCACCGGCTTGCAGCGCGTGCACGGGTGTGTGCGTTAGAGACGCGCGGCGCGCAGTAAAAGCTGGCACCAACGATGTCAGCTTGATAAAACCGCAGACCCGAATATCGTTAAGTCAGCAAGGAAGGTTTCGTTGTGGGGTCTAAGAAGGAGGACTTCAGAATAAAATCTGCCCCACGGCTTTACTGTGTGATCCGGTATTTGTGCCCGCGAAGCATGAACAAATCACGTGACCCGCATGTGACCCACGACGCAATGAACGTGTGTAGCAGGAGCAACTGACGCGTTGTCGTAGTCGTCGAAGTATCACGTGTTGATGACTGGTTATACCGCTTGGATCCCCCGTTTGCTCGGCCTGAATCGCAGTCCACTGCCGTCCCAGCAACGGAGCCATCTTCTCGACGTGCCTAGAGACCCGTAAACGTGCTGAAAGAGTCTGCGCACGGTATATAACGGCCATCACACGTACTCAGCGGGATGCTGCCGCGCTTCCCGAGGACTGCGGCTGCCGCTGCGGCGGTTCCTTTGGTATTCCAGACGCAGACGCGGAAAGCTGCGGGCGCGCGCGGAGGAGGAAGAGGTGAAGGAGGAGGAGGAGGAGGAAACGTGCGGCACAATTGTCGACGGCAAACCGAGTCGGTTACAAATCGCCGAACGAAGTGTGAAATATGATGGTGGCTTTACTGAGCGTGGGCGCTCTCCCACAGCGTCGTATTAGTCTTGGGTCCTCCCGTAATTGTTTTTTTATATGCCGACACGAACTTTCGTAACACAGGCGGAGTACTTTCAAGCAGACACGCTAACAAAAAAAAAAGCAAGGAACACACGTGAGTAACTACGAGTGCAGCAGACGTTTCTTTCCACTGTGCCTCTCTCTACAAGGTCAGCGGAAACTAACTACCTTTTGAAAAGGGGATTAAGAGAGGTTATAATGAATATTTAACCTCACACTGCGACAACACGTGATGTATGAAGCGGTTAATAGGCTAGCTCCGGACACATTATTACTGTCCTCACAGCGGGACACCGTGGTCTGAGACGCAGGTGGTCGGACGAACGTCTATCTTCGAGCTGTGCAGAATGGCCAGACGGCCTTGACCAAACGACGGCGCTCGATCAGACGACGGGCGTGTTTCTTCGGAAACCGTGGCAAACCCTGCCACATACCTAACGAACTCCGCGAAGCGAAATAAGAAGCGACACTCCGCCCTAAAGCAATCGGACAAGCAAGGGGCTCACGGAAGCGCCCTTCGCGAAAGAAAAAAAAAACATATAAGGGAGCTGATAGCCGCCAACCCAATGTGTACTTTTACTCTCGCTGAGCTACGGGAGCGGAGAAAGCGCTCGGAAATGGAACCCATGGAAGCAGCGGGTGCCCGGCAAGCGGTGTTTGGGGGGGGGGGGGGGGGGGGGGGGAGTAGCGCGATGCCGAGGATGGGGAGAGAGAAGGGGGTGTTCTGGAGGTAAGGGTTAGGAATTCACTTCTCCTTTAGAACCCGACGCCTGCAGAGAAGGGGGCAGCCCCCGTTTCCCAACTCCGAACCACTGCTAGTTCGCTCTGCTTCCTCCTGAGGGGAAACCGACCGAAGCACCTTCGTTTTTTCCCACGGTCAACCCCTGCTCAGTCCGTCGTCTGAGCCGGGGTACCTCGTTTACCCGCATCGACGCTTCCTTTTTCCGGCCCTGATGTGTGCGGGAGCCGAGGTTCGAGTAGGGTTTCTTTCGCGTTTTGCGCGACTATTTTTGTGTGCGTCGTTTGTTCGAACAAGCTTATGGGCACTTCGTTGCGGTTCCTGTGAAAGTTGAACGTGACCGCGGGAGGAAAGGGTTTAGACATTTCGTTGTCTGCTGTGGCAGGAAGCAGAGGCAATAAATATTTGATTCCTGAAGCGCTGAACGCCAAAGAAACCGCCTCTGACCACCCGTAGCACAAGTTCTCCGAATGGAGAACCCAGTGAGGAAGATAACGGCAGACTAACAAGCGAAAATGAGCTCAACCTGACGTTAACAAAAGAAATTTCGCTGCAACTCCGCCAACTTGCACACAAGTCTACGCTCGGAATATTCTCCCGGAAGGAAACAGAAATGAAAACCGCAGTCCTACGGTAGTTTCTCGACCGAACGCCACCTAACACCACTCTGAGAATCTCACGGCCGCCAGAAACATCAGGAGCTAAGATTTGAATCTTGTGTATGAATATTCAAAGTTTCAGATGCCTAGCTTCCGGGAACATTTCACGTTGAAAATCCTCACTGGAAAAATTTGGCTTTGCTTGGAACACTCATGCAGTGTCGGAACAGATAAAATCAAACTATATTTCCTCGTCAAACAGTGACTAGGAAAGAAAATATATAAATATAAAAAAACGGCCGCTCCCACGCCTACTTCTTTCTCAGGGGTACCGGGCTTCGGCGTTCCGCTAGATATGCGTTGTCCCGGAAGGTTTAAAAACCACGATGCCAGAAAGAGAAACAGACGCATAAAAGAAATGGAAAAACGGAAACCGAGAGAAATGAAGAAATCCCGTAGGCGGAAGTGCCACCGGTCCTTTTCATCCCAAGAGGGAAATGAAACGGGAAGGTGGTGGGGAAGACCCGGGACAGGCTGACCGAAAGGTGGACCCTGCGTCGCCGCCCAGACAGCAGCTATGTATCTGGTTTTTTCTTTTTTTTTTTAGTCTGACAATCAGCAATGCTTCCGCATTGCTGTTCGTCTGGTCAGCGGGTCTTTGCCAGACACGCCGAGCGGGACTCCTTCCCACCCTACACGGAAGTGCATGCGGGCCACCGGAAAGCCTTTCCGTCTGCGACACTTCAGCCAAGAACGAACTGGCCGGTGCAGGTGGTGGTGGGGGGAATTCGGGCGACTTTCGGCGCCCTCTTTCACTTTGGGCGTCTGGACGACGGTGGAAAGGAGGCGAGTCTGGGAAGTCCGGGAAGGGGAAACGAAAGACCCCCCCGCCCCGCTCCCCGCGGGACCCGCAACTGTCCATTGGTCGGTTCCGAAACCAGGTCGTCCAGGAAGATCCTCTCCCGCATGCGGCGGGTAGAGGCTGAGGTGCCCCTGGTCGAAGGAAACGCGATAGGGTGGAGGGGATTCGGTGGCGGCTGTCCGGAACCTTGAACGCCTCTTCCCATGACTGTTCTTTGAGTCGGAGCCTTCTTGTATGACACGCGGGCGGCACTGGTTGGGACTCTGTGACTTGGTGGAATTCTCGGGCTCCTGTTTCGGACCGTTAGAATTTCACGAAGAGAGTGATGTGCGTACAGCAATGACCATGCGGCGTTAGTAGCTTCCCTGAATGACAGGGTACAACGTTTTCTCTCCTTCTCATCATTCGTCAAGGTCACCAGATATCTCCAGTGGTCTCCGCAGTGATATGCCGACGTGCTGACGTGACGTGACTTGCCGTGACGTGAAGAAGCGGGGAAAGCTGCGAAAACGCATATCACGCCCGCGAATGACTCGTGGTGAAGTGGCAAAGACGTGAATTGAAGAGAAGCCTCAACGACGGCGGCCTTTTACGTTGCGTGATCGCTGACTTACTCCGGATGATCGTGAAGCGCTTTTGGCGCCCTCATAATTGTCTTCCGAGCCATCGACGCTCGTACCCGATGTTTGAACACCACTGAAAATGTACGACTGACCAGAAACCTCGGAAAGCAGGGGCGGAGAACTTACCATTTCCGTCAGCCAAGGCACTCCCGGGAGATCGGACCGACGGCCACGCTTTCTATACTGCGCGCAGGAAAATGACGAATGGTCCTTCCAGTGACTCGACCCAGGAGATGGGGCCGGAAGCCATCGGAGCAGAAGTTGTGATGATGTCCTCGTAAACTGTACAGCGGCGCGGGCGAGGTGCGATCGAGGGATACGCTCTCCACGCCTTACGGTCCAGCGAGTCCGTCCCAACGCCGTCCCATTCCTAATGGGCCACTCGCCGGCGATGCCGGATATCGCTCTCAACTTCGCCGTCGAGCCTCTTGCAACTGGTACGCCACAGGCGGTCACTTCGGTGAGTTCCTTTTTTTCTCGCAGTTTGAACTCAAGTACGGTGCGATGGGTTCACTATTTTCTTTGCGGACTCCTATGTACGTAGTGTCCATAGTGGCAGCGTATATATAGGCGAGCAGTTAGCGATTATGGCATCAGCTGACGATCATGCCCGGTCACTAAAAAGCGTGTTTGTAAGAAAATAGGAAAAGCAGTTAAAAAAACGATCGCTGATTGCTTAACACAAGAAAAACTTACAATCGGTTGCAGTGTACACAGACATATTGCCAGCTTGACGCAGACCAATCAAGTGCGCTTTTATAGCATTGTTTTTTCGAAGCAGTGGAAAAAGTAGGGCGTCTGAGGAGAATCTGTGAAATGACCTGAGCGCTCATTGGTCGTCTCCAGGACTATATACACCCACTGGAGTGAACAGAATGGAACACGTACAAAGTAACAAATGAAGAAACGAGATTCTCCATTGCTCTCCCCTCGCACCATTTGAGTTCCATTTGGTGGAAACCTCAGGGCTCTGCTGTAGTCGGCGGCGTTCAAGAGTCCTCCCCATGGTCTTCCAGTTTCCGCTTTCTTATTTCCAGGAATTTGAGAAAATGTGCTGAAAGAGCATAAATTCGCAACGGTCGACTAGGCTTTCCCTTCAACTTAGTGCAGACAAGTCCTCTTGGGTGCTGCCTGTGCGCTTTTCTGCAACAAACTATTGATGCACTCTGCGACCTGTTCAATGAAACGTGCAACTGTAATCGCGATGCGGGGACCAAGCGCCATTAGCAGCAGGGCGTTGTCTTTAAAAATGTTGAACCAGCGCTACGGGACGAAGACACAAAGAAAACACACACCGGAGGGCGGGCGCTGACTACCAACTCTTTATTAATTCGTCAAACCACCGCAATATATACCGTGATACGTGGAACCCGTGATGCGAGATATCGCCAAGATACGCACTCTTTCCTCCTTCATGTCGAAAGTTTGTAGAGTATCCGGCAACGAGCAGTGCCTGCGCGTCGTGTCGCGGTTACGAAATTAAAACAACGATTTCGTCTTAGTTACCTGACTTAATACCCAACATGCTTCGAAACAGATCATCCATTTCTATAAGACGTCTGCCGGACGCCGCGCCTGGCCACGGACGTCCATACAGGGCTCTTCACTGACAATGTTGGCGGTTATTCTGCCTGGAATGAGTAATTTTAAATGTTGGTTACAGCGTGTTGTTGGACAAGTCTGTACATTATTTCATACAGAGATATTTACTGGTTATATTGCAGAACAAAAAAGTTCGGCAAGGGCGATTTTAAAAAGCTCGCGTAGAGTGATGGTGCACTCAGCCTTCGCAAAACGTTGCATTGTATACGTATTCCGTACAACCTCCAAGCGCTCGTGGGACACAAGCGGAAAGAGGGGGGGGCTTCATTTTTTCGAGGAACTGCACTCGCGGATGAGATTAGAAAACGGAAAGGTGAGGATCATGAAAGGTTCTTCAGTTTGGAGCTGCACATGGCAGTGCTTTCTGTTGCTGCGCAGCGCGACTCACCGTGTAGTCGGCACAGCCGCGTTGCAGGTAATACTGAGCGCGACTGTATGCGAAAAAGTTTTCAGCTTGAGAACATCACCCTACCTTCATGGTGGGCTGCAATATACTAATTGCAGTCTGCCAGAGTCTTATAAAAAAAAGAACTCCGCTAGTTTGTGGTCCAGGAATAATATCTCTCTAGACAGAACAAGAACTATAAAAGACAACCACGGCTTGTTCAGTTTTGCTGAGAGGATTTTGCGCACTTGCCAAATCAATATAGCAAAGCCTTACGAACGAACGACTGCACAAAGTGTTCTTATCAAAAAGGCTGAACGCTTGTCCACCGCTTGCTTTTCTGCGCGCTTCTAAATACAAACAGAAACTTAAAAGACCGTAGTCCTCAAATGATCTTGTAAAAGGCGTAAAATCCACAAGAAACCGGAAAATCTTCCCTATCGAAGTCTACTGGAGCCGCTTCTCTCCTGAATTCGTCCTTCCTCCGAAGCATTTCCTCGTTTGATCTTGTTCCTCCCCAAGAGCCGGATTGGACACGCATATTCCCACTCGGACGAGCAGAAGAGCAAAATCTCAATTTCTTCCCGACTCTCAGGTCTGCGAGAGTGGTATAGAGAGTTCGATCTGACGTGTACACAAGCGACACCTTGAGCGTAAAACTCGCGCATTCGAAACTTTTATTCCTCCGAGCACACTCGTCGCGATCCAATCGCGTCTCGTACAGGATATGCCGAGGTGGGCAAACCGAAAGGGCATGAGGGGAAAAGAAAAAAGGAATAAAAGAGAAAGAGAATCAAAACTTGACTTTAAAGGCAGGACAAAACTGAAAGGAGGCAACAAAAAGGAAAGCGCTCGAAATCAAATCGCGAGCACAAAGGAAGCAACAGCAGCATCAGGAGAAAAGCGACGGCAGGCGTTGCCGATATGGAGAGAAGGAGAAAGAAAGAGAGCGAGAGATAGAGAAAACTGGATATAAGAAATAAAAGCAGCCAGATTCAATTTCGCGAACGCTTCGATCACACAAACACGGTACGAAGAGAGAGGACGCGTAACCATTTCCACGTGCGGAGAATTAAAAAAAAAAGGGACAGAAAAAAAGGAAAAGGAAGGAAAAAGAGGAAGGGAAGCTTTTATCCCGTAGCGGCGCGCAGGTCCCATCCCCGCGCTCCTGCTTGCGAGCGAGCGCGCCAATGGCTGCAAAGCCGCGGTCGCCGAATCCATGCGCACCGCGCACCAAGCACACATTCGCTTCGGCGCTGCCGCCTGGTCGCCGGCGCAGCCGCTGAAAAGGCTCGCCGATGCATGCCAGCAACCCGGCTTCGACAGCTATGGGCCTCGCCGACCCACGGCAAACAGCGCTCGGGCGGCGGCAGCTGAACACTACCGATGGATGGATGGATAGAAGATGGAGCCGAGGACACTGCTCAGGAGATATAGAGAGAGCGAAGCGGAGGCGGCGGTTGCTTCGCAGCGAGATGGCTCGGATACAGCCCGTCGCTATTTCTAAAGATGGGGCAGGTGAAAGAGGGAGGTGGGGGGGGGGGATAGGACGGTGTCGTCGTCGGCGACGACTCAGCGAGTCAACACGTGTCAATGGGTCACGTTGGGAGCACCGGCGTCGACGACTGTTTACCTTTTGATACGGCTCCCTCGAACCTCGCCTCCGTGTGTGCACAGACAGACGCGCGACTGCCCCGCTATTATGCCGTAAGGAGAGAAAGAGAGTGGACCACTGGCGCGTGCCGCACTTCGGAGCATGAACGGCGCTTGTGCCTTCCAGACGTACACCACAGACGCAGACTTTTAGCCGGGGCGCTCAGGCGTCTAAGGAGAGATCTGACACCACCGCGCCGCACTGCAAGAACCGGCGGCTCTTTTCGGAGCATAATCTTTTTTTTTTCCTTTTTTGGCGGGGAAACGGAAACTAACGAACGAACGGATCGCCGAAAGCAGAAAAGGAAGCGACGCTCTATTATACGCGACAGCGAGTGCAAGCTACCTCGCTGGTCGCTTCAATTTTAGGCTCATATGTTTGTACACGGTCGGCAGGATCGCGATCTTTTTGCTCGCTCGCTCCCCGCACGGTTGGCGGCACTTGGGTTTTTGCGGAGCAAAGTATACGTAGTTAGGAAAAGCCGTGAGAGACGAATACCCGAGAAAAACAAAAAAACAAAAGAGATAAGACGGCGCGCCGCCACCGCCGCGAGCTGCTTTCTCGACGTTTTCGCCTTGCTCGTTGAAAGTCACCGCTCCTTGGTCCCGTTGTCGTGCCTTCTTTTTTATTTTTCCTCCTCGCCACCATGCCTTTAATTCCTTATTTCGTTCCCTCGATGCTTGCTTCACACCGCGCCATTTCGCATCGAAGACTCTCTAGCATCAGTTTCTTTGCGGACGAATGAAATCGGCGGAGTACTACAAAGGGGGCAAAGAAGCACGACACGAGGAGATTCCGGGAGCATAGAACGAAGAGAAAATGAAAGATCATTGGAACTCTTCACTTATCTCTTCAGGACTCCGAAAGGCCAAGTAAAAGAGCCTCGAAATGGAAGCAATGGTTTTGTGAAACTTTTTTTTTCTTCTCCCGAATTCGTTTGCTTCCACATTGAGACGTGTCATGTATTACGAAAGGACGAATCAAACTAGCGTCCTCTTCTAGACTTTTCGTGGCGAACAAACTTTCGGGAGCAGCTAGTTCAGCTGGACATGCTTTCTTTCTCCTGCAGAGGGCGACTTATCGAAGGCTGAACGACGTGTTTCATGAAATGACTGAAAAAAATCGACAAAAGGAAGTTAGGAGTACTCGTAATCTTTAAACTGTGCGTTCAATAGAAAGTCGTATAGCGAAACGAAGTTCCAAGTAACGGACGTTCGGAGCTATGGGAAGAAAATCATACATATCACTATATTCCCAGGATGTTACAAATTGAAATGTACAAACATGTGCCCATGATTGAAATCATTACGAAACTGAGGTCTCAAAACGAAAACAAAACCATAGATGCCGTACCATTTACGGCGCTACTATATTTCACAGCATAGCCATTACTGCGCACGCAGAAAGCATATAACATGAATACGAAAACTGCGCATGTAAGTTTGGAGATCCGTTAACCACGATTTAACTATCACATTTCCTTCGCATTGATGTGTCCCATTACTACACCTAACTGTACCTGCACGTGATGAAGTAATTGCGCAATGCCCTTTGGCAGCTCGTTTCTTGATTTTATTCTTTATTTGTGTGTCTGAAATGTAGGCATGTGAGCGGACTGAAGTCATCAGATTTTATCAATAGATAGCTATCTAGCAGCTACTATTGATATACCGGGGAGGGGCATTGAATGTTGCCCGAACGGCTTCCACACGCCCATTCACGCCTTCCTCGCCCGCCAGAGGGCAGCACGGATCGGAGAAATCGGCAGCACACAACAGCCCTGCTCTACTTACACTCAGTCCAAAGGGCGTGCGTGCGCATGCGTGTCCGTCCTTTCGATATCAATTTGGACGCAACAGCCATCAGGTCAGGCGATCTCTTACACTCCTTTTCTGTGCTGGCAATCGAGCTGGGGTCATAGACTTGGCAGCCGCCGGTACACTGACCGACGAATCACAAGCGCTGGAAAACGACTGTGACATTGAGAGAGCGGGTGAGATTGAGGGAGAAAAAGGCGGTCAAAGATGAAATCAAGGTTCCTTCCGCGATGCGATATGGCCGCACGATCAAGTTCGGCTTCCCATGTCGCGAGCCTCGATCTCTCGATTACGAGACGCCCGAGGCAGCGCCCTTCATCGCACATATTATGCGGCCGGCGTCGATAGCATCAGCGGCTGCGATGGGAAGGCAACACAACAAATCCGCCGCTGCAAAAAAATAGTAGTACAGAAAACAAAACGCAAGAACTGTGGCTTGGTGATAACTTTCTTACCCTGAGGCACTCAGTATTGGCTCTGGTAACCCTTTTACTCGCTTTAACCTTGTAACACATCTTCGTTTTCCACCGAGTTTTAAGGCAGGCAGTTTGGCCGCCCGAAACTTGTTTAATTATTTGGTTGCAGTAATGCGGAATTTGAGTGCTCTTGTGAGCTTAATTAACGCAGTCCTCTTATCTATATATATGCACACAGAAACCTTCACTGCTCTGAAGTTCTTGTATTTTGCCTGATTTCGAACCCTTCCGAGATATGGGGCTGCGGTTTCCGATGGCTCTTTGACAAAAGCGTTCTTTGGATTGATATCTCTTGATTAACTCTATCTGCTCGTACATCATGCACAAGATAAGCGGGCGGGCTGTATATTGATGGATACGTTCCATTCCATGATCCTAATTTAAGTCTTAAGGAATCGAATTGATACGGAGAAGCCGCCTTTTCTTAAAGTCCTTTTGCTGCAGCATTTGTACCTGAACAGTGCGTCGTCGACGTGCGAAACTAGGCCTCACTTACCTCTGCGCATTCCTCATAATGTGTCGTATAATGGGGACATCACACTTTCAGTTCGCGCCGAGTGCTGAGAATTGTGCTATGCTTGGTGTAAGTTGTGACACAATGGTCTCGAGCGCGAGTTGTTTATTGTATGCACCCAGGCACGTCTCAGAGCATGGGTGGTGCAAATCTGCGTTTCCGTGTTGTCTTTCCTCCTCTTTTCTTTTAGAGTGGAACAGTTTCCGCGTCTTTCCGTTCTTCATAACCTAACCTAATCGTACTCAGTGCAAAGTGAGACTGCGCAGCCCCGAACAAGTGTGCACGTTGTCAGTGTACAGACCGGCGTGCTGATTCGTTACTCATAAGTGAGCTTAATCGATTGGTTTAACGAGTAATAACTAATCGACATGAACCAATATCGCAAGCATTGAAAGCTGCATAAGGTATAAATGATTGCATAATCATTACGAATGCTTAATAATAATAATAATAATTGGCTTTTTGGGGAAAGAAAATGGCGCAGTATCTGTCTCATATATCGTTGGACACCTGAACCGCGCCGTATGGGAAGGGATAAAGGAGGGAGTGAAAGAAGAAAGGAATAAAGAGGTGCCGTAGTGGAGGGCTCCGGAATAATTTGGACCACCTAGGGATCTTTAACGTGCACTGACATCGCACAGCACACGGGCGCCTTAGCGTTTTTCCTCCATAAAAACGCAGCCGCCGCGGTGGGGTTCGAACCCGGGAACTCCGGCTCAGTAGTCGAGCGCCCTAACCACTGAGCCACCGCGGCGGGTAATGCTTAAATGAGTATAACTCAATAGCTGATCTCCCCTCCGGCGCTCATTCAGCTCGGGTCGTTTAATAAATTGGCGTCCTAACTAGCGCAACAAGCGTAGCAATGATTACGATAACAGGGTGAAACAAGCGAAGCGGGACGAATCTGCGACTGCGGCATTTAGCGGAACGCACAACAGAACAGCATCGAGCGCACTGTGCGCGCTACGTCACCGGTTACGCGGGCCACGAAGAACACAGGAGGGGGAGGCCATTAGCGGCGGCGCTCGCCTTTGACATTGAAGTGCCGCGCGCGCGTTGCTTAACCAGTTTCCTCGCTGGTCCAGCTCGCGTAAACAACGAGGCGGCGCTCAGGGAGAAAAGCACGAAACAAACGGAAGGAAAAAGAAAAGGGGCGCTCGCAGTGCGGCAAGGACGAGCCGGCTTAAATCGGCCCGATAACCTTGCGAGGAACGCGGCATCGGCCGGGGCCACTTTCACCAAGGCGAGCAGCTCCCCCGCTTCTTCTTCCGGCCAAGGAGAGAGACGCGGGCCGCCCTCCAGACCGGCGCCGAGCCCCGCGCGTGCACATGGTCGAGCGGGCATTGGGAGCTGTTGCGTGTTTCTCGACCGGTGGCGCCCTCTGTTCTCTCCTCACTCGCCCTCTCGTCAATTCTGTTCCCTCGTGGCCTTGTTCAACTATAGTGAGCTAGTTACGCGCCTTACCTTTCCAGTTTGTTTCCCCTCGTTATCACCCTCCTCCTTAACCGGAGAGGAAAGCGGAAGTGGAGGCGTTAGACGCTAGTTCGCCGTTTACGAGAGTGTTGCTGTCACGGAAGAGAGTGAGAGAGAAAACTGTTTAGTAAGGAACCAAGTCCGGTGTTAGAAATCGGAATTCCTGTGACGTGCTTCGTCAGAAGACGCGGCGATGGAGTACGCCAGTTCGCTGCAACCTAGATGTCCCACTGCAGTCTTATACTTTGGGACCTCTTGTTTACTACTTTCTTTAAATAGTTTTTCGTATATATGCTTAATGAAACAATTAAATGAAATGACGACCGTTTAGACTCTCGAGATAAGTTTTTGGAAAGATAGTGAGTGGGGGAAGCTTGACTATGTGGGCGGTACTAGTATATCTAAGTGTGTTGAAGGGGCTCTTTACTACAAAGCAGATATGTGCTTGTGTTGATTTGCGAACAAATGCTTGGTGACCGGGGCAGTGAACTCACGGAGGGCAGAAGAAAGAAAACAAATATCAGCAAAGAGGAAAAAATAAGAAAGAAATGCCGCGGTGATGTCCACAGGCGATACACTGCTAAGTTCTCTATTATCCTTAAACAGAGATGACAACGCTACAAAATGTTTCTCAAGTTCAGCCAAGGGCAGGGAATTATGAAAACAAAATGTGCGAAGCTCTCGCACCCGCCGCGGTGGCTCAGTGGTTACGGCGCTCGGCTACTGATCCGGAGCTCCCGGGTTCGAACCCGACCGCGGCGGCTGCGTTTTTATGGAGGCGAAACGTTATAAGGCGCCCGTGTGCTGTGCGATGTCAGTGCACGTTAAAGATCCCCACGTGGTCGAAATTATTTCGGAGCCCTCCACTCCGGCACCTCTTTCTTCCTTGCTTCTTTCACTCCCTCCTTTATCCCTTCCCTAACGGCGCGGTTCAGGTGTCCGACGATATGTGAGACAGATACTGCGCCATTTCCTTTCCCCGAAAAGCAATTATCTGTCTATCTGGAATGTGTACCGCCTCGCCATCATTGCGAACTTCTCCAACTTATTTGCTCTTGATGTTGGCTGCATGCCTACGTGACAGGTAGGCTTCCCGGAAGTCTGTGGGAAGATAAGGACAACAAAGAAAGGTTGAATGAAGAGCACGAACTTCACGCAAGCACATAAACGAACGAATGGAATGCAGGAACAAGGTGTTGCCCATTCAGGCCAGGCGCAGATGAGATAGGATAGTCTTAAGTGAGGATTTCGCGTGTTCTCTCTACGCTCACTACTTAGAGTTGAACGAGTGCTCCAGTTCCGTGCTGCTTGGCTAACTACAGGAGGTGCAGCTCGAGCTACGTTGGGTTAAGTTGGCGCATATTAATCTCGATGCGGCTCAGCTTCATTTGCAGTGCGCAGGGTCGATGCTCTGAACGCGTGAAATTTATCGCATTGTTTTACTTACGCCGTGATGTTAGCAGAGGCGACCGAACATTAAGCTAGCTTCGCGCACTGTCATATATCAGGATTACTGGCTTCGCACCTTAGACGGTATTTGTGGCCAAAAACAAGAAAAGCAGCAACAAGAACTAAGCTGTGCGCACAATTATTTATTACTGACAGGTGTGAACAAACAGTTCGAGGAACTTCTGTACAGTCAGCGTGTAAGTGTAGGCCCAGACTGTCCCAGAAATCAATCGGCGGCCCGATAAAACTGGAACACTGTGCGCTTAGAAAAGCTCCAATCGCATTTCTGAGCGCACTGACAAACCTTGTGAATACTATGTCCCAGAGCCCACGAAAACGGCTTCGAGCAATCCTGTTCCTGTCCTCCTCGGCTTCGTTGCAAACGTCGGGGGATATGGCCTGAAAGCACTGTTCGAGCACCCCCAAGCTGTACCACTGCAACCGGGAGAATTATTTGTTAACATGAAATTTCTTTCAAAATTATGTCACATTTTCTAAGCGCTAAATTATTACACTTTCTACTGTCTTTAAATATTACAATCCTTTTCCAGGTTCCTCACCTATTTATCCCGTGACCGTACGACTTAAATTGCCGCGGTAATTGCATCTCTGTTTTTATTTAAAAGTTATAAAAGGTGCTCGTTATTGCTTTCCTCGTCACATGATGGATGCGTACTGTGAAAAATGAATGCATGTACACGGAACGCCACATCTTTGAAAGGAATAAATCGGGCTCCATCAAGTCCTTTCGCACGGGCAAAGTTTCTGTACGCAGTTTTCACGTCATGCATATCGCGAATAAGACACACATATCCATGTCATACATAGGGATGCGCATATCCGAGTTCATATCACTTTAGCCCTTATCACAGCATATAACATACACAGTACACAGTATGATGCACACACCAAAGCCAATTCATCATCTTACTTAATTCTCAGTACCCATACGCGCTCATACACAAAAACACACACCGGACCATTTAGAGGTCACGGCGTTCACAGCTCAAAACTCCAACCAACAATTGAATTTCGAACTTTCAATTTTAATTTCCAGTCCAATTCTTCAGTTCGAGTTTTAATCAATGCCTGCTCTTATTCGAACCGCTCCAAACCCTGGCCATTCCCGTGTCGCGTGCCACTTCTACACAGGCCAACAACATCACCATGAGCTGCACGGATCGAATCGGAGCATGTACCTAAAGCCACCACAAATCGGTACCGCACGTAGGACACACCGGCCACGGTGTCCTCCACGAAGGCCCTTTCCGGCGGCGACAGCGGTCAGGTCGGCGCCACGACCAGCAGCACCGCCGGCGCGCGTGCGACCTTGCAAGCCGTTCCTTCCTTCCGCGTTCGGCCGGCACCAAGGCGCCGCCGAGGTCCCCGCGCGTGCAACCAGGAGACGGAGTCGAGGCGAACGGCGGCGTGTTCGCGCCGCATGCATAAAGGTCGTTGATCTACGTCACCGGCGGAGGACATTCCCACGAGGAAGGCGTCGCAGCGCGGATCTCTTTTGTGCGTCCCCCGTTTGGGACGTCTCGCCGCCACACGCGGAGTTTGCTCGTTAGTGGAGGCGTTGGGGTTACTTTGCACGCCGCGTGTTTGCTGCACGAGCTGTACACAACACTCTTCACCACATTGCGCCAGCGCTAAGTCGCTATATTCACTGCACACCACTGCACTGTGCGCTAAATCAGTCTCGCTAAATAATAATAATAATAATTGGTTTTGGGGGGAAAGGAAATGGCGCAGTATCTGTCTCATATATCGTTGGACACCTGAACCGCGCCGTAAGGGAAGGGATAAAGGAGGGAGTGAAAGAAGAAAGGAAGGAGGAGGTGCCGTAGTGGAGGGCTCCGGAATAATTTCGACCACCTGGGGATCTTTAACGTGCACTGACATCGCACAGCACACGGGCGCCTTAGCGTTTTGCCTCCATAAAAACGCAGCCGCCGCGGTCGGGTTCGAACCCGGGAACTCCGGATCAGTAGTCGAGCGCCCTAACCACTGAGCCACCGCGGCGGGTACTCGCTAAAGTGCAGCGGGCGATTCCGCATAAATACGCTGATGATGCCCACCCATAGATATTCGGCTTCATTCGGCCTCGCTGCGCCATCTTCCACTCGTCCAGGTTGCTTAGTTGCTGGAGAGAGACACTCGAGACAGGTAGCGGCCGCGGGTTCGAGTCCCAAACGAAGAAGCATTTTATTAAAACTGCGAAGATTTTGAGGAGGCTGTGTAGTAGCCGTCCTCTGTAGCCGTAGTCTACGCTAAGGTGATGCAACTAGGCAATTGATCCCTTGACTGGAATCTATTGTATCAGGGGGAATACCCTGAATGAAATGGTCCAGCTACAGCGCACTTCACTATAGGCTGCGCTAAACAATGTTGCACAACGACAAAAACGCCTTGTAAGAAACAACACTGCACAGCACTATATACCATGCCGAAAGACAGATTATAGGGTGAAGCGGTTTTTCATTGCAAGGCAAATGGCGAAGATAAAGTGACGCAGCGCGCATACGCATCCAGGAACTGCCATAAACTAGCGTATTTTTCGCGTCTTAGAGCTTGAAGGACTCAGCAGTTAATTATAAGGTTCTGAATTAATTTCTCGACACACAGGGTTCCCAAACGCTAACTGACATCTCGGTGCCACGGCCATTTTCTCTTTTACCCTCAATAGAAACTCGGTTCTCATAGCAATATGCATGAACTCGCGCTCTGCATACTAAACGACGGGCCGCCAACCCACGAGTAATCGCTATATCGACAATTTCTGCGCCTGTTTAGTGAAACTCGTGCGCACTTCTAGTTTTCTCCTACATCACCCACCCCTCCTCTGAGCCTGTACCTAGTGGCATAATCGTCGAATAGTGAAAAAAAAAAATGAAACGGCCTTACGGAAGTATGTATTACACAGCTATTAGTGGATTCTGTTTTTCCCCCCTCCGCGCACGCCCGCTGTATTTGCTCACACGCCACGAAAGCCCGACTGGCGCAATACGCCCCCGGGACTGCTGAAGCCAGCCCGGAAGGGCACGGATAGGCGTTCTGACCAATGACACCCGCTCTCAAGGGCTCGCGACTGCCCAACAAGTGTGGCGATCTATAAGGCTGACCTGTCGATCCGAGCAGGCCATCCATCTGCTGACCATCGGAGCGAGGCGGGGCTGTCACTGCTGACCTTGCTCCCGGCGCGACAAAAGGATCGCGCCTCGTGAGGAAGTGAGTGCGACTGGCCGCGGAGGTCGCGGGACGATGACGCGGCTCTGAGGTGCCGTTGGCTCTCAGGGGGCGCTGCTAATGTGTAGAGTCGCTTGCTGAAAGAGGCGAGGAAGTGCTTTGACAGCAAAAACAGGCGAAAAATGGAAATTAGTCAGATGCAATAAGAAAGAGCACGCTGTCTTGTTCTGTGCTCTTTGAAACGAGCTTTCTTGTTGGCCTTGTACCGCCGTCCTAAATTAACTGCAATTTGTTTTTGCGTTCAAAAATGCCAGTACAATTGCGGGTCATAACAGAAGGAGGTGTCTATACATATGGCCTAGTGCAATGACGTTATTCGTTTCTTCGCGAACTCGGATAAGCAGACGAACATACAACACACGTGCTACTTTTCACTGCTAAAGGACAAAATATAGTAGTCCGTGCTGAATTCCAGGATGAATAATCATATCCAACATTTTTGGGCAATAATGTTGAATATTGGAGAATTGTAATGTGCTGTTGCGGAAATATTGAAGGTAATGGTCAATACTTCCGATGTGGAGGGAAATCTTTCTTTTAAAGTTTTTCCATCGCTCGCATGGAGCATTTAAGACTGCCATAGAAAACCAATTAGGGACGATTTTCACGATCTCAAAAAGTTAATAGCAAAAAAAAATGCAAGCCTGTCGAGGGGAGATCTGCGGATATATTGATTGCTATAGTGAAATATTATAGTATACGAAAAAATTGCGCACATAAACTCTTTCCCGTTTAAAAATGCTTTTGTCCAGAATTTTTGGGTTTGTAATTGTTCACAGTGGTAGCCAGGCACTATTCAAACTTATAGGACGACAAAAAAAAAAAAGATATGGAAAGAGGCTACCTCTTTCTACTCGTTAGTGGTTTTCGATCAGCAGTAAACGAGAGAGCCAACCCACTGAAAATAATGCATAAACTGATTTAATCACTGCTTTCACCCGTGGCGTCTTTCTCACATTATGGAGCCATCAGCCGCGGCGTCTTTCTCACATTATGGAGCCATCGCGGAGCGCAGTAAGTGAGCAGGAGACCTTCGTTCGCGCGATTCTAGTATGTGTAGAAATGGCAGTAACTGAGCTTGGAGCTATCAGTTATGGGTATCTAATGCTCAGCCTTGTTGCAAAGAGGCGCATGATTACGGCGCCTCTGTACTCGAGACCACGCGTTTTACATAATAGCTAATAACACCACTAGTAAGACTCTCGACGGTACACTGTTACGCCGCATCTGAACAATGAAGTCCCTCTCCGCTGAAGAAGCCGTGCTTGTTGTGCATTCAGCCATCCTTCCACTCCACGTCCCTGTGTATACCGCCTTCGTTCGCCTTGGCAGCAGCACCCATGCCTGGGCCCAAGCATACCAAACACAACAAAAACGAAACACAGGCGCCGTCGGACGCTTGAGCTATAAAGGGAAGTCGACGGGTATGTTGCGTCCCGTTCACCTTGATCCGGAAATTCGCGCGTCCCAAGGTTCGCCGAGGGGAAAGTCGAGACAGGCTGAGGGCGAGGGTGGAGTCTATTTGTTCAGATGTGCGCGAGGGAAAGCAGTATAAGCTAGACTTCACACGCAAAAGAAGAAAAACGCATGCCCACCAGTCCTGTCGTCGGCAGCGATTCATACAAGCATGCGCAGCTCGACCGAACTCACCGACCGCGCCGGTGAGAGCTTCCAAATCCCGAGCTCTGCCAAATGCCCCGAACCCAAACGGTTTCACTTTTCGAAACGCGGCGCCTGCGAGCAGGTTTACAGAACGTAAGAAAATCGCTACAGTCGGCCTGGCCTGGCTTAGCGGTTTGCCTTTGGCTGTTGCCAAAGCGGGCGTCACTGGCGTGGCATTTAGCTAGGACGCCGCTGCTCGAGACAGCCTTGAACAAACTAGGCCAAAGCTTGTAGATCTCAAATTGCCAGCGCACCAATGAGAAAGTTTTCAGATGATCGATAGAAAAGTCTACTCGTTGCTTTAATTCCGAACCTCCCGTGCAAACACATGGCATGTGATGGTATCCCCGCATGGAATTTCTTTTATCGTTGAGGGTTATCTAAAGCGACCTAGCTCTTCTCAAGCAACACATATACATCGTCCAATATTCTGTGCTTTGTTCAGATCTTTTGTGATTTGCTTTGCAGTTTTATTTTTCATAAATCCCAACCTTCAACACATTCTTGAAAAGTTATGTTTTTTCTTGTTATCATCGTTCAGGCACGTCACGTCGTGAAAGAGATCTTATATCTGTTAACTTGCTGTCACCAATCATGCTCGTTGCATACAATAGCTGCTAAGCACATGTTCACGAGTTCTGTCCAGACCACAGTCCGATGTTGAAACCAATCTTGAGCTCCATATTGCGACATTTCTCCTAACCTATAGTGTTGCTTTGACATATAAAACTCTAGTAAAAAAACACCAATAAAATTCCCGGTATGGCTTTGTGCACAAGCTTCACTTGCGGTCTTGGTTCCTGCTTGAACCGTGATCAATCCAGACAACTTCGTTGAAGACTAAGTCACACGTGTGGATGCGTGCTAACGTTCGGTTTCAAAGCCATGTTGCGTAAGCCGCGCCGGCTTATTGACTGCACGACATTTCGCTGCCATGGCCAGCTGATGTCGAGGCACCACAGCACAGTCTTACTCGTGTGTTCTCACAGCGCTCGTTGTGTGTTCTCAGTCTTACCGTCTTGCTCCATTTCAGCACTTTCTGCTTCGACCACTTGTCTCTCAGAGAAATAACTTCGAACACTCCGCAGTCAGCACTGACCCTTTCCCGTTGGTGTTTACGTGCCTTAAAGGGTGCAAATAAATGGCCATTTTCGAACGAAGACGAAGAGGGCGGCAGCACCAACATACAAACAAACAACCCACATGGTCCCAGGCGCTTGCACGGCCTAGGCGACTCGCTAACTCGCCCGCCCGCCCGAGAACCAGCCGACCCCCAAGGAGATGCACACTGACAGCACTCGCAGCGGTGAAGCTCAGGAGGCCAGGCAACGGGGAGCAGTGGAAAAAGAAACTCGCCATCTGCATACGGTGACCGCTGCCAAAAATCGGACGCGCCACTCGACGGAGTGCCGAGGTTGCCGCCGTGGCGCCAGTCTGCGGCCTTGCCGACCGACTTTTCAGCGATAACAAAATGGCTGACATGCGCTCACACACGCACACATTAAAAAAAAGAAAAGAGAATGAAAGAAACCAAGTAGGAAATAAAGGCTGCTCTGCAGGCTTGCGAGCACGAAGGTATATATATACGAAAGCGAAAAAGAAAGAAAAAGCAAGGATACAAACGCAGAGGCGTCCCACCGTGCCTTCTGAATCACGGGGCCATCAATTATCGAAGGTGATCGCGCGAACGCCCCAGTATAAGAAAGAGGTCCTGGCACCCTGCCCGCCTGGTCTGCATCGCCCGCCGCTATACACAGGCGCCGTGAGCACCAGAACCCATCCATCGCTCGCAATGCGGTTTGCTGTATACACACGCTCAGCAACAGCAGCTTGCCTTCAGGCCTGCCTGCCAGCATTGCAACAAGCGTGTGTGTTGTGTGTTCTGCACCGAGTTCGCAGTGAACTCTCCCCGAGGAGCCGAAGGTTCATCCGGCTTTCTGTTCCTATTTTTTTTATTCGGCAGCGCCATCGATCAAGCAGTGACACCCGGCACTAAGTTGGCGTGTTCAGTGCAGGTGCTAGATTGGGCTACCGCCCCTGTGATTCTTGCATTATCAGGCTGCGTGTACGTGTTAGCTGTGCTTCGGGGCGATGATTCAACACGGCAATTACGAGAATCACTGGAGGACGCAGGGAAGCGGAATGTGCGGTTTAATTTCCGCGATGGTAATTAATTAGCACTGATTCACTAATTTATATCGATCTCGTTCACTGAACCTCCGCGTGCTTATTTCGAACTAGGCCTTTCACGGTCCAGGAAAAATAATAAAACAAGGGAGGCTTATTTATTCCACCGTGGTCTCCCAGTCGGCGCTAAGTCGACCCTCTGCTAGGCAGCAAACATCTACTGAATGAAATAAAAAGAAAACTAAATAGAAAAGCAAAACGTGGCGTTCAAAACGCACGTCACTCCAGGTATACAGGGCGCTATCATGTTTTTGGATCCTTTGTAAAAAATGCATAATTTCTACAGAGCACTGCTTTCCAGGCCGGGTATCTGGGTAGGCGGACACGTGTTTCAAGCTCACTTGCGACTACTATTTGATTAATAACGTCACATGCCTCAATAAACTTTCGAATTATACGCATTGAATAAAGTAAAGTGCATTCGATCAGTCTAAACCACCAAACGTTTCAGAGCTATATCGAAGATCAGATAAACCTTTTCTAAGATCGTAATTAATGGGTACGCAATGTTTGCAGTTCCATGCGCTGACTGGTCTAATAAATAAAAAGGAAAAATATTTTCCTACAAGTCACAGTACGTTGCTCCTTACGTAAAGGGCGCGATTTTTGCATGGACGCAATTCACTTATCAAGCTGACCCCGCCGCTGCCCGGGGAACGGCCCCGCGACTTCGCCTACTAAGCGATAAAGCGGATTAAAACAATGCTGCAGGGACCCGCAGCTGCAGGTTTTACAGCAACGGGGGTCAGGCCAATGCACTCTTTCGATTATTTCTAATCATTGTTCTGGAAAAGTTGTGCCGGTAAAAATGCAAAGAAAATGAAGACGCCTGGAAGAAATCCGATTTAAAAGGCTAAATGGAAGCCCTATTAATGGTAACGATGTTTCTACAGGCCTCTGCATGCCTCAGAGAGACATGCAGAGAATCAATCGGGTGTCAACCGCAAACACTTTAGGAATCAATCGACAATCAGTGATCTATAGGAGATCAGCTCGTTGGCGCCTCCAACTACATACGATTAAGTCAAATGTTTAGGAAAAGCTTGCAAGGTGGAGTAAGTACTCATTGTCATCCACCCGAGCACAGCCATACGACTACAAAGGAAAGCTATACAGCTTTCTCAGAGACCTCGCAGTTAAAGAAAAATTCGTCTTTGTCCGGGGTTCGAACCCGGCACCACCGCTTCACCGGAGCAGTCGCTCTACCATCTGAGCTAACCGGGACGGCAAGCTTACGGTAAGGCGAAACCGAATTGATCAATAATTCGATCCCACTTCTGTTCCCACTTCGAGTTATTGGTCAATTCGATCCTTAAGCTTGCCGTCACGGTTAGCTCAGTTGGCAGAGCGACTGCTTCGGTGTAGCGGTGGTGCCGGGTTCGAACCTCGGACCAGGACGAATTTTTCTTTAACTGCGAGGTTTCTAAAAAGCTGTATAGCTTTCCTTTGTAGCCGTTTGGTTGAGCTTTGGTGGATGACAATGAGTAATTGCTCCCTTATTTACTCATACGAGTACTCTTCAGCAGTACCGATAGGGGGCTCCCCGCCCTACACGGGATGGCGGCGAGGGTTGGAACCGCGCGGACCAGCATTATTTTTTATGTCTTCAATTTTCGGCGTTTACTTTAAGAAGCGGTGGTCGCCCTCATTTCCGTTTAAGATGTTCACATATGCGTACTTTGTCATATACAGTCGAGCCTCGTTATATCGAAGCGGTTTGTAAGGAAATAAAGGATATAACGAAGGAATGACGATTCCCCCTGGAAGCTCGGTCAACACGGGCTACAACGAAGCTACGGCTATAACGAAGTAATCGCCGGGCCCCTTCAACATTTTTATGACGAGGTTCAGCTGTTGCAGAAACCAACGTGGCCGGGCTGCAAATGTTTGGCTTAGACAACTTTGGTATTTGCCTTATTTCTGGCACAGACGTCTTTTCGTTTGCTTTTATTTTTTGCCAAATATATGCTCAAGCTAGCTCTGCATGGAGAAACCAGTACTTATCTCGTGGAGTAAGCACACATTATGGATTTTTAGAGTAGGGGGACCCTTTCGGTTAGTGGGATAAGGGAACACCGGGGCGTCAGTACGCATGTACAGTACAATAACCGGAAGGGCGATTCTGTCTTGCGCATGCGCACTGGCGCAACGCTATCCCCCATGTCCAACATTCTTGGACAAAAATTTTGAATATTGGAATATTGTAAGGTATTGTTATTAAAATTTTGAAGGCAATGGTTTATTCTTCCGACGCATCCAGCAGTTAAGACAGGCATAGAAAACCAGTGGGGAACGCTTTTGACGACAACAAAAACGGTAATAGCAAAAAAACTCAAGCCTGCCGATGGAAGAGCTGTGGATAAATTGATTGTTATAGTGAAATTTTACAATATATGAAAAAAATTGCGTTCATAAACTGCTTCCCGTTGAAAAACGCTTTTGTCGGAATTGTTGAGTATGCTTAATCGATAGGGTCCTCCTGTTCTAAACCTACCTGTTACTGCTTGGCCTGGGTAAGGGAAGCACATGCCACTGGCAAGGGCTCGCGGCTGGAGCCGGCTGTTCAGGATGAGCCGTTGTGATCGCTCTGACTATATGGACTTCGAAATATTACCGCTAACATAACTGCCGTGGCGTGTTGTTCGCCGACGTATTCGTCACAGTGCTGATCCATGGCGTGAAAGTCGCCTGCATCACAGCTTATTCTCACGTGTGCGCTCGTTTGTTGCTCTTTTTCTTTTTTCTTTTCTCCGATGTGTTTACGAGCCGTCAGAAGAGAAGATTCTGATTTTTCGGCGTTGCTATCGGCTGCAGCGACTTCATGAGGTTGAATCTCCTCCGCTGGCCTCGTTGCGAACAACGGGGAGACATGTGTAAGGAGAGATAGGGACGCCCTGGATACCTGCATCGTGTCCGCCGGCAACGACCTGTCTAGGGTGAGGCGGGAGAAGCGCACGATTGTGAAGGATGAGGCCACGTGGGGCGTCGGCCGCTCTGCTTTGCTTGCGCTCTCTGGAGAAGGGGGGGGGGGGGGGCATTATACAGAGACGATCAGCGAGGGAAAGAGGAGTGCGCTGCTTTTTTGCTGCTGCTTCTTCAACGGTTACGCTGTAATTAGTCTCTTCAACTGACGAGGGGGCGTGGCCTTGATTGTGGTAGCCCAGTTTTATGTTCCACCTCGCACAATGCTGCTGGTGAAAATGACAGAAACGTTTTTGATAGACGCGCGGAGAAATGTGTCTTGTTAGTGACTTTGCAATAATTGCTATTCTTTTGTTTTTAAACCTCTTTCTGACGGCCTGGTTTCGCGTTCCTGAATTTCTCGCTCCTTTCGTTTCTGAATGTTTTGTGACCTGGTCTATGAAGCATGAAGTTTCTTTTGTGATTCTCTACTTTTTTTTCTATGCGTATTTGGGCCGTCATTTATTTCTTATCGTGGCCGTTCATTATCATGCTGTCCTGCTGGCGACCATGATGGTTTTTAAAGTGCGCGAGACCATTGTGAACCACCCCGAAGTAGTAGCTTTGGAATTCTGCATCTGCTCATATATAGCCTTCCGCTACCAGACTAGCGTGTCAGGGTGTCTGAAAACCTGACACTTTCTGAGACACTCGCGGTTGGTCAAAACTGATTCCATTCTCACAATTTATTCCTCGCTGCCAGTTTTCTTCTTATGTCTACGGCAGTATCGACCTTCACCATTTCACCATAGCCAGACGCTAAGCAGATCTACATCTACATTTGCTGGAATCGAAAACGTTAGTGCATATTTCCATGGCATTACGATGCCTCGCAACTTCTGAGGAAGTACTGGGCGTGTCCGTGTTCTTTGAGGCGACTGAAAGTTTCTCAGCATAGTCCACCATGTGACAGATCAATGTGTACGAACCGAATTTTTCTTCGGCAAAATATTTTATGGGAACAACTCCGAACAGGCAAAAAATTTTCATAGCATTCAAGACATTGCACTACCAAATTGGTCGCTGCTGCATCGGCTGAAGCAGAAAAAGAGATAAGGAGCTCTTTAATGAAAAAAAAGGCAGCGTTGTTGGTGGTGAAAAAGGCCTAATAAGAACAGTGCAGAAAGTAATAAAAGAAAGGAAGAATAACGAAAGAATTTATTTGTGCTCTTGGAACTTGGGCATGGGCATACAGAATGATGATAAAAAGATTGTATAGCTTTTTTTTATTACCCAGTGTCTTGGAGATAGGTGGACAAAAGGTGCAATGCAAGATGCTACTGTCAAGGGCTGGACGAGGTGGTCCTAGAAATATATTGTTTACTGTGAGCGTCGTTTGGCAGCAAGGATCCCCTAGGCCCGTTACCAGTTCCTTCAAAAACAAAAAAAATCTCACCTGAATAATGGACACTAAATGAATTCCTTTCCAACTGGCCCTATGAGGTCCCGAAGACATGTGGTAACCGATCCGGTGACATTAACGACTAACGTAAAGCAAACCTCATGATGCCTACGTAAAAAAACAAAGACAAGAAAAAGCGTTGTCGCCTATATTACTTGCTTTTGTTCAGTTGATATGGGGCCTAACACCCGTATGCCTGTGTTAACTATATCAGAGTATGCATCGTGGCGATGGCGTCAGTACCTAAGGAGGCTTGTGATGAACAGTCGCCACTGCTCCTCTACTATTTTTTGCTACCCCCGCGAATGCAGCCAGCCGTTGGGTGATATTAAACAGGAGAGTCATAACAGCATCTAGGAATGCGTGAGCAGGCAGGTATGTTGCATAGAGGACTTGCACGAACCGCGAAATGGACGATGCATAATATGACGGGACGAATGCTCCTCCATTAGTACACGAAGTACAGTTATCCCGTAAGCAAAATATATGAAGAGCGAGACAGAAAGGTCCGCGATGATGTGCACTGTGACAGACATTGTAATATCGTTTAAATTGAAACGAAGCTTCAAAAGAAAAAAAAAACGCGAGTGACCCGGACGTGATTCGAACACGCAACCTTCTGATCTGGAGTCAGACGCGCTACCGTTGCGCCACCGAGTCGGGCTGTCGGCGCCCGTGGCAAAAGCTGTTGTTCTGCAAGCACTTATCAGAGCTGCGCTGGCATTGCACAGTGGCTCGTTTCTCTTTTTAGGTTGTTGTCGCCTAGATAGCGAGCATCTTTTCTGGGAATAGATAATCTACGTGACAGTGCTCCAAAGCCCGAAAACAACTTGCTTCAGCGGCGTTTTGTGTGTGTGTGTGTGTGTTGGTTTTGTCCGCAATCTACGCTACTTGTTTTCAGAAAAATAGTACTGCTGCCCTGCATTTATGCGATGCCCTTATAGGGAATGCCTGAAGAGCTCGTGCCACAAAGCATCCAGTGACACGATCAGCTAAGCTAATAAGCTACAGAAATACACGTTGCACTGCACTTTTGAGTGTGAACTTGTTTCGAGTCTACTTCTGTCTGCACGTTCAGACAGACGTTCTGACATACCTCATGAACTGCCTAATGAATCAGCATGGAGGCGCTTCAAAGCTGTTAACTGAAGCTCACGCGAAGGAAGTTATATATAATCTGAACATTGTCCACTGTGAAGCGGGGCATATTTGTTTGAGCGATGACCAATATAAGCACTGACAAACAGGTACTCGATTCTCTTGTGTGTATCGCTCATTTATGCTCTAAGGAGGGACCCTATCCACTGAGTGGGGTCTCAGGACTTAACAGCTATGATAAACACAAGAGAAGTTTTGGTTTTGGTTTTACGGGGTTTAACGTCCCAAAGCGACTCAGGCTATGAGAGACGCCGTAGTGAAGGTCTCCGGAAATTTCGACCACCTGGCGTTCTTCAACGTGCACTGACATCGCACAGTACTCGGGCCTCTAGAATTTCGCCTCCATCGAAATTCGACCGCCGCGGCCGGAATCGAACCCGCGTATTTCGGGCCAGCAGCCGAGCGCCGTAGCCACTCAGCTACTGCGGCAGCTAGATGTTTTGGTCCTATGTATTTAGGGGGTTATCTCCAATGTGTAGTCGATTTAAAAAGTTTACAGGGGCACCTAATTTCGTCATTTGTTGGCAGTTCGATAGCAATAGCAGCTGTTGATGCTTTTATCGGAAGTGACCTCACTGCCGGTCCGGTGACTTCACTGCCCTCCAGCCAATCAGCCAGTTGGAATGTTCCGGCTTGTTTATCTCGCTTCCGTACAACCAATGGGCAAATTTAGCTTTCGGTGGCACATTTTCTTCCCGATGATGCTTTGCTATTGCATTAATAGGGATTAATTACTCATTAGAACACACCTGAGCGTGGACATACGACTGCGGAGAAGAATTATTCAATTTTTCTCGGAAGATCTGCAGTTGAAATATTGTATTAGGTATAGTACCTATAATTCATTGGAGTAACGCAGTTTCTGCTTAAAATTGTTGATCAGTTTGACATCGGCCTACCATCTGCTAGCCGTCCTGGCTGGCTTAGTTGATAGAGCTGCTGCTCCCACACAGGCGGTGGTCCTGGGTTCGATCCCCGGTCTATATGTGAATTAAATTTTCTTGAACTGCGAAGCTTCTGAGAAAGCTCTGCAGCGGCAAGAAAAATTCTTCTCTTTGCCCAGTATGGGTTCCCACAGATGCATGCGAATGAGTAATTACTCCCTAAGGGAAGAGGTTTGCAGCATGAATTAGATCGACGAGGTATAGAAATGATGGCAATCGAAAGCAGTGCACAAATTGTGCGCACCAGTTCCCTCCAAGGCCCCTTATATCTGCTCTAGAAAGCGCGAACGCTTGTAATTAAGTCGCACTAATGTTTCTCTTCTCTCAAGAAGTGTGTTCTATGTTGGCTCAGTGCCAACAGTAACCTGCGTAGCCTAATGTGGCACTCGTAAGTGTACAAACATTTTTTGTTGAAAGCGATCTCCCATGCTCGCTAAGGCCAAATTATAGCTCGGTCAGGTTAAGAAAGATAAACCGTAATTTCCACGTACACTCTAAACGCGTGTCCGCCTACGTGGGAGTAAAATGTAGTCCGCTAGAGGGCAGCCACTCCCTTTTTACACCCTCCTTTCTAGAGGGCAGCTCCTAGGGACGACAGAAAAGAAAAGAGGAAAATAGAAACAGCGGTCCGTCTTTAACGCGTGACCACGCGTCCTATAACGATGTTCGCGTTTTTTTTTTTTGCGACTCTCAGCGCTATTTTGAATAATTTTAACGAAACACCGGCATTAAGCTTCGCTAAAACCCCCTTGCGACACAGCAGCCTGCTGCGCATGCCACGGGGGAGTCCGCGGACCGCTGCGCCTGTGTCCCACAGCCCCCGATAATCGTACGTTCACACGTGCGCCCTGCGGCAGAGAGGCGGCGGCGGCTCTGCTGTCCTCCTCTCCCACCATGCGTATCAGCTAGACTTTCGCTACGTGCGTGATGCGGCCGTCCGATACGAGGGACAAGGCGTCGCCGGCGTGCGCTACTCGTGTCCGGCTGACAGGACGCGTGTGCTCGTGTTACTGGAGCAGCCTGCAGCGTCCGCTGACAGGACACGTGCGATTGTGTTCACTAGGCCGGTGGGACACGCGCATGTACCGACACAGAGCAATGTTTCGTGCTTGACTAGTAATCACAGTCGAACCTCGTTATAACGTAGTCGAAGTGTCCCGGCGATTACTTCGCTATAGCCGTAGCTTCGCTATAGCCCGTGTTGACCGAGCATCCAAAAGGACTCGTCACTCTTTCGTTATACCCGTTATTTTGTTATAAGCTGTTTCGTTACAACGAGGTTCGACTGTACTCCATTATTAGAAATCGACTCCACCTTGGGGGATTCCCCCAAACATTGAAGAACACTTCCTATTTCATGTTATTGATCAATTCGCTTTCGCCCTACCATATGCTAGCCGTCCCGGTTAGCTCAGTTGGTAGAATGACTGCTCCGGTGAAGCGGTGGTCCGGGTTCGAACCCCGGACCAGGACGAATTTTTCCTTAAGTACAAAGTTTCTGTGAAAGCTGTATAGTTTTCCTTTGTAGCCGTGTGGCTGCGCTTGGGTGGATGCCAATGAGTAATTACTTCCTTATTAGTCATGTTTCATGAACTGCCGCGGCACAGCAACTGGACTTAGTGTGAACAACTCGCTACTGTGTGCAAATATACGATGTGTGAAACAGCAAGTGCGCCAACACGGCAAAGTGGTGTTGATACTTAAGGGTACGACGAGTACATTTTACATGAAGCATGCATTCGATGGAAGTTCCCATACTTCAAGATCAAAGTTCGCGTCAGGTGCTTTTACGTATATCCGAAAGACGATATGCGGGGGTTGCCGTTCCCTATAGTTTGGCACGCGGACGATTAACCAGTGACGCTGTAACTACCGCTCCCACCTCAACTGGTGCCACTTAACACGTTCTTGAACATAACTGCTGTCAAACTCGGCAAATTAGATAATTGTACTTTTTTTTTGCGCACAGTGGCTGTAAAGAGCTGCTAGAGTTTTTCCTATCCAACGTTCTGTTTCTCCGAGCCTCCGACCCACCTCACTCAGCCTTGTTCGGGGTGATGTACAGCCTTTATTAAATATCTCCGAGCCACATAGTGAGCCCATATAATCAAGCGCATTGGGCGTACCCAAAGGCCGAAAGGTCTTGAAAGATGAGGACGAGAATCGTTCTTAACCCGCGGAGATTTACAGCTTCAGAGGTACCAATACTTGGATGAGGAAAAAAAAAATACAGTATGTGGCCTGGGTACTTCTGTCCAAAGCTGTACCTATACCGCCATAACTGTATAGCTGGGCTGTGCGTCCGCTATTAGCTATATCTAATTTAACAACCAAATAAGTGACGCAGGAAACAACCGCGCTTGCAAAACGAGACAAATACCCTGCGGACCGTGTTCACACTTTTCCAGGTCGGATAAGTGGTCACTGTCGACAGTTCAAGTGGAAGGCCAGGAAAGGGGGAGAGAGAGAAACACGCATAAAAAAAAACAAAGATACTGCGCCGGTCGTAGGAGGCATTCGCACCTAGCAACTATTAGCGGCACCATGCGATACAAAGTCGTCACAGGCTGACCGCATTGTTGGTCATTGGCAGCCGGACGATGATGCCGCCGCCAGTGCGATAAGCAGCCCATGCGGGGCCTTGGAAGCGACCGATGCCCCCCCCCCCCCCCCCCTCTCTCCGCTCGTTCAACGAAGAGTGAAAGAAGCGGGCAGAGTGTTGCAATAGGAGGGAAAAATAAAATGAAATGACGCCTCTTCGCAGCACGCGATGGGCCCATGCGTGTACGAGGAACGACCGTTCGCAACACGAGTACCGTTGTAATCAGTAGCGCATCACACATGCGGCCAGTTAGGTTCATAGCACTGCATTGGGAAAAATGCGCGCGCGGTGGGCATGAAGGCAAGCGAAGCGAAGAATTCGCTGAGTCGGGCGCTGTTGTTTGTGCGAGCCTCACTCGTTGGAGCAGGGGACTGGGGTTCACGTTCCACTCATAGGTCTTCTTTAAAACTGTACACGCGAGCTAATTCTAACTTTTTTTTTAAATTTAACAAGCGTCCTTACTATCATAAGCAACCTCTATCCTTGATGTGTATAGCCAACGCGCAGAAAAACATATCAGAAAAAAATTGATAATAGGCGAGTAATTACTCACTGGATGGATGTATGGAAGGTAGGAGCGTCCCCTTAGAAACGGGGCAGTGGTTGTTGCCACTATGCTCAGTTTTTTTCCCTTTATTTTTGTTTACTCTGCAGTAAGTTGTTAATACAATTCGCCATTTCCTTTAAAAAAAAACGTCTTCCTACACTTTAAAACTTATGTCACCTCTCTGCTTTTGTGCCACCAATCCTCCAATCGCTTTTTGCTAATTTCCACCGCAGATTTAT
Organism: Amblyomma americanum; assembly: GCA_030143305.2. Classification (NCBI taxonomy): domain Eukaryota; kingdom Metazoa; phylum Arthropoda; class Arachnida; order Ixodida; family Ixodidae; genus Amblyomma; species Amblyomma americanum. The sequence goes on from JARKHS020034033.1 coordinate 39,475, forward strand.
TTTAAAGCGCCGCCATACGGCTGAAGAGGAAAGCTATACTGCTTTCACAGAAACTTCGTAGTTAAAGAAAAATTCGTCCCGGTCCACGGTTCGAACCCAGGACCACCGCTTCACCGGAGTAGTTGCTCTACTGAAGTACTAAGCTAACCGGGACGGCTAACAGGACGAAGCCCGGACCAGGACGAATTTTTTTCTTTAACTACGAAGTTTCTGAGAAAGCTGTATATAGCTTTCATGTGTAGCTGTATGGCTGCGATTTGGGTGGATGGCAGTAATTACTCCTTTATTGCAAATCTACTCCACCTTGGGGAATTTCCCTGAACATTTGACCAAAAAACATTACATTAATATGTGCATAAGTGTTGCTAACAAACCGAAGCCAAGAAACCGTTCAGTGTTCCCTACATTACTCATCACCTGTCACTGTGCTGGTCACATCAGAATAAAGGTTGTTGCGAAACGTGTTTAAAGAAATGTATTAATTATGAAGACACTTTCTCCGCAAAGTATTGCTCACGAATAGGGACGCTTGCAGCCATGTAAAGGGCATATAGAAGTATGTGAAGCTTCTTTTTTAAATCTTTCATGGGCTGTTTTCGCCTTATTTCCAGTGGTTAATTCAAACAGAAAGAGGTGGATACTACACATGTCTGCGCTAAGTTCACTGCTTCAAGTCTGTGTGCTACTCCTGTGTAACTTCAAACTTTTGTCTATGCGAGTGAAATTTATCGAATTTGAAAATTCACTGGCCTAAGAAGGCATATAATTGTGTTTGCGATTAAAAAAAACGAATTTTTCTTCATCCTAGGGTGCCTGAAGCAAATGTGAAAACAAAATAACAAGCCTCTAATGCAAAGAGCTGACTACCTGATGAGAATAGTTGGAGGATTTTCGGCATACTGGCTCGGGCGTGCTTATAGCACTTCTGTAAGTCACATATTCGGAAGAATGGATTGATCCAAAACAAAACATGGCCCAAGTGCAAGTGCCTCCGGCTGTCTCCTGAAAAATTGTTTAAAATAAAAGTAGCCGCGTTAAGATTAAGCTGACCATCTCAGTGACTCCTAGGAAACAAAACTCGACGTTTTTATGAAAAACGCCTGATAGTAAGCCACCCGTCGTTCATCTCTGCATAAAGTACGACGGGCTTCATCCTCCGCCCTGTTCGTCAAGTAGTTCTTCCATCTCCGTTTCTCCTTCTCGGGAACTCAACATCGCTAGGTGAAACAGCCGCCGTCACCCGTGTCATGGCCGTTCGACGGCGCCATCTTATACACTTGGCCGACGCCGACCCCCCGTGCGACACTTTAGGGTTGCGCAACCTGCCCATGGCGCGAGCTCAAGGAAACACGACCGCTCGCAGCCGCCAACTTGCGGACCCGACGTGCGCAGTGCCTCGCTGCACATCGTTGCCGCACCCTCCCCCTCCCCTTCGCCCAGCCTTGAACCCCATGCGGCGACGTACGACAAGAAGGAACCGCGGTCGGCTCGGTCGCCGATGGCGTTCGCGGCCCGATAAAGGGAGCATTAAAGCGAACAATTCCAGACGCAAACGCGACGTCCCTCTTCTCTCTCTCTCTCTCTTTCCTCGCACATCGGCGCTGCCGCGGCAGCACCGGACGCATAGCCCTTGCTGCAATCTCCCGTCCCGAAATGCAATGCTCCTGATAGGCGACACGCACTGGTCATTACACGATAGCACCGCTGCACTGCAGATGGAGAAGGAGGGGTACTGCCCGCTGCCATGGCCTGCGCTGCAGCGGACAGCGGCAGCGGTCCTTGTTTTTTCTCTCTCTCTCTCTCTCTCTCTCTCGTCCGCTTTTTGCTGAGTCGTTCGCCGCTCCCGAGTCTGCCGGAGAGCTCTCTTCGTTTCCAAGAACGGGAGAAAGCTCGCTTCAAGTGCAGTGCTTACAAACATGGATGAGAGCGTCTGTTACAGTTCGAAAGAGCGGAGTTCCGTTGGCTCCGTTGTATTCGTACTATCTGCGTAGTCGCGGCGGGTCTAGACATATGTGGACGGTGGAGCTGACTGGCATATTTTAATTTTTTAAAACTTGAACAGGCTCCATCTGGCCAGAAATTTAATTACACAGGCGCGCTTAGGGCAGCTACATAGGCCGTGTAAAACGCAAGGTTGTATATGCGTTAAAATATTTGTATGGCAAGACGCTTGGATATCGAAGAGGCGCTATTCCCACGTGCAATCAGGTGTGCGGTCCACAGCTAAAGCAATAAGTAATTGCACTGCGATTTAAGAGATGGGAAGGGGCACGGTTGTTGTTAAACAAAAAACAGTACTAGTAGCTACCTAAGTAGCTGCCTTTTGCATTAAGTGTTTTCGCATTCATCCGGTTTGAAAACCGTTATGTCTCCGTCCAGTACAAGCGGCAACACGAAATTGTCCGTACCGTCGTAAGCAATAATTGCTGGAAGGTAGCATGCAGGTGCTGACTACACAGCTCTGAAGCGTAATGGCAGAAATTAGCGGAAGTCTAACTTAATTCATAGAGGTCCGTGCACTGTGCAGTGTCAGTGCACGTTAAAGAACCCCAGGTGGTCGAAATTTCCGGAGCGGTTCACTACGGCGTCTCTCATAGCCTGAGTCGCTTTGGGACCTTAAACCCCCATAAACCATAACTTAATTCAGTGGCTATGAACTATCAGTTCTCTCTTCGCTATTTCCGTCCTCAGCACTCTATCAGGAGCGACTGTTTGCATAATGGCTGTGCATTGTGAGTGTGCGTCCGCGCGCGTCGTTGTAGTAGTAGTGGAGCGCACGCTTTGTAAGTGTACACGATCACACCTGTAGCCCACAATGCCAGTCTAAGAAAACCACGCCAAGGCTCACAGACAAAGCGTTCCCTAAATACCCAGCCGGCTCCCAACCTTAATTACTGGTGCAAACAGGAGCCGCGCAAACGGGAAACCCATTCCCGTGCTTTGAACGCCACGCCATCTCCGCAGACAGCAATCTATAGACACTGCCAAGGTGTGCAGCGTGGAGTTAGTTCATTTTGCGAAGGCGGTACTTCAGGTGCAGCCATTCTACGGAGTGGCTTCACTCAATCAGCCGATTAAAAGGGCGTCGCGATGGGTGACGGGAGAGAGATATAAGGCAGCAGTTGTCGAGGAGCGCGCCGCGGGATGTTGACTGGGACCCAACAAGACGGCGCGGTGCAAACAGATGGCCGTCGCCCACACCGCCGCGACCATTGTCATCCTGCTCCCTTTCTCCCCACCGACCTCCGGGAGTGCAGTGACGTCATCTTTTCTAAAAGGGAGGGTGGGGTGGACAGGGTCCCGAGATTGAAGTGACGGAGCGTGAAAGCAAAGTGCGTGTGGTGAGAGGCGGAGGATCATGCTTAGAGCGTGTCGCTCTCGCGGGAAAGGAGAAAAAAAAAAGAGGAAATGAAATTGGGGAACGAAGGTCGGTAGTGAGGGAGAATAACACAAAGCGGGGAGTCTTTGTTGGCGACTCACTTGAAGCGTGTGTGAACTCACTTAAATTCCAATAAGCCGGAGTCAAGTAAGGAGACACACTCACAAACGGTCCACTCTAGATTACTTCGGGAGGAGACAGAATTTGGGGATGGCGGGGATGGAGGGAATTGCATGCTGTTGGGAGGCTTATTGCGATGGGAGCTGCTCCGCAGGAAGAGAATGAAAAAGAAGGCGGACGGGAAAAACAAACAGACGGACGAGGGGCAAGTTTAACGCGATCAAGTATAGAACCCCTGTTTCGCGGTGTCGTCCTCTCGGCCCGCAGTTCACGGTGGTGGTGAAATCTGGCCGTTGAAGCTGTGTGGGTGTCGGGCGTGTTGTTTTCCCCCAGCATTTCTCGGACGAACGAGCGGCTGAGCCATTCTCTGTTCACAGCCCTCGGTGTCCGCAACATTTCCTCCTGGAAAGGCATACCCCAGCACACTGTCCCTGTTTTTTCCTGAATACCGAACCGATACCAAAAAGACGAAGAGTGTGTGTGTGTGTGTGTGTGTGTGTGTGTGTGTGTGTGTGTGTGTGTGTGTGTGTGTGTGTGTGTGTGTGTGTGTGTGTGTGTGTGTGTGTGTGTGTGTGTGTGTGTGTGTGTGTGTGTGTGTGTGTGTGTGTGTGTGTGTGTGTGCGTGCGTGCGTGCGTGTGTGCGTGCGTGCGTGCGTGCGTGCGTGCGTGCGTGCGTGCTCGGGGGGAGTAATGCACACACTAAACGCGGCATTCATATAAAAAGCTAAAATAAGAAAAAGAAAACAGAGCCGTGTTATAAACTGCGTTTGTCGTTTTCTTCTTTGCCCCTGTGAGAAGACGGTGCCGTTATTAAAAGCCATGAAGAATCCACGAGCCTAGGAAGGGAAAGCATTTTGAGGAGGATCGCGAAGACAATTAAGAATTGGTGCTCACAGACGTTAGGGTTAAGCAGCTCCCTCGGGTGATTTTGTTTGCGGGGTGATCACAGCTAGTGAAAATGTGACTTGACTCGTTGCAGCTTATTGGTCGGCGGAAGTATTCCGCTCCACCACTTGTAGATAACACGTGCTGAGCCCAACAATTGCTGGAGCACAACGAACGCCTCATAATGAAATCAAACCTTATACTTGTAAGTAACGAGTAATCGCAGAAGACGATAATGTAACCCAGTAGAGATTAACAGCAAGGGGTGGGCGTTGAAACACGATAACTTGCTTGTTCCTGTTCTGTCCAACTGAAGAAGCAGCTTCATTCGCAAAAGCACAAACAACAGCGTTTTATTGATCAAATGATTAGGGGATTCCCCCGCAAGGTGAAGTAGATCTGTAATATACTGCACCGCGGGTGATTCCCCTGAACATTTGACCAACACTGTTCCCACTTCGAGTTTTTGATCAATTCGTTCGGGCCCTACCATAAGCGAGCCGTCCCGGTTAGCTCAGAGGGTTGCTCCGGTGGTCCTGGATTCGACCTCGGACCAGGACTAATTTTTCTTTACAACGAAGTTTCTTTCGAAGCTATGTGGCTTTCCTCTGTAGCCGTATGGCCGCGCTTGGGTGGATGCCAATGAGTAATTATTCCTTTGTAACAGTGTTGCACGTACGGCTCCCATGCAAATAGTAAAAATAAGTCAGTGGGTGGTGTCTCTATTCGGTTGTTCTGTGAGACCGAAAGATGGCAAACTACATGCTCTGTTCTTAGTACTCGTAAGCTTTTGCCATTGTTCGTCGACACACATGTGGCAACGTTTCCGCTCTCAGTCGTGTTTATCCAGTGGACGGGACAGACTGGGACTTTTTACATGTAGATTTATTTTTACATTCTTATCATCCTACAAATAGACTGCTGACAAGCACACTGCCTGTATCCACTTGAACAAGGTACACGCTTTCAAGGATGTCGTAGCAAAGTATGCGAAGTCATGGATGACGAGCTTTGGATGGCAAAGGGTTGAATGACAACCTTGGGGTTGGACAACTTAGGATGGCATGGGGAGTTGGACGACAACTTTCAACTATATGAGGCTCGATGACAACTTTGGACGGCACAAAGCGTTGCAAAGAAGCGGCAGGCGAAAACAAACGAAAGACACCTATTTCCCCACTCACTGCCCCCCCCCCCCCCCCCCCTCTTTTCTTTATTTTTCTTGCCGCTCACGATAAGCTCCATCGCCGTGCCGGCAGCGATTCGGCGAGCCCGCTGCTTCGCCTCTCGAGCCCCTAGTCGCAAAATGCACGCGCGATGAGAGAGAGAGAAAAAAAAGAAGCAATTGACAAAAGCCATGCTACGCGGCCGCCGCAGGCAGCAGTCGCGATGATAACGCGCACGACGAGCGACCAATAATGGTGCAGCGTTGACAGTGAAAGTTGTGCGAGGCTCTCGCTGCATCACTTGCTCTTTCTCCCACTGCTGCCTGCCCACCCTTTCCCCCATCCCCCCTTTCCGCCCTGCGCCGCCGTTCTCAAGGCACGTAGTACGGCGGTGCACGTAGCCCCCAAACGGCGGCGCATCGCGCGTCAAAAAAATACTGTTAACGGCTCGCCCCGCGCCTCGCATGTCTCGAGCCGCGCGAATTTATAGGCGATGAAGGCTGCCTTTTCTTTGTTCCCGTGAGCTGAACATGCGCGGCGATGGGTCGTACTTGAGGAGAGAGGATCATCTGTGCAACGTTGTCGCCGCTACTGCCGAGTCCGTCGGAGGAGGTTTTGACATGACCATTTGGAATGCGCCTGTCACCGACGGTGCTGCTCGCGTAAGTGGACAGATATTGCGCTGCTTTTGATTTCTATTGCTATATCTTTCCCTCGCTTGTTACTACTTCGTTTCTACCCCTGCGAAATTCTCGAAAGTAACAGTCCCATTCGATAGCCAGGAATGATATCGGACATCATTACGAAGCCAGCTCTCGTCCAAATGCTGTCAATAAGTGCGCTCGTTCTGCATTGTTTGCAGAGGGCCGCACCCGCGGAAAACCAAGCGACTGCTATTGAGCCTATCAGCATATTTGAAGCTCATCATCAAGTCCGGTTGGGTGCTCCCCGCGTTCCTTACCATCTTTTGGCCTGTTTATCCACCTATCCCCAGAACAGGGAAGCCAACCTATCTTGTCTGTTTGACCTTCAAAACTTTCTTTTCTTACTTTTTCCTTCGCCGCTTAGCGCTTGCTTGGTGCATGGCGCCGTGTTGGACCCGCCGCGGTAGCTATTGGTTACGGTGTTCGGCTGCTGAGCTCTAGTACGCGTGACCTATCTGGATGCTGCTGGACTGAAAAGGTGCTGTGGGATCTATCCGGGTGCTGCGGCCGCATTTAGATCGGAGTGGATTGCGAAATGACCTCGTTTGTTGCGCGATGGCAACTCACGCTAAAGAGCCCCAGGTAGTCGGAATTATTCCGGAACCCTCCACTATACGGCGCCTCTTTCCCTCTTCCTTCTTGCACTACCTCCTTCCTCAGGGCGTGGTTTCTTTCGTATCTTGGAAAACAGTTTTCGTTTTTGAATGTTTCGGCCTTATTGGTTAGGGGAAATTTCGCTCGGCTGAAATTCTTTGCCGTGATGCTTATCTATGGCGGATTTTCGCAAACAGGTACTGATTTCGACAAGCGCGGCCAAACATTTATGCATATCGGAGCGTGCTGCTAAGCCCCAATGGATACTACTGTAGTTGAGTCGATGGTAAATTTTATTATAACCATTTATTGACTCTAACTACGATTTAAAGTTGTGCTGGGCAACTACTGTCTTCATGTTTGGAGCTCAGAAACTTGATCCCGTTTGTCTACGTATTGCTCAGTGTCCAGTACCGCAGTGTGGGAATGTTACAAAATTGATCACATCACCTGTCATGTTTTGTACCATATGAAATGCGTTACTTCATTTCGCTGCTTGCGTTTCAGCATATTACACTGTTTATGTTCATGCTTTTGTGAGGTTCGGGGATTGATTATCTTTACAAATTACAGCACCACAACGCCGAAAGAAGAAATACAATAAATATAAAGCACACGTATACACACAGAGATGCGAACTAGGCGACAGAAAGTACAGACTGCAGACTCAAGGGGTCTCGTTAAATCACGCTTATTGAATATGAATCTCTCCGCGAACGATTCGATCACAATTTATGTACTAGAGTTAGTTTACTCCCAGAAAACTGTACATTAAACCTCTGAGCTCTAATTCTTATGAGCGCCAAGTGGCTCATCAGCTTCGTGTAACTATCGCCCCACTGCCTCACTACGCCCTAGCATGTACTGCAATGTATTTGTTAATGTCGACGTTTATATAAGGTGGGCAGGAGGAATTATCTCCGCCCTGGATGGGAGGCGTTCGATTTCCACCACCAGGACACGGCTTCCGATTGGCGCTGAAAGAAAAAAAGAAACGCAACGAAACGACGTGTAGCGCGGCCCGTTACATCGGGGGGCAACGTTGCGACGTCAGCTTGGCCTTGAACTTGACGCGATAGCTCCGCGCTAGGTTATCAGGAGCAGCGGCATTCACACAAAAACCCGAGGTGTTTGAACTGGCCGATCCGCGAGGGTGTGAGGAGGGGGGTCCGCGGCGAGGAGCGCGTGTGTGTGTGACTGGCGAATCTTCTCCGCGTTTCCTTTTTTTATCGTACGTTATACTACATGATGCGCCTCCGTACATGGATGTGTAAGGTTACTTATCTAGGTGCAACGGACTTAGCCCCACGCCCTCATTCTTTTAGCCCTATTTTTTCATAGCATTGACGTCGCTTTTACTTGTGTCTTTTTGGGGTGTGTGCGCTACCGTGGACTCGGCCGATAAAGGGCTTTGTAAAAATGACAGCGCTCACGGCACGTAGGCGCAGAAAAGGACAGTGATCATCCGGCAGCTCAGCGCGAGACCGTAAAACATTCGCGAGTCGCAACCGCGCACCCTTGGGACGGTTATGGTCCGAGCCGACTCGTGTGATGGCATGGTAGACCTTCGGAGTGTCGCTCAAACGGTTAGTTGTGACGACACGGATGCCCGCGTTGATGGCTGTGCTTCTTTCCGCGGGTGAAGTTTACTTCTACGCAGAGACTTTCGAGTGTGCGTGCAATAGATTTTCCTCGCCACGCCAACGTGTAATGTAAATTTTTTTATTACATATCTTTATTTGTTAACCGAGCCAGATTTTCGTTATGAATTCACAGCAGCATACCTTTCTCATTAGAGCCCCCTGTGTTCTGTTTTGCAAGTGCTCGGATTGCAGTCGTTGAACAGGTTAACTACATGGTTTGGCTCCGAAGTATCCACGTTTCCAAAGCCCCGAGCTTATACGGGTAGATAAATAGATGACGTTTATTACGGCTGGAATAATGTCTATGTGGTTTCCGAACTGACTTGCCCGCAACCTGTCAAGTCCTAAAGTTTATCGGTTCATCTCCTCATCTTTGACTTTATCTTCAAGTTGGGCGCCTAAGCTAATTAGGAACGTTGGCAGCTCATGCGGGTCCAACATTACCTACGCGATTTGCTGTCAGGCTAACGTGTTCACGGTGGCTCGGCCATCATTTTGTGCTGAACTTTATCAGAATTCATGCTCAGTTACCGCTGTGCTGATAACGGGCGGCGTGCAGTGGCCGATCTTGATAGAGCCGCAGCTCCACGACGTGTGGGGGCGTGCGGTCCTCGTCAACCTGTTGCGCCTCGTGTGTGTTTCTCAACCTGTTGCGCCTTGTGTGTCCGCAGGTGGTGCGTATGATGGAAGATGGATCGCTGGACCTCAGCAGCCTGCGCGAGTCCGACTTCGAGCAGCTGGCCGTGTACCAGGTGCGGGATCAGCCCTGCGAGGAAGGCCTGTCCAACAGGGCGGAGGCCTCGCTGCCCAGAAACCTGCTGCTCAAGCCCTCGCAGACGCTCAGCGATGTGAGTGGATTTCTTGCACGCCCTATTACAGTCCCGCAGATATGTGAAACAATAACACTGTAATGGTTTCTATAGGCCCATATTGAACACATGGCGTCTGAGCTTAAGGCCCGGGATTAGAGCCCGGCTTTTACGGTGGAATGTTTATGCTGGCGAAATGCAAAATTGCCCGTGTATCGAGATTTCGGTGTAGGTCAGGGAACATCGAGGTGGTATTTATTAATTTGGGAGGTTGCACTATGGGTTGCCTTGAACCACACAGTGTTGCCTCGGCCCGTTAAAATTTGTCAGTCCAAATTCTCAGGAAGTCCGTAGTTCTTTCGAATGTCTATAAACTCTTACGCTTGTGACATAGCATTTACATGGGCCTCTAAATGAAATATATTTACAAGACCTATGGTGGATGGAATGATGTCAATCATGTGATGACTAGTCAGACGAAAGAACCAGGAAGGGGTAACTATAAAATAGAGAGAAACCTCGTACGGCCATACACAAAGAAGAACATTGCTCACTGCAAAGTTCAGCGACTGTAAATTAATGGCCTGTCATGGACACCAGTCCATGAAACCAGTCCATGAGACCAGTCCATGACACCAGTCCATGACACCAGTCCATGACAGGTAACGTTACGAACTACGCTATCGAGAGTGTAACAAGGTCTTCTCCACTTGTTATGACCAAGCTGTCTATCCAAAATTTCAACTTTACGGGCATCCTTCGTAAACTTCAGCGGTGTCGTTGTGTTGCTGCCACAGGCACCTTTCGTAAACATCAACGGAGTCCTTGTTTTGTTCCGTTAGTATGACAAGAACATCTTCGTACCTTTTGCACGTTGCTGAGACAACATGAGCCATCAGATATCTCAGACCTTCCGATTCCCGTCCTTGTCATTAGGACTACCCGGCCAAACTTTTAAGACTGCTTTCCTCAACTTAGTTGATAGTTTGCCCCCTTTTACGTTTAAGAGAAGAGTTATTTCCGGATTTGCCAAAATGTGCTGTTCTTACAACTTCTTAAGAAAGCCGCGCATGACGAAGAGAGAGAAAGCCGTGGACAATTTAGTACATGAATTACGTGTCAAGCATGCAGTGGAACTGTACGGCAGAGAAATATAAAGCAGGCAAACGAAATATGAAAACGACTTACGATAGCGGCAATGAACTCGGGCTATACTCTCACAAATGCGAAACGCGCAAAAGCAAACAACAGGATGACGAGCTGGCTGGCGCATGTGTGTTCCGTTTGCGTCCGTCGGCTAAAATACACGACACGCTTGCCTTGAGTGATGGAAAATAAATAGAACAGAAGAGCATACGCGCAGCGTTGAGAGAAATTCGGGTATATCGAACACAGGGCGTGGCATAGCCAAGCTTCGGTCCAGCAAGGGGAAAACCGGAGGAGACCTGAAAGAAAAAAAAGCGTCAAAAAAAGCTCCGTGCCGGCGGCTCGCCGAGCCGCTACAGCAGTGCCGGCGGCGATAGTGTTTGGAGTGACACAGTTCCACGATAACCGCAGCCAGCGCGGAGTCAGTGACACGCTTATCGCTCTTCAAGGCCAGCGTCGCGAAACGACGCAAGGTTACATCAACAAAGCCCGGCGACCGTGAACCCCGATTTCGGCCGCCGCCAGCTTTCCGTCCGGTTGCGACAGCGACGCCGGCGCCGTGTTTAAGCGTCTAACGACTCAGTGACACAGTGTCGGAGCGAATGTCGGTCAGGCCGCGCGTCGGGGGAAAGCATGCGGTAGCTAGGCTTCGGATTCCCTGGGGAAATGCGCCGCTGACGAACCAAGTTGCCCGGTTGTTTGATGAGGAGCGCAGATCATCTCGCGATCAATTCACCGGCGGAGCTGACTTCGGAGAACGCATAGAAGGCAGTAGGTCTTCATCAGTGAGCCATTCAACGCTGTTTCGCGGCTTCATCTCGCAGCTTTCCCTCCCTTCTCTCTCTCTCTCTACCTTTCTCTCTGTTCTTCCTTCTCTCTTCGTTCGCTTTATCTCTCGCCTCTCTTTCTTCTCACAGCTTTCCAGTCTCAAGACGTTCCAGGTAGAGTAGACTGACTTCTTGTATGCGATTCACGTTTGATGACGATGGACATGACGCTGGCTCGTTTGCGAGTTCTTTGCTCATTTATAGAGAGAGATTGAGCTCATAGGCGTGAAGATTATCCTCGCAGGATAATGAGATTACGCCCGTTGCAAGTCCAGCTTTCTCGGGAAAAAAAATTTTGAAAATGAGGAAATTGTAAGGCGCTGGTACAGAAATATTCAAGGTAACGGTCCATTATTCTGATATGCAGCAAAATATTTATTTAAAGTGTTTCCAGCGATTACATTTAAGACTGCCATAGAAAATCAATGGGGAACGCTTGTGACGATAGCAAACACGTGAATAGAAAAAAATACAAGACTGCCGTCGGGCGATCGGCTGATTTATTGATTGTTATAGTGAAATCTACCATTATATGAAAAAATTGCGTTCATATGCGGTTTCCCGCTCAAAGGTGCTTTTGTCCAGAATTGCTGGGTACGTGCCCTGTCCCAGCTTTCGTACCTAGCGAATAATACTGCAGCTTCCCCCATCGTTCTCTCTCCTTGCGCTCCCGCACTTCCTAAATTCCTCGCTTGATAGGAGAAATCTCAAGCCGCCACTCCAAGTGCGCTGCCTAATGTTATTCCGCTTCCTTAGTACACGGTGCCTCAAAGAAAACCGTGAAGACTTACTCAGCGGATGGCAATGTTGGAACGTCGGGTGTCAGGGCTGCTATCGCATTCCTGCAGTGTGTCTCGTTGATTTCATTATTCCCGTGCTGAAGCATATTTGCGTCGTCATGGATTCATAAACAAACTCTCCGTGTACCTTCTATCAGCAATGCACTCTAATGAATAGCTTCAAATCTGTACTATACTTTAATGCTCGCTGTATTCGGATATCGAATGTGCCCGCAGTAATGTCTTGTGTGGACAATGCGCTTACGTTTGGCCCATCTAAGAACGTCCCGCATGAGGAAAGGAGTAAGGCACTTTGATTAGATTAGGTAGGCTTGATCCCTGGTCCACGCTTCTCCGTGACGACGTCTTATTTATAAAGTTACAGCGGGGAATATACAAAAGAAACATTTGGTCATTAAGCATGAGAAAAAATATCGACTCCCTTATGTTTGCAACCTTCTTGACACATTGAGCTCAGGGTAGTGTGCGCGGTAGCTTTCGACAGAGGTGAGCTGGTTTCTCGAAGGCAGTAAGTGCGATTCATTTTAGTGGCAACACAGCCCAAGGAATCAGCCCTACACATAACGCAGGCCCTCTTAAGATTTCGCAATGACACGCGGATCTTATATGCATCCTGTGAAATTACTTAGGTTTTTCTGACTTCTGAGATCTTGAGTTCTATGACTGGGTGGCCGTGGCGTGACTTTTGTGGCATGTGACTTCTGTTAGTGTGTATGAATTCATCTTTGTCAGTCTCCTCTGGAGTAGCACGGCATGTGAACAAGGCTAATATATCGAGTTACGTTTATAGAGTGTGTCATCCTTCCACTTATTTTAATGTAGACGCGAAAGCAATGTCTTAGGCAGTAGTTGAAAGTAAACCCATTGGGGAAACCGCCCACTTATCCCCGCCTCCATGCTGGCATCCTGTTAGCTTCACTGTTGAACTTTTCCGTGACGGTCACCTCTACGACACCCACCATCGCCAGAGTAACGGGACTTCATGGTCATTTGCTGCTCCGCAGGTTCTGGGCGTCTGGAGCACGGACTACATCCCGCGGGGCACACGGTTCGGCCCGTTGATGGGCGAGGTGTACCGCAAGGATGAGGTTCCGGCGAACGCGAACCGCAAGTACTTCTGGCGGGTGTACGACGGACCAGATTCGTTCCACTACGTGGACGGCTTCGATGTGTCCAAGGCCAACTGGATGCGCTATGTCAACCCCGCCTACTCGAGCGAGAACCAGAATCTGGTCGCCTGCCAGGTCAAGCAGGACATCTACTTCTACACCATCAAGCCCATCTACCCCAACCAGGAGCTCCTGGTCTGGTACTGCCGGGAGTTTGCGGAACGACTCAGCTACCCCGTCACCGGAGAGCTCATGCTCCAGAGGATACGTGAGTTCTCTCTCTACCTGCCTGCATGCCGAAACATTCTTTTCACTGAAGCTCTGCTTAGCAAACAGATGAGGCCTAGCCCCAGCCTTTGCACGATAATCACTTTCAGCTAGCTCCACTCGCACGCCATTATGCACTTGGGTATTAGCAAAGAAAGTAGCTTTTACAACTACAAAGCTTTTCAAAACGCCCTCAAGGCACTATACGAATGCGTGTGCTAAGTCAATGAATTGGGTAGTTGGGCTCCGGTTGCGTTGCTGATGCATAGGAGGTTCCAGACCACCTTAGAAAGGCGTGAAGATTGCCACGGATACGCGTCAAGTGCCGTGAAGACTTTTTTACCTCCTCTAAGTACACTGTGTTGTAAGTCTACTTTACTGAGACAAGGAACCGACGAAAAGTCAAATCACCTTTCTTTAATACTATATTAAAGTATTTAAGTACGCACACTGCACACCCTAGAGCGAGGTAAGCATATTATCCGGCCTGCTTGCATTAGTCCCCTGGATGCTGTTAAACCATGAATTTGATTGAACGAAGGAATTGCAGTAGAAGTAGCTGCACTCTGTGGAGTGCTCGTGTGAGGAGCCTAGCTTCGGAAGTGCGCACCAAGGGTTGAAGCTCCGGTTAAGCCCACCTTCCTCTCTTCTCTGGCGCAGGGGAGCAACTGCAGCCTGCGGACAAGGAGGACGCCTACTTCTCCCGGCCGCACCAGCTGACTCCGCCCGAGGGCAGCACTCGCAGCGACGAGGGCTACCACAGCAACGGCGGTCCCGAGGACGGCCTCACGCCTCCCGAGGACAGCAGTGACAGCGACAGCGACAACTATGTGCTCGACTTCAGCGTCAAGGCGAAGCGCAAGCAGCCGCCCACCGGCGGCGACAAGGCGGACAAGCGAGACGAAAAGTGCGAGTCGGTCGCCGTCGTCGCTGCCGAGCAGCAGCCGGACAAGTCGCCGCAGAATGAGTTCCGGAAGGTCAAGATCAAGATGCCCAAGGCGTACCACTACCGCAGCGGGCCCAGCACGCCGCCGCCCGCTGTCACCACCAGCGACGAGAACCCGAGGCCCAACAGCTCCAGCTCGCCGGACGCCCCCTCGCGGCGCGACGATGACAAGCGGCAGGGCGCGCTGCACGAGCCAGCGAGTCCCAAGTACGCCAGCGCGCCCCGGTTCACTGAGGACGTGCTGGAGCGCAGCGCGAGCTCGGCCTTCTCCACCTACGAGGGCATGGGCCAGAGGATCTCGCCGCAGAGCCCCAAGGGTCCTCCGGCTCCTGGCATTCTCGAGAACCTCCTTCTGCAGCGCTACCAGGAACGCGCTGCCGCTGCTGCCGGTCCCGAGGCGCCCACGTTGCGACGCGAGTCGCTCAAGGAGCCCGTGCGGGTCATCGTGTCCAGCGAGGTGTCCCCGCCCGCCGCACCCGACACCTCGGGTGAGGGCCCCCAGCCGCCGCCGATGGTCTTCCCGCACAAGAAGAGCATCCGCTTCCACCCCAGCAGCGGCGGCAGCCCCGAGATGCACAGTCCCGACTCGACGGACAAGGCGCACCAGCAGCCGGCCGTGTCGTCTGCCGTGAGCCCCGGTTACGGCGTGCCGGGTTCGGCGCCGGCCAACTACCTCTACATGAACGGCATCGCGCCCATGTTCTCGCCGGCGCACTTCAATATGTACGCGTACTCCGTGCCCGAGACTGTGCACTCGTCCCTCGCCTCCCCATCGGCGGCCATGGCGCCCTACCCGAAGCTGCCCGAGTTCGGCGGACACCACAGCCCTCACCATGCGATGCTTCCGATGTCGGCGGAGAGCGGCAAGCTGCCGCCCTCCGGTGGCAACTCCCCGGGCGCCAACAGACCTTACTCCCCAGGCTCTAACCCGAGGGGCTACAGGTCCTTGCCGTACCCTCTCAAAAAGAAGGACGGCAAGATGCACTACGAGTGCAACATCTGCTACAAGACCTTCGGCCAGCTGTCCAACCTCAAGGTGCACCTGCGCACGCACTCGGGGGAGCGACCTTTCACGTGCTCCGTGTGCGGCAAGACGTTCACGCAGCTGGCCCACCTGCAGAAACACCACCTCGTGCACACGGGCGAGAAACCGCACCAGTGCGACGTCTGCAAGAAGCGCTTCAGCAGCACCAGCAACCTCAAGACGCACCTGCGACTCCACTCGGGACAGAAACCGTACGCGTGCGACCTCTGCCCGGCCAAGTTCACCCAGTTCGTGCACCTCAAGCTGCACAAGCGGCTGCACACAAATGAGAGGCCGTACACTTGCCAGACGTGCAAGAAGAAGTACATCAGCGCCTCCGGCCTGCGGACGCACTGGAAGACCACCTCGTGTCAGCCCAACATGGTCCTGGACATGGAGCTCGACAAGGGTCCCAACTGCTACGACTACGGTCCCATGGAGCTGTCCCCTCCGCCCCCCGGCATGGAGAGGCACCCCGCGAGCATGGGCCACCTTGGCCCGGCCAGTCCTGGCGACGAGTACTCCACGTTACACCACGCGCCGCCACCCCCCAAGGAGAGCGACTACCCCTTCCACCGGCCAGACCCCAAGCCGGCGGTTGTCAGCAGTGGCGGCCCGGCGTCGCCCGACGACGACCTCTCCAAGAAGTGCCACCCGACGCCCGACAGGGACAAAGAGTGACTATGCGTGCGTGCGTGCGTGATCTTCACCGCGCAGTTCGTGTCGCGAACTCTGTACAAAGCTGAACACAAGTCATGGGCCCGGGTGGCCGCTCTCACATCACACGCACTGCGACGTCGGGCTCGTTCCCGCTCGGTATCTCTCTCCTTCGCTCACCGGTCTGTACAAGACCGTATTTATTGTATCGCGCGGCCGAGAGGCGGGGGGCTGCGGGACGGTCGGCTTCTTTCCATACACACCACATTCCGGGGGCGCGCGTCTCCTCTCCCCTTCCCGATGACCCCGGTCCCCTCTCTTCCTTTCACTGCCTTTGGTACAACATCGACACCCATCCGGATCATTCTCTTGGGTACCTGCGCGCACTTCCCTCGTGACACCGCGTGTCCAGCTTCATCGCAAAGTGCGGCTTGGTTCCAATCAAAAAGCGCTGTTCCTGCAGCGGTTCTAGAAGAGCCAACATCGTAGGAAATAGCGAACAGACAGACGAGGGTTTTTCACAGGCCTGTCGGGACACGGCGGTGGTGCGGCGACGCACCTCCTCTTCTCACTCCCGGTTCCCCGTCCCTTTGCCCTTCCCTTCCCTTTCCGATTGTCCCACGAGGCTCACAGCCTGGGAAGTCGCTGGCTGCCGGTCAGTTGGCGCATGCGCACGAACATTCCGCTCTCTACCCATTTTGGAATTCCCACCGAGAAAAAAATATATATATTGTAAACGTTGCTCTCTATCTGCGCTCTCAAGGTGGTCTTAAGTCTGTCCGCACGTTCATAGGTCATCACGTTCCTCTTCAAGGAAAAAAAAAAAACAGAATACAGGGCCTGGAAAATAAACCTTAACAGTGTTATCGTGGAATGGTCCCTTTCATTTTCGCAAGTTCCAACTGGAAATGAGCAAAACAAACTTGAAGGCAGGGTTGGACGTACGAGGATAAAAGAGTAACTTACAAAACAGTTAATAGAGTGGCGAAGCAGTTACTGGTGTTCACTGCAACTGAAATGCTTGGAATTAATTATAGGAATTTTTCGTTTTTCCTCCTGCCAAATATGAAAAAAAAACCTCACTGACAATTTTTCCACGAATGTGAGCAAACAAATTCTGCTCAAGTATGCATTCTGCCAGACTCCTGATCTCGCGTGAAAAAAATCCCCAGTTTCAGCTTGTAGCACCGTACTTGTTTTGTCCAGATCAGAACCAGAAAGAAAAAGGCGGATAAAAAGCCACTCTGTATACCTCCTATGACGGGTTAGGCGTTTTTCTGTACTTTCCTCGCTCGTGTCTTACTGTTTTTGTTTTTTTTTTAGCGATTGCCTCCGCGCGTGTTATTGCATTTCACAGTCCGAGACGGAGGAACGAGGCCCGCAAGATATTTATTCTCACATGGCGCTTGTACATAATTTAGCTGAACGAAGGCGCACGAAGGTCGTGTGTTGGGCATGTGTAAATCTCTTTCAAACGGTGCGGACAGACTCACAGACGCAATCAGGACCTGAGGAAACACGTCGTGCACACACATCTCACAACTCTGCGCGTTTCCAAAAGGCAGAATAAACAGACAAACATTTAAAGATGAACCCCTCCATGTTTCCTGCCCCCTGTGTCCTTAGTCTCTCTGTCCTCTGGACACATTGGTCGATATATACTAGTAACCGTCGTATGTTGGAGATAAGATGGGTTATTTATCGTCTTCGAGAACGACAAATCGTTGGAACAAGTATACGCTCTCTGTCTATGTCCTCCCCTCTCCCTTCCCGCATTTAAGATCATAGATTATATAATATAAAACAATTTCTTATGCTATGTGTAACCGTGTTCGACACAAGTTCCGTTCACGCCCCTGTTGAGTGTCAAAATCGCTTTTATTCTTCTTTTCACATAACCTCGCAAGTGACAGATTGTGAAGCGCTCTAAAGTATTACGAAGCAACGATTTCAAACGATATCAGTAAAAAAATTGCGCAGAAGCGAGTCTCTGCTCTGGATAAATGCTCGATTAGAAATACACTATTGTCCAATTCAAAGTCCCGCAGTTTTTCAACACGCTCACCATGCCTCACAGCATACCTGGACATTGCAAATCCGTCAATCACGCCGAGCTGTTTTTAGCTTATAATAACTACATAAAAAAAGATTAAGTTAGCTAAAACCGTCACGGGGATCGATCTCACGACAACGCTAACTGAAAGCGTTCGTCATCCTTTCACTTAGTTTTTTTGCTTTAAGAAGTTCGCCAAGGATAAAGTGCGTTTGGTGGGATTTTCCAATAAAATCGGCTTAAGCTCGTTGCCACCGAGCATATTGATCGCACGGTAAGCTGCTGGCTCAGCACAATGCAAATGAACACCGTTCGATAGCACGGATGTTAGAAAGAGGCCGCTAATGACAACTGGTCGCGCGAACTTAGTTAACGGCTGTATACAGGAACGTCTTGCGTAGTTTGGCCTTCCCTATCGACATCCCTACCAAACTGTATCCGCCTGATAAGCGCTTGGGCTCAGCCCCGAGTATCGCCTCACCTGCGCTCCACGCAAGTAGCCCGCAAAGCTTCGATGACACCTGCATTGAAAGATCAAAGCAAGCAACCAATTTCATGGGTGAAGCTCACAGATCTCGTATGTACATTCCTGGGCGCTATTTTTTCAAACGTGCAATCGGAAATCCTTCACCGCCTTGTATTCCTTCTGTGGTTCTTTCTCGTTATTGTCTTGTCGCTTGTTAATACGCAGTAAAGAACTGAAAAAAAAAAACTTCCAATCTTTCAATCAGCTGGAAACAGTATAATATACCTGCCCCTGTTCCGACGCCACCCTTCCTACCAAAGGGCGCGTCCCTCTTTTCTCCTCTGGCGTTTACTTTAACAGGAAACACGTTCTTAATAATCACCAAGTAATGCGTTGAAAAACCGCTTGGTAAAATGGACGCATTAGATCTAAAATAAGCGAAAGACCAGTGAAAATTGCTGGCTAGGCTTCAGCATCAGTCGTATACCTCTTTAACCAACGCAAAGCTGGCGTATATAAGCGATAGGTTTAGCAAGGATGCAAATTTGCGTGCCTAGCTGTGATTCCTGCTGGAATAAACGCCACTGGGGCGCTTGGCGACTCTGCAGCTCCAACCGGTTCACACACGATAGCAGTTTGTTCATGCCGTAGATGTCACGTGTTCTTGGTATTCTTGTGAACGCGGATGGAGCGGTGGGCTTGGTGAAGTCGTCAAAACGTCACCCGTGCTTGCACAAACGCAGCCGATTATCGTGGATTTCTGCCATGTTTCAGCAGATCAAGTCGCGTAAAGGCTTACTTAATGCCTCTAAAAAGCTTTTATGATGTCTTGCGCATCATAAAAGCTGCTCTTTCTCTCTCTCTCTCTACTGTTATTATTCTCCACCCCACTATATAAGGTTTGCAGTTGATTCCGACTTCTGGAACTATTTTATCGTTCGCTTTCTTACTCTGGCTGACCTCCGCTATATATAAACAAAGTTTTCGAACATTAACAATACCTTCACCTATAACCGCAAGAAAATTAGCCTAATTGTTGCCTGAAAATGAAGATTCTTATTAAGAATGCTGTTAATAGCGCGTCCCACTTTCAGCGTCTTCCGGATCAATGAAACTCTGTGCAATCAAAGCACTTCCCGAAACCACAGTGAAAATTCGGTGCTCTGGTAGCTACGGAAGACAGCGACGCACCTGCTGGGTGTTGTGGTGACTCCCAAGCCCACCCGCTCTGCATCCGTGGCAGTCAACAACCTGTGCTCCCATTGGTTTTAGTGTTGTATCACATTTAGCGAAACGTCTGACTGTTAATCGTCGTTAGTTGGCTTTAACGCTGTCGCTGTGACCTGTTCCTAATGTTTGCTGACGTCTTTATTCGCTCAAGGGCTCAAATCACTTCGGAAATAAATTGAGAATGTGGCACTCTTAACTTACTTACCCCGCTTTTCTACTAAATGCAGATCTGAAATGAACAAACTCGCATTCCCTTTCCTTCGTTTTGTTCCCAGTGTTCTTACCTTTGTGATACTTTGCCCTTCATTACATTACGACATCGGTTCTTCACGCCGAAACTTGGCGACGTGTTCTATTTTCTCGAAGTGTTCGCCACACGTGTCGAATGTGGAATCATAAGAAAAATAAATGTTTCGTGTCACACAAACCACCATCACTGGCTCGAGCGTGGAGTTTCTGCGTGACGCTCGCACAACGCCTGACCGGACGCTCATGCGAATCTTTGCAGCGTAAAAATTACCGCGTTTTCCAGTAGTAACTACGCTCTAAACAAGAATTCCCCTACAAGGGTGTAAAAAGAGAGTAAGTTCTGTAGCTCACTCCTTTTTATGAAAAGGAGTGCGCTAGAGGAAAGCTTACCCCCTTTTTTACTCCTTTCTGTTTAGAATGGTTTAGCATAAGGGAGGCGGCGTCGACTGCGCACGCGCAGTGGTCCCACCTGGCTTCGCTCCTGCCACTATGGGTGCGCAGCCGGCGCCCGGTATTCCGTTGTACGACTCTGTCATACTCGCGAACAACTTTCAGTGGCACTGCGGCCGTGGCTAGTGTGGAAACGGAAGGAGACGGACCTCTACCACGTGCGACTGATCCAAGGAGTCCGGCCTGTAAACGAGCATTCTTGCCTTTTTTTCTTTTTCTTTCCTCCGGCGACCGAAGAAAGACGTGAGTATTCCGGCACAATTTGACTCTGACATACCCCAGTTAGGCTGGGAAAAAAGCGGAGAAAAGGGTCCTTTTGCATACATCAACAGGTTTGGACACAATACCAGTGAGACTGATTCCAGTTTCTTGGTAAATAAAAAGAAAGACTTTGTATGCTGCTTTTAAGAAGTATAGACACCTAGTTTTGGTGGCATGTTTTCTTCTCTTCAGTGACGCGGAAGACACTACTACGCATGAATCACCATGTGATACTCGTCTACGACCGCTAAATAATTTATAATCGAACCTTTTCTGTCATGCTGTTTCGGTTTCGTTTTCAACGGCCGAACGATGGCTGTGACGTCAAAGAGTGCTTTTGTGCCACGTGAGACATGTAACAAAACGTCCATATAATCGCTGCTTCATCGTTTTAATTTACTGCAGTGCTGAAGCCAGCTTTCCTCAAATCCCGGAATGACGACGAATGAGGAAGCAGCGGCGATGTTGCAACTTTTCATGTCTCACGTCACCTGTAAGTCCACATTGACGTCACAGTCTTCATTCGGCCGTTGAAACCGAAACCGAAACAGCACGAGAAAGAAATGCAATTATAATTTATTTGGCGGTCGTAGGAGTATACCAGGTGATAATCAATTAATAATAATTCCTTACACATCATTACAAACAAGAAAACACGCACCCAAAAGTTAGGTGTCTATACTCCTTTAAGTGACGTATTGAGAACTAAAAAAATCCCAGTAACCTGAGAGACAGTATAGAATGAGCCTGGTATACAAAGGCAAAGGTGAAACAGTTCGCATTCAGTCCCATAGTCCTGTAACGCTGACATCGGAATTTTATCCAATAGCAATGCAAGCCATCCAGTATCAACTGCAAGGTTGGACTGAAGAGGAGGTGGTTTAGGAAGCACTACAGAATGGATTCAGACAAGGACGTAGATTTGACGACATCTTGTTCGCAGTCCCACAGTGCATCTAAATTGCTGCAAGCGAAGAATGACCACTGTGGGAGGCGTTTTTAGACATCAAAAGGTCTTACAACAATGTAAACCACGTCTTGTTATGAAAATATGCCAAATTGTGGAAAACGAAGGTATGGGCACTGAAACAATATGTTTATCAAACGAAGTTTACAAAGAGGACGACGTAGCTGTGAACTGGCAAGAAATGAACGGTGCAGAAAAAAATTGTAGTTAAAAAGAGACTTAGGCAAGGATGCCCTTTATCGCCACTCCGATCAATCAGGGAGATTGAATGGAAGATAGCATGAGCGGATTAGGGTTTACTGTGTCGTGGCGGCGAAGGGAGCAATTGGAGACAAATCGCATACCGAGATTGATAACGTTCATCCAGCAGTCGGCGTGAACGGCCTTCAAGTCTTGGCGGACATTTTCGGAAAAGAGTCGGAACATTAATAAGGACTGAGATTTAGCGCCAAAAATTGAGAGTCATGGTTCATAATAATTAGCTTGGCGCTACGTCACGCCACAAAACTTAGAGTTACCTGTAGTTTATTATGAAGAACTTCTATTTGGGCTTGATGGTTCATTGTACTCGAGAAAGAAAAATAGTAGCGCGAATAGACATGGCGGCGAATAAACATGGCGTGCCTGTCGCCTTTTCGGCTCCACGGAAGCTTGCTCAGCTCTGCGCACGCGTAGCGAGCGATGGAAAGAGGAACGGCTCCGGTAAAAAAAAAAAACATGGAAAACACTTTGTAAAGTGCTACACCGGTGTGGTCTATGAAATACCACTGACCTGCGGGAAGGCCTATGTGGGCCAAACGGGCAGGTGTATCAATGAGCGGGGTGCGGAGCACGCGCGCTCGCTCAAAGGAGTAGGAGGTGCACATCTACCCAAACACTGCGCGGAGTGCAAGCTGTGCCACCGAGCGGCAGAGAGAGAGAGAGAGAGAAAAAACTTTACTGGCGCCAAAAATTGGTCGATTCAGCGGGACCCGGGTGTCTTCATGTTGAAGTTCCGAGTCTTCCAGGCGTGGTGCCCTTATTCCAGGGCCCCACTGAGTCTTGCTACCTCATACGCATGCTGGACCAGTCCTTTTTGGACCGCCAGCACGCTGCTGGTGAGCAGGCTCTCCCACTGTTCCGCATTGGGCTCTTTTAGTTTATGGAATGAATAATTGTTTTTACACTCCCATGTAATATGGTATAAAGTGGGGGTGGCTCCACACCACTTGCATGTGTCCGCGTACTGGTTCGGAAACATTTTGTGAAGTATGTGTAAGTTATGAAAGCGAACATACGGCGGGGGAAAATTGCGAGCACTGCAAAAAGTGTGAACCACGACTTGATCAGTTAAAGATTCTGGGTAGGAGCGGTGATAGTAAGGCCGGGAGGTTTTGGAGGCCTACCGCATAAGAAAAGGAATAAGAGGTCGTGCCAGCGATACAGCTGTGAACCTTTATAAAGCCGAGATTTCATATCTTGAACGGTATTTTGTTGACCTCGCATGAGATTTCTTTCTGCGCATGGCTAGGTTTTCTGTATATTTGCTCGCTTTTCAGAGAATAAAGTCAGATGAAGTTAGCGCTTGTTGTACGTCGTTCTTCTGCTGTGTGTGTGTTTTTTTCGGCGCTACTTTTTTTCCTTTCTCGAGTACCTCTAGGTAAGGCCTACCGTATATTTGTATCCGGAGAAATGATGGCAGAAGGCAGAGACTACCTGCGAGACCAAAGGGAGGAAATTATATTTAAAAAAAGCAAAAAGAGGGGTAATATTTTTACGTAGTTCAACCGGGTAGAAGTGCGAAAGGTGAGAAAGCAAGGGACCTTGAGGGTGCCAAGGTCACACTCAACGCCACCCTTGCATTGCCTACAGCGTGCGCGACGCATCTCCGAACCAACCCGAGCATACCCTAGTCACTCCGATATTGCAAGACTTTACGAAAGTTTTGGTTTTAACCATGTTCACTGATGGTTTCGCACAAAAAAAAAATGCAGCTGTCATCAAGAATCGCACGCTGTGGGGGGATATAGCAAATATGAAGTTATTTGTGGAATCTGTAAAGGCGCAATGGTAACAGGCTTGACGTTCGCAAACGCTGTGGTGTGCTTAGGATCTGCACGAAATTCAACACCTGAAATAAAGCAGAGGACAGTCAGTAGGCTTGCGTTGGGGTCGCATGGAAACACTTTTAATGAAGCAGTTCAAGGTGATATGGGGTGGTCAAATTCGAAACACGCGAGGCAGAAAATCGGGGGGGCACTTTGTTGACCTAAAGTGCGGTGAGGCGAAAGCCTTTAGCGCGGTGTTGCTGCTTGTGTCACTGATGTGTGGTTCAGATGTTAATTAAGTACAAAATTGTTTGTGAATCTTAAATTCTGGAGACACTGGAGGGCTGTTTGGGAGGCATCCATCTGATTCGACGCCTTCCGCGAACACTCTCCAGCGTCCTAGACAAGGAGAACTACATATGCGCTGGCAGGAAGTAGCGTAGTTGTTAGCACGCTCGGGTGCGGAGCGGAAGGATGGTGGCTCGAATCCAATCATGCACAAAATTTTTTTCTTATTGAGTTGAAGAGCGTAACGGACGAATGGACGGTATGACGTCACTTCCGTTCTCAGGACTTCCCGGTTGGCGCTGTAACGGACGGACAGGATCTCGACCGGGAGAATGAGCCATTCAGGCTTTCGCCTTAAAAAGTAAGGTGCGGTATGAAGAACTGTTTAGGTGTATACGTATGAATGAGGAAATCGGAAACCATGTGTGGCAGATATTTTAAGGTACATATACTGATGCAGTAGCGATACTACATGGAGGTGAAGAACTAGATGGGTTGCTAAATACAAATGTCAAAGCGAAGAAACCGATAGTAAGGCAACCTTTGAAACAGAAAGTTCGATGTCAATGCACGTTTAAGAGCCCCAGGAGGCCTAACTTTCCGGAGCCCTCCACTACGGCGTCTTTCATAGCCTCAAGTCGCTTTGTGACGTTTAACCCCCATAAACCAAACCAAACCAAACCAGAAAGTGCGATCCTCAGAAAATACTCGCTGGCAAAAGAAAATATTGGATAAGCCGACGTTGGAGCACTATAGGGCGGCTAAATCGAAGATTAAAAGGGGTTTTTTTTAGTTGCAAAGAAAGTGGTTTACTTTTCGAGGCTAGGGCTGGGTGCTTGAGGACGAAATGTTACCAGCAAAAATTTGACACCACGGATGATATATGCCTCGCTGCATGCAAGACAGGGAAACGATGCAACATATTCTTTCTGAGTGTAAGACCCTCCAACGCTCAGTGCACGATGCCGCCGCAGGAATTCGCAAAGCACCAGGGTTTCGAAATTGCCAGGACATGCTTAATTTTCAAAGAGTAGGAAAAGAGACGACTAGGGAACCCATGTCCAACATTCTCGGACAAAAATATTGAAAATTGAAAATTGCAAGACAGTGTTATATAAATATTGAAAGTAATGGTCCATTCTTCTGATATGTAGCAAAATCTTTCTTTTCAAGTGTTTCCATCGATCACATCGAACAGTTAAGACTACCGTAGAAAACTAATGGGGAACGCTTCTGACGATAGCAAAAACGGTAATAAAAAAAAAACATGACTGCCGTCATGTGATCGGCGGATATATTGACTGTTCTAGGGAAATCTTACATAATATGAAAATATTGCATTCATAATAGGTTTCCCGTTCAAAAATTCCTTTGTCCAGATTTGTTGGGCGTGGGTGGAAAGTTCAAGAGGGTAGATTAGAAATGGGAGGGAAATGGACAGTTGATCCGAAAATATTGAGCACTAGAAATTAATGCCTAGTTGGCAGTTCTCACCACCCCAGTATAAAGGAAAGGCTAATAATTATTTATATATCAATATAGAAGCGCGCCCAGAGCCTGCGTGCAAGGTTAAAAACCTGGTCTATAACAGTGATTTTAAATTACCGGGCATCATTTCGCGTTGGACAAGGGATTTTCAGACTCTTGGCGCTATGTTTGATCATGATACATCATCATCATCAGCCTGACTACGCCCACTGTAGGGCAAAGTCCTTTCCAATGTCTGTCCAATTAACCCTGTCCTTTGTCAGCTGGGGCCATAGACCGTATCCCCGCAAACTTCTTAATCTCGTCCGCTCACCTAACTTTCTGCCGCCCCCGTTACGCTTGCCTTCTATTGGAATCCACTTCGTTACTATTAAGGGCCAGCGGTTATCTTAGATGCTTCGCATTACATGCCCTGCCCAAGCCCAGTTCTTCGTATTGATTTCGACTAGGATGTCGTTTACCCGCGTTTGTTTCTTCACCCACTCCGCCCTCTTCAGTTCTCTTAATTTTACGCCTATCATTTTCTTTCCATGGCTCGCTGTGTTGTCCTTAACTTAAACTGAACCCTCTTCGTTAGCCTCCACATTTCTGCCCATGCATACCACGCAGCCAGAACTTTGCATCCGAATTCAGTAGTTCCAAAACAAGTCATGAATGTATGGGAAGTGAATTCGCAAGACACGTCATGAAATGAAGCTCTCGCGGACCTTTCGCCGTCATCCGCGATGCTAAAGTAACAGCGACAAAAATCCCCAACTCCTCACTCAAGACATATATCGCGCACATGAGAAGACGAACGCTGCTAATTTTCGCTCGCCGCGCACTGTACGCCAGTGCCGATGCCGCACATCATGCTGTTTGTTAACAATGCAAAGCTCTGCGCCGGTTTATCTGCGCTGTAAATGGAATGATCTTAGAGAATTTTAGCATAGCGCGTATCGCCACCGCTACCCCGCACCGCGCATCGGGTGCCGTCAGTGCACATGCGCAGACGGTCCTATTATAGTATACTTTAAACGTACTGCGTTGAAACAGTCTTTACAAGCGCAGTGGTGGCACGCGGTAGCGGTGGCAGTGCGCACTATGCTAAAATCCTCTATCGTCACCGATTGTGAGGACAGATGGGAAGGCAGGAAGACGGCAAAATGTTTGCAAAAGAAACTTTATTGGGAGAACTTGTGTCCGCAACCAGAAAACAACTCAGCGGCGGCGAGAGCAGCAAATATATTCACAGGGCGGTCGTCGAAGATCACAATGCCGACATCACAGAACCTTCGAGATAAGACTCATGAAAAGACTATAGTCACCTGGAACATCGTGGAAGCAGACGTGCGCGATCATCATTTTTCCAGAGCGCTCCGATCGCATCTTGCCTAGCAAACAAAGTGATAAACCCATACTCCGCCGGCGATAAAAGCAAGACACAATCAAAGAAGAGAGAAGGAAACGAACAGAGCTTCGTGGCAATATAACATGCCACTACTGTAAGAGGTCACATGCAATGACGTCTCTGCGTTGGTTTGGGTAACCATAACATCTCGCGAGCTGTGGCAGTAAACGATCCCGAAGCACAGTAAGAAAGGTTTACGACAACGGCACGGCTGTATAAAGCCTTCTATTCAAAAATCCGATAATATGGACGGCCGATAATGTAATTCTTAATATCCTATGAGGCAGGCGTAGTAAAATAAAGCACAAAAAAAATGTCGTGAGATATGTACCGTGTTCGTACCGTGACGGGTTTTGATTTGTTCCCTGAAATGTGGGCACAATGCTTCGGCCACGTGGACATCGTGTGTGGCATCTTTTCCAGGCTTTTCTGGCTTAGCTTTGAGCGTCATGCACAACATTTTCTCTAGCCTGGCCCTTCAAATATTCCACCACTGAGAAAGGCAAGTATTTAGCGCTGCGTAAGCGCAGTAAGAAGTCTACAGTGGGTGAGCTGAGCTACAGCGCCTACCCACAACCGTCTTGACTGTATACCTCGCTTACCAATTGTTTTTTTTTAATGTTATCTGAGAACGATGATGAAACGTTCATCGGTGGATTGCTTTCTAAAGAAGACTAGAAAGGGGAATATCCTTCGGAGTGCTGAAGTGTACCCGTGTCACCCTGTTTTTTCGACGCTTTTCAAATAACTCGGGTTCGGAAACCTGAATAAATATATTTTACGGCATTTCGAACTTGTGGCTGCGTGTTGGGAAATGTGCAAAACAAACAAAATTATGCGAAATTTCTAATGCACAGCGGAAAAGTAGTGCACCCTCTTAGCCAGAATGTGTGCTATGTTTGTTAACAGGGCTAATAGGTATTTAAAAGTGCATTACCGCCCGTTGAAGTGAACGTAAATTCCCTTGCTCTTTTCGAGTGCCATCGTGAAACTTACTCGCACTAAGTGCCACCTTTTTGAGAACTGCTCAGGAGGACAGTGATGCTATCATGCTAATTTGAGCATATTCACTAGATAGCAGATAGAGACACTGAAGTATGGTTTTGGTTTCCCTTTAAAATTCGTTGTTAAAGCGTTACTGGACTGTCTATTCATTTAAAAAAT
>JARKHS020034034.1:0-229341 GCA_030143305.2 Amblyomma americanum
TCCTTTCGCAGTGTTGTTATGCGGCAAAGCACCCTTGCCGTTTAAGGTGACGCCTTGGTTTATGTAGCTTGCTAGGTGTCACAGTGAGTGTTTCATCGCGATATTCGTGAACTAAGCAAACGGCAGTAATGATGCTTAGTCGCAGTATTAACACGAAAATAGTGTTGTGTATAATTAGATAAATAATATTATGCACAGTTTAAATGTTAAGCTGAATAAAACGAAGCGCTCTTCCTTGATATTCTTCATTGCTGTTCTGTTTCCTGGTCGTAAAATCACAACTCACAACAAATCATTCTTTATTAATTACAAATGAAGACCTCTTTATCCTAAAAAATATTCTGCAGATTTTATGAAAGTGGTTTTTGTTTTTCTTTTATTGAAAATTCTACTCTAAGAGGACACCTTTCTGGGGCAATATGTTTTCAATTTCGGCACTAAAAAGAAATCAAAGTTGTGTTGGTTACTAACCGATTGCCAGCAAGGCTTCCTCGCAACGTTAACTACATTTTCATTAAACACAAGTAGTTACAGTCATAAAACAACCGCTATTAATCCTAGAAACTGGTGACAAAAACTAAGCTCGTTCGAAGGCACCAGTGCCACGTAACTAGTAATATCCCAGGAAAATCCCTCACAAGATTCAAAGTAAATTAGCCGCAGTGTGAACGCTTACCTACAGTGAATATCAGGGGTACTTCCACGAGAATTATATGGATGCCCGAAGCATAAAATTGTTTTTTGGGGAAAGGAAATGGCGCAGTATCTGTCTCACATATCGGTGGACACCTGAACCGCGCCGTAAGGGAAGGGATAAAGGAGGGAGTGAAAGAAGAAAGCTGCCCGAAGCATAAAATTTCTTTTTTTATTTTTCGGAGTTTCCCCACAGGTTTGCAGTTCTGCAGCAACATCCTTGTTTGCAACGCGTGCTTGGGCTGTCCTCTGCGGAGCATTCGAAACAGTAAAGAAAAATAAACCTGGGACATTTCCCATATCTCAATGGTGACCAATGTGCCAGATGCATCTCCAGTGCAAGGGATAATATATGAAAATAGGTCCATAGCATTTTCTCGTGAGCTGGAACATTAACTTCAAACATGCTGCTAAAAATAAAACAAAGAGATTATTAATACGATTACACAAATTATTGCTCTCAAGCTCAAAGATTTCCCGCTTTAGCCTTAGTTATTTTGAATGTCTACGGTCGCCTAGAATACTGCAGGTTGTACAAACACTGAGTCAAGCACTACAGCGCGTCATTATTTTTTTAGGGTTCCCACAAAGGATTACACAGTGCGTTCTTTTTTTTTTGTAAAGCATTGCTACTGATTTCGTAAGCGGTAAAAAATCAAAAACACAATGAACAGCTGTGAAGATTCCATTATGTACTACCGGGTCTTATTCAAACACGAATGCTGTCATGTATTTTTCAAGAATATAGCGGCGCTTAATATGTTATTAAATACACACTTCCCAGGAACTATCCACATAGAAACTTGAGTTGGACTTCTTTCTTTAGCTGACTTTAAGAACGTGAAATTTTATTTGTATCCACAGGCGTTATTCGGGTGTCATTCCTTCCTTACGCGCTAAGACTAATGGGAGAGACGAAGGCCCAGTTTTTGTGACCTGGTAGGAGGAAGCTTGCGGAGTGTTGTTTATTTTTTGCCAGAAAGACATGCGTACACATCCGTACACATGCAAGACAAGCGTTTCTTGAAGTATAGCTGTTTTTTTTTCGCATTCGGTTTAGTTATAATAACTCGCTCTTGCTTACAGTTTGTGAGGTCGCAAAAAAGAGCATGGTTTTTATGAGCTGCGTGTAGTAACGAAATCTGCCATGCCTAATGAAAAATCGAGAATTAAAAACAAAATAAATGGGCGTTGACGTATGGTTTAACTCAAAGGCTGCGCTCTTTGAAATGCCAGACATAGCCTTTGGCCTTTTCTGAAAACCACCGTATCTTTGGTGCATATCAGATATACAAAGACGTCTAAAATAGCCGAAATTTCTTTATTTTCCTTTCAAACCGCTGCATGAAAATGTACGCCTTGAGAAACCATTTGAAGAACGACGCTTACAAGCATTGCCGCTGATTGATGAGGTTCACTCTTGTAGAATGCGATCCCGGCTTCGCAGACAAAGCAAATATTTTGCTATCAATCCTCGCTGGATTACACTCTATTCGGCGACGTTGTATGCTTTTCCGCAAAATTAATACGGTTTAAATTTGTCTCTGTCAAGTAGTAAATGATTTAGAGAGATGGCTTTGCAGCAAACACAATGCAAGTCGTAAAAACAATAACGGTTATAGCAGACATCTGCGAATATTGATAGAAATATCGAGGTAAACACACAATTCTGGCACTGCAAGTTGCTACCCAACGTTTTCTTTTAAAAAGCGCTCCAAGGCAAAGTATCTTTTCCCGAAGGTTAAAAAAAAAACACGGTGCATATTGAAGTGAGATGCAATTGTATATTTATTTAATGAATTACGCTGTCCCTCCCGCAACACCAATGCATTAAGAGTTAAGAGGAAAGATAGAGAACAAAAGTATTCAAAAGCGGTTTTTAGACACTTAAACGAACGTACAAAGAACACTGACATGATTTATGAACCAGAGACAATAGCTTGCGCATTGTTTAATCAATACTTCACGACGGAAAGCTGTCATTGAAATATCATCGCCGGGAGTGATAAGTGGTTGTAGAGTTCCTTTACGGTTCATGGCAGTTCTGCTTGTCAACCTAAATGCAAATCGAACGGTTCACCGCTGGTGCAGAACTGCGTGCGTTCGCAGTTAGCTTTTAGCATTACGACTAACACTTTGTCTCAACGCCTTGTAATGCCAAGGACTACATAAAAATTGCACACTCCAGAGTAAAGCTTGCGAAAGGATAGGCTAATAAATGAAGGAATCAAAGACAAAGATGCTGGGAGGAAAGCCATGACTGCCTTGCTTCCGGCTATCACCGAGTAGGTGGCTTAGACAGACTAGCCTTGATTATTTCATTGTTTTTAGCGAAGGCAACGATTTTAGATCTTTTTTGGCTGCTTGCTTTTTGAATTAGCCGTCCGTTTCAAATAAGCGGCTGATTACAAACATTAAACACTTTTCTTTTTTAACTTTGCAGCAGAGTCAAAATGTAGCTTTCTTAAAGGGCAACTGCATAAGTTTTAGAAATCGGCGAGCTTAAAGGGATCGAATGTGTGAAACTTGCAGGTAAAGCGCGCGAAGTCCTTTCGGGCTAGCATTTGAAATGGTAGCGTAATCGCCGGTTGAAATCGAGACGGCCATCAAGCTTCTCCGCAGCGCACAACTCCAAGTGGGGGACGCGTCATGACGTCATCGAAGGTACCTGTACATTCCAAGTATAAACGCTTGGTTTCAAGGAAAGAAAAAAACAACGCCATTGAAGGCAAAGGCCTCCGAGCGTTGTTTGGTAGCATCCAACTAGACACGGCAGGGTGTGGTTGGCTGCAGCGCAAATTTCAAATCTTACCTTCCGTGACGTCACACCGAACTTCTCCGCAGACCTCCGGGGGCTGTGAGGAGAAGTCTAAACTTTAATCGTTGATTACGTCACTATTCTGAATACTAGCGCAAAAACACTTGGCATGCTTTACCTGCAGGCTATATAGATTTGAATCCTTGAATAGTGTGGAATTCTCAGAAAGTGGTGCAGTTGCCCTTGAAGCAAAGCTTGCACGTTACAATTAGAAAGCCAAGAATGAAGCCTCTGAAGCCTTGGGACTCGATTGCCCTTGTTTCTAGTGTGAAGTACGTGGTGTTTTATTTTTTTTACTGTAGCGACGATCCCATGCAACTTGAACTACTCCTTAGTCGCTGTGCCGCATAGAATTTTATCACCTCTACGTAAGAAGACACCATTTTAGCACAAGCACGGTTACGAGCAATATTAAATCAATCCCTTAGTTCGAATTTTTGAGCCAAATTTGTTCTTAATTCTGCCCTGAACTTCAAAACTCATTCAGAGAGACCCTGTATCTTCAAAAAATCACATAAAGAGAACAAAAAGCATGCGTTCTACTACTTGGTTAAGCTGATAAGCTTATCTTTTGCATTTTAGGACCTGTATGAGATCTCTGTACAAAATTCCTCCTTAATTCTCTCCATGTGAGCGCGTCGATTTGCCGTAGGACAGTAAATGAAGGCACTGAATCGAAAAGCTTGGTCTGAAAAGTACGACGGCGGAATTATTTTAGCAATATATATGTAACGTTATTCAGCATTTTAATGCGATAGCATTAGAAGCCTAATGGCACCAAAATGTGTCGTCATTAATAAAATTGGTAGAGGTAATTTACGTCGCCAGACCGGAGCATTCCCACTGCCTGGAAGGAAATGACGTCACCAGACGGGAAGTACGTCACTACCAGTAAAGGCATCGACAGCTGCTAACGCGTTCGTAATGCCAAGTCATTATGGAATTAGATGCATGTTCCACTGAATTATCTTCCTTTCTTAAGTGATCTACAAAGAGAAGAGAGAGAGAGAAACAGAAGGACGGAAAGGCAGGGAGGTTAATCAGCTACCCTACTCGTGGAGAGGGGAACATAGGGGAAAAAAGAGAAGAAAGAGCGTCAGCGAAATGAGGTGTACATGTGTTCATCGACCACTATGACAAGTGTACAGAGGGCACACACTTAAAGATAATATTTTCGTTATGATCAAAAAGTGCAATGACACACGGACAAAATTCAGAGAAAAGACACGCCTTGTAGAGTTGCTCAGTTTCGCTGTAGAGTTAGACAAACTCGCCCAGCAGTTCGTGTCATTACGATTTTTTTTAGCCTGCTTTGCGTTGGCTCACAGGTCGCAGCGAATCATATTTAGCGAGGTAAAATGCAACATAGGCTTCCTTATATGGTTTCCTCGACCATCTTACTGTGTTCTCATTAATATTTAGCGAAGTTGTAAATTGTTGGGGGATTTATTTAGGAAAGCTGTAACTGAGCGCATGCTCATACTCACACGCTCCTATATGCGGATTGTGAGCTCTTATGTCACAGTAGTCAGCGCGCCGCGTAACTTGATAGCTCAAGCCACATGGTAGCTAACGCGAAACCAAACATCGTGCATATAATTATTTATTCAAAGTCATTTTGCAATTAGCCTGCGCTTAACAGCGGGCCGCCACGAATAAATGTCTTCATAAACTTTTTATTACCATTGTCCGTCTATTCTACCGCTTTTCAACAAATTTAAGAAATTATCGTAGATCGAAAAGGGAGATGATTTGAAGATTTAATTCTAGCTTTTTGCAGTTTGCAGTTTAACGATAGCAAAAAAAAAACGTTTTTTGAACAAACAACATTCTAGGAAAATATATTTTTACTCAGTTATAGTAAACCGTTCCTGCGCCCACCATATCGTTTGCAAGTTTACCTACACTACAATTTCGTAAACAGAAACTGACTGCCCTTCGATTTCACTTAATTTCACCGTAGTGGTTTGCTTTGGAAACATTTATCTTACCCGATTACTGTATGGGAACGATCGTCAGAATAATCTAGATCAGATTTATTACTCCCGGCAAAGTCCCTTCCTCACAGAAAATATGTTCCACATGAGGGCGATACGACGCCACATTCTTATACCGATAATATTAGTAAACATTACTCCAAAATTAATCTGTTACTCTCAGACTGGTATTTTGTATTGTACGTGTAACCGTTCTTAAATACCTCTTAGTGAAATAAACTTACGATAATACATTTTTATCGCGGACAAATTGTAACCGTCCCAGAAATATATTTTGATATGCATGTGATTGCCCCCTCTGATTTTACTGCCGTATAATCTCGCTTTAGGCGGACTGAAATTAAGAATTTAATAATGATGCTTATACACGAGTGCAAACGACTGACTCTGAGAAAAAGTGTATTAATACACGAAAAACTGCTCACTAAAACTTATGCTTTGTTTCTGCAGTATGCTTTTATTCGTAGGCCCCTTAATAAGACCATACCATCTTGAGGTAGCGCATACATCACTAACTCCAAAATCAAGCACTTCTGATAATTTCATCGAGCCAATGAGCAGGAGCTTTGCTCTTCTCACATACGAAAGTCTTGAAATATTGCTATTAGAACCAGCACTGCAAGCGAAATTAGCTTTGCGAAGCTCTCGCTCTCGCAGGGATTAAATGTCACAGCGGAAAAATAAAAATGCCACCACATTAACAGAAAAACTAATCCTTTATTGTGAAAAATGAACACCAGTTGCTGCAAACTGTGTTCTGTGTTGTTTTGCCATTTTGGAACTCACTGCCATGAGCCAATAAATTATCACGATCAATACACGTTTTTACAAACAGCATTAAAATGCATTTGCTCCCGACGTGAATTCGGCGTGCTCATTGTGAATATACGCGTCTTTATGCTCCGATTCTTAAGTATAATTGCAAGTGAGCATCAGAATGGCATTATTTCTGTACATGAATTATGTCTCACAAAATTTATTTATTGAGGAGGAGGTTCCGGATCTAGGGACTGAGTGGGATCTCTTTTTGGTATTTTATGACGCTGCATTGCTGCTCATAGTCAATTTAATTACGTTTTTGAATATTTTCTCTTATCATATTTATGTATCGCAGTTATCACCAGGCTTTAATTTCTACTTTTATTGTTTCCTTCTTTCTCTAGAGGCGGTAGCTGAAAACTTGTCTGAGACCCCTTCTGATATTAATATACTCGTAATATTAATCAGTCCGCAACGTCATCTATGTTGAATAACGATTAAAAATATATAGAGCATTGCTGCAACACCCAGTTGCGTTTGCTTCTATGTTTTCATTATTATTAATTGTTCTAAGTGTACTTCCACACAACCTGGCGTATTAAAGTTATGGTCTGCTGAATCATAATTAAGCGCACTTAAAACTAGACAAAATATTCATGATTTGTTTTCAAAGCCTGTTGTGAACACGTCTGCAAAACGCTCAGTGCTAACTGACTAATTTACCTTGGCTTTTCCTCCTCCTTGGCGACGACAGACAGTAGCAGAACTTCATTCACTTCTTGGTTGCATATGTAGCACTTTTTGTCCTCGCTACGTCGATCACTTATTATCAAGACAATAAGAAGCAGAAAAGACTGATGCAGTGTTCTGCGAATCATTTTCGCAAGCAAACTCAACATCACATGCAATTTTCCTAGCTATGCAACAAGAGTATATTATAGCAAAGAAATTCGTCTCGAAAAGCGCGCCTAATTTGACCTTCGTGCGGGACTTTAAAATTGGGGGAAGTGATGGGAAATTAACCAAGGGAACAGAAAGAATCTAGTAGTGATTAAAACATAAAAGGCGCAAGGCTATTGATCTATTCTAATTGTGGTGACTGAGTAGTTTAGGAGCATTTTATTGTCGGTAAAAACAAAAACCAACTTCATGTAGGAGCATGTTATTGTCGGTAAAAACAACTTCATGCAATATGTAGAGGCCGTGGGTTCGGTCTCCGTATTAAAAATGGTGCCTCATCATTTACATGCAAAATTTATTGGCAAGCTATTACGAGAATTTCTTCCGAGCTGTTAAAGCACCGCAACTGCACATTGCCTTTCTTAGTTTCAAGAGACGACTTGTTTGCTTTATTCGTTTTATTACTAAGCGATACAAAGCCATTTTGCCTGTGAAAGGCGTCGCACTGTTATGAAGGGTTCTGCGTATCTCAGTTCTGTTTCCGGGGTTCTGCACGAACTAGGACAACTTTTAGTAAAAAGCCATGTTTAAAACATTTTCCAGGCTTCCATCGATTCCATGGAGGATTTCCTCCATGATCGGTGCAAACGGGCTCGTTATTGACGACTAGCGCCATCTCTTTAGGGTTCGCTGAACCTATAAGGTTTTTCACCTCTCCCGCGGTCGTGCCTCTACCCTAGGTTCCTGCCTGCGTTTTTACTTTGTTTTTGAACTTTCAGAGAAACACCTCTACTTTTATTGTGATCACTGCGTGCTTTTGCGTCTTGGAGCGAGACGTTCACAGGCCGCTGCGATCTTTTTTGACGGGAAAGACAAGCTCGTAATCGGCTAGCTCCTCACGCGACGCTTGCATCACGTCTGCTAAGCCGCACAGTGTCGCTGAGGAAACAAGTGAAATGGGCTGGGATAATTAAGATCTTCAGATTAACTAAGCAAATAAGATGGTCTACCCGGAGGTCCCCTTGGCGTTGATCCGACCCCACGGCAGAAGTCTAGAAGTGCGAGCGTTTTGCTAAAATAGCGCTGATCGTATCGCCACTCAGAGTTTTTTTCATGCGTGCACTGTGGCGCAACTAACGATACAAAGCCCGGTGCCACTGAGCGCGGCGCCGAAATCCTCCCGGTGAATGTCGGCTCATTTAGAAACGCGGCCGAAAGACAGAGGCAGTAATTTCTCTTATAAAAAACAATATAAAGAGACAAAACTGGAAAGATCACGGTCTTCTCTCACATATGTGCCCGCTAGATCGTTCACCTTCAGTGTGCGCGTTCCGGGGTGGTCTGCAAATCACTGGCACTTATGAATGGCGCTCTTTTTTTACAGCGTGCTGGTTCAGAGTAAGAGCCGCTCTCCATTTAGCTCTGCCCTCATCACAGCTATCAAGGGGTGTGCCTTGACAGTCCGGCTCTGTTTCATAGTTGTATGATGTTAGATGTACCGATAAAGAATTTGTCCCCTGAGATCATGGCTTTTCTCTTCTCCATTACGGAATTGCGGGGATGTAGCCATAATAAAATAAAAAAAAACAATTTAAAATTTTAACTGTAAGAAATTCGAATATTTCCAATAGATTTTCGAGCACCATGGAAATGAACTGGCTTGAAACCAGTTCGTTCTAAAGCTATAAAATGACCGTGTTTTCACATTGGAGATGGAAACGTGGTTTCGGCGAATGAAGACAGAGTCAACAGCTTCTACTGCTTTTATATGAAACCATATCTTTGGGTAAGACGAGGAATCTTCCTTCTTTGTCAGGGGCTACCAGCGATAGAATATATGATTTTTTAGGTATGATGCAGCACTCTTTGTGGGTAGTTATTTGCCGACAAACTTTGAACACCTTGCGAAACACAGATGTCAATTGAGAGACGGGCACACGAGTAGCTACTTGCCTGCTTTTTTTAATGTGAAATACCACAACGAGAAACAAGTATACGTAAAATCTACACTCTACAGAAAAAATCAGTTCGTTTCATAGCCAATGTTGATTATCACGCCCCTATCGACCACTTGTTTTCACAGTACAATTCCATTTCAATTCATGACCTGCATAAATATAATTTAGGAACCAGGTATAAAAAAGCTATTCGATACAATCATCTAGGGCTTCTAGATATACCTCACCTAAAACAAACTCCTCCTGCTTGTGCTCTCCAATATACAGAAAAATTGTTTATCCCTTTTTGCCGCACTAATTATGGAAAACAGGTGCTCCGTTTCAGAATCACAAAACTGTTGAATCACCTGTTATCAGTAAATGTTGATATGGAAAAAAGTGGGCTGCGAGAAATTCGCGAAGCTTTAACATGTTGAACTTGTTGCTGCATTGTGAAATCTTATTTTATGTGCGTGTATGTAAGTTTTAGAATGAATATCTTTATACTGTGTAAAAAGTGTTACCCAATGAAAAATCTACTGAACGCTCTATAATTTATGCTGTATGCCCTGTGGGAGGGGTATCCGGGGGTCCCTCAAGTGATCAACGTTAACTTTTTACCCGCACCTACCGAAATCTTGATGTGAGTAAATTTCAATCTTGAATCTTAAGCCCAATATTTCTGGCGATGCATTCTCAGGTTCCATAGGCACATTTCGGACGCAAGCTGAGAAAGCCAGTCAAATTGCCCAAATGCGGCACATTTCCAAGCGGACCTGAGCATCATCAGCATCAGCTCACCTATCTACCTGCCGTCACACCGAAAAAGTGCTCAGCGTTGTGGAACAATTTTTCACACGCTTGGAAATATGTTGGTCCCAGACAATGGGACTTCGCTTGCTCATC
Source organism: Amblyomma americanum (assembly GCA_030143305.2). Classification (NCBI taxonomy): domain Eukaryota; kingdom Metazoa; phylum Arthropoda; class Arachnida; order Ixodida; family Ixodidae; genus Amblyomma; species Amblyomma americanum. The sequence continues at coordinate 10,011 of JARKHS020034034.1, forward strand.
CTGGGTCCTTAATTTGCTGTGGAAGCCAAGAAACCACCACCAGAACCACTGACGTCTGAGCTTGATGCCTGTAATTCAGAAGGTGTTCTTCAAATTTTGTCGCGGTATACATGAAAAATGTCACTTTGTCGTGTTTTGCTTTGTTTAAGCAATGTCTACAAAAAACCTTTGACTGTTCTAATTACGTTAACTGACGCTGTTCCAATGGTATTCAGTAAGCGAATGCAATTATTCGAGCTGGTTTTGGCCTCAATCTGCAAAAGCGGTTATCTTTGTGAAGCCCGCTCATACTGACAACACTCAGAAACAGCTTTTATACGAGTAATCCGCCACGAAAGGCACTGCATGCTACTTGGTGACGTTTTATTTCAAAGAATCTTTTCTATATTGCCGAAGTGATGAAGAAAATTTAGAAATTGCCTTGCTTTTTTGGCTCCATTCCAAGTCTTAAAAAAAGAAAAAAGATATAACGCGTCTCATCAAGAAAATCGTATCCAGTTTTTGTAGTTTGTTTACTTTTATCGATACCATATTTGATCTATTGCATATCGCCAATCATATGACATAGAGAGAAAATGCGCCAAAATGCTAGGCAAGCCAGTCTCGCACTTATTTATTTTATACAACAAAAAATAATTGCGGAATAGAGGTCACTTTAAAGTCAGCTACAAGAGCTTTACACGATAACATCCACGTCGTTTAATCTGCGACACCTGTGCAAATATACTTGAATTACTGGCAGATTTAAAGTCCTTCTTCCATCAAAGAACAATCTTTTTATGTAAAAACACGCAAACTCATAATTTGTTTTACCGCAGAAAGTCTAATAAATGTACAAGTGCATAAAATAGATAATTATCATTTCGCCCAACTCGCTCTATTACTACAAACCCCACTCTCCTAACCACCCCTTCCAATAGTCACCCAAAAATGAATGAATGAACGGTAATGAATTGACGGCCGCGGCTTTAGAGACCCACAGACGCAGGATTTGTATGCCCGCTATATGAGTATGTGGGTTTGTAATGGCACCTCACTGGCGGTATGAGCTGAAATTGCTGGCAGCCCTTATATCGCATCTTAATAGCGGCTGATAAACTTCAATGAACACGGCGATTCGCGCTGCAACGGAAGGGGAATGATCGGCGCTCACCGCGCTGGCTGGATTGATGATGCTAATTTTTAATGTAATTTTAATTTACAATGTCCAATCATATGCTCACTCATGATGACTTGGCGGGAAGGGGGGGGGGGGCACCGTAGGAGGCGGCACCGCTGACCTCTTGCTGCTGTTCCGGTGGCGAGGGTCCGCTTTGGATTGGATTTGTTGTGGGGCTTATCCCTTTATAACGGGAAGACATCATTCAAGAAGAGTCCTAGCCAAGTTTGAGACGCAAAGGCGGAGTCTGCCCCGCCGTGTCTCAAACACCGCCTATCGTTTAAGCCTATTCCAATGTTCGAGACAGCGTTTTGTAGTTTCGACCGCCCTGGCCTTGGAAAAGGCTTCATGTTCGGTCACCTCCCTGCCAACCGCACTGCCCCCTGTCGGTTGTACAAAGCCGAAACCCAGCTAGGGTAGACACTCTAACATAGCGTTTGCGGCAGGGCATATTCACTCAGTTGGCAGGGGTGGAGCGATCGACATGTCAGAACAACATGTTCAGTCCTTTCCTCTTCCCACCCACACATCGCACACATGATGTCTGCATTGTCTTGGCCAGCAATCCGTGCTTGCCACTTCGTGCGCAGCATCCTCGCCCGGGCCTCGAAGTGTAGGGCACTGCCGAGGGAGTTGTCAAAGCGCTCCTGCACAACATCTCTTGAGCGCAGTGTACTGTCCGAGGGCCGGCTTGGGCACCGCACTCGTCTTCCACAGCTCCGTCTCCATCGCTACCACCCGCTTACGGAGCTTACCTTTTCTCCAGCAGGTGTCTGGTGTTCTTGAGAGTAGGCAGTGGCACACAGTACTTGCTCCCCAACGCTCGTACCCTCATTTTCCAGCACGTACACATACCAGAGTATTGTAGACAACGCTGTATCCAATGGACTCAGCGCCCCGCCCCAAGAGTCCACGAGCGCATCTCGAAATAAAGCTTCGCCGCTGCCTCCCGTGCCTCGAAGGAGGACCGCCCCACGTCTCCCTGCATCGCCTCTTTTGGGCACGTACTGTGAGCCATATAGCTAGAGACCGCGAGCTCACATCTCTCTGTCGTGGCTCCAGAAAGTCTCGTGTTCCCGATGAGACACACATCAGAGTGTTCGCATAGGTCAGTCCCGGCGCCATCACCACCTTCCAAATGGTGCGCAGAACGTCTAACCTGTTGAACGACCATAGCGCCTTGGCTCTCTGGGCACACTGTTTTCGTAGCGCCTGCGCACGGAGGCCGCTCCCATAGTCTTCTAGGTACGCTCGCTGTGTCGTGAGGTCTATTTCGAGGTATCTGTAGGCACACGTCCACGGGATTCCACGTCCTTGTAGTAACAGTTCTGGCTCCACGCCCGTCTTGACAGGGACCAGCACAACACTGCGCTCTTCCGCGCGCTGAATTGTAGGCCCGACTGCTCTATACTCCGTTTCATACTTAGCTGTCTACGCAGCCAAGGCTACGGTGCCTGTTTGCGATCCTCGTCCGCATCATAATATAGTGCGTCAAAAATAAAAATAGAAATGAATTGACAAGCAAAGTGAACAGTAGTTGATATTATAGTAGACCGATGGAAGTGTTTTATTTTGCAAATAGATTGATTTTTCTTTTATGTTTTCCAGAACCGAGTGACGCAGATTTTTCGTTTTCTCAGGCGCCGGCTGTATCAGGTTTTCGCAGCTGAGCCGGCAGGTCTGTTTGTGAAAATGGCGTCGCTGTCACCTGCTCGCTTGTTTTCTTCCCCCGCTTCGACTTCGAAAACATCTCCTGTTCGCCTCTTTTCCAAGGTGAAGTCTCCAAAGTTTTCTAAAGACTGCAAGGCGGTGATAGTTAATGTCTACGCAAGCATAAGGAAGCTCCACCCCGAGAAGACTGTGCGTGACGTTCTCGCAATTGTGGGCGAGATGACCGGAGTGAGCCCTCGGACAGTTGTGAGGTTTAAGAAAGAAGGTCTTTCTGGCGGAGTAAAATAATTGAAGCCACACTGAATTCTATCACCCCACAATTAATGATTCATTGTGTGCAGCATGCGAAAAAATCCGTGAACACCGAAAAACAGCGCCTCTCAGCACGTCCGTTGCCAACTCTCACTTCACTTTCGTTTCCCTGCGGAAAAAGTTAACAGCACGCTTCTTATTAAAGAAGTCATTTCATTTTGATAACAAAAAAGGCCACTTATATATGGCTCGCATTTAGACTTTCTATCTAGATTCGCCGAAAAAAGATAAAAAAAAGAACAAACCTACGCTGAGGATCGAACCTGGGCCCCCTCACAAAATGAACAAACATGCCCGCGCTTCGTACCACTCAGCCACGACGCGAGGCGGAGTGACACATTTTGTTAGTTTTTTTTTTTTTTGACGGACTACTTCCGTACCTTTGGCTGTGTAGACAGCTATGTATGAAACTGGGTATAAATGTGCGCTGCAAACGTCCAGCAGCTCCTGGAGGCCTGGTTCCGAGCCCGCCACAAGCACGATGTCATCGGCGTATGACAGGCCTGGGAGGACCTGTCGCACCAACCACTCATCGTCCATGTATGTCAGGTCGAATCCTGCGCCGCACCGCTCCAATTCACCTTCCAGATCACTCAGCAGCAGCATGAACAGCAGTGGGGAGAGGTGACATCCTTGTCTAAGACCCCGCTGCCTCTAGGTCGGACGAGATTGGAGGCCCTGCCACTCTACAACTGCTTTAGTGTCTGTGTAAAGAGCGGGAAGCCACCTCTTCGGGCAGTCCCTTTAGTCGTAGCGTATTCCACAGGATTCCACGATCTACATAGTCGTAGGCCTTCTCCACGTCCAGGAAGGCCACCTACAACTCTGTCCTGTCCTGTCAAGAGCTCTATGCACTGAGTCAGGACGAACAGGTTTACAAGTTTACAGACGGAAATCTCGCGTTGTCGTTCGAAAAGGAAGATGCCCCTTTATCTATATGAGAAGAAAATTGCTTAAACGACGCCAAAGAGCAGGGGCGCGAACTCGAGGAGCGGGTTGATACAAGCACTCGTCAAGGAAATGCACCATTGTAACCTTTCGACAACTGCCCTTTACACAAAGCTGGTTGTGACCGGAGGTGCTTCAGGTTCACGAGGCAGCTCCCTCACCTTTTCGAAGAATACAGTGGAAAGTGACTGACTCATCTCCCCTAGCTCTCACCTCTTCAGTTAGCAGTCTGAAAGTAAAAATGCGGTTTGTGAAAGAGCGTTCTTTGTTGCAGGAAACCTCTCTGTAAGTCAGCTTTCCTGAATTATGAAACCTGTCTTGCCAATAAGAAGTAGTATCGCAGCTCCTGCCCCACTTTAGTTTCTTCAGGTTGCAAATATACAGAAGACTCAACGTTCCCAGGAAGAAAACATTTCTCCATGTTGCTGCTACAGCACACACTGAAGACAAGAAAGTTGCACAAGGCAGATGAGAAGGTTTCTCGTTCCTTGAACGAACTGTAAAAAGAAGGAAACAATAAAATACATCAGAAAAGACAACAGCAGCCAAAGAAGCGAAAATTGTGGCAAAATATAGAAACAGGGCAGACAGTGTTAACTAGAAAACATTATTACGATGTTGTGGATAACAAATATATTTAACCCACCGTCAACTAAGGGAATTAACAGCAAACAATAAAAAACAAAAATGCAAAGCAGAAATACATATCTAGCTGTAGACATAGCAGATTACCAGTGCAGCTCAAAAAGAAAGTACACAGTAGTTGTATCTTGTCGACATCAGGCTAAGAAAAAGGCTTGAAATTAAATTGAGGACAGGCAGCGACCTATGGAAAGGGAAATTATAAGAGTAACTTTAAGAGACAGCAAGAGAGCAGAGTGGGTGAGGGAACAAACTCCATTTACTTTGAGTCATCTGAGGTCCAATGGAGAGACCTTAGCTTTTCAGCGGACGTAGATGGGTTGATGATGATGATGGTGCCACGATGATCACGGTCACGCTGAGCACGTCAGCATTGTCTTATATTGTTTTTAGTGGTAGAAAATACGATTAAACAAAAGGGGTCTTCCGGATATTTTTTTTTTTTTTTGCAAAACGACGTACGGCCCCTAGAGACCTTACCAGGTGACATCTTTAAAGACCCACCCCCTCTGCCTTGCACTGTACGTTGATTATGTACGCTATTTCTTGTAGAATAACCCGTGCAAATCGCCCAGTAAGAAAGCTTAATTTTCGATATTGCCTCCTCTTGTCATAACCCGCCCCTTGCAGCACGGCGGAAGTACTGGTGCATGCGATGGTCTCGGGTGCGTAAGTCATCGCTATCCCTGAAACCTCTTGCTTAAAAAAGAAGGGCTTTTTTGTTATTAAACTATTTACAATATGCGTGGAAAAAGTGTGCGCACTTTCATATGAAACGCGTGTACGACGTGTCCATGTTTGAAAATCATAATTCAAAACTTCACCAAGGAACAAGAAACCTTAAGCTAAAGCTGTCATCCTAAGTAACGAGTTGCAGAAAACAGAAAGAATAAATGATAAGTCGAAAAGGAGGAAAAGGTTTGACGGCTTCCATGACGTTGATAACGTTGGGTTAGGACAGGTGCCCGCGCCAGTCATGGTATACGGCAACCGCCGGTGGCTCTTCGTCTTGATAGTCACCCAGTTCATGGTTAGTTCGTTCAGAAACCTTGCGATGCCTCTTCGTCAAAGAAGAAACCATTACCGTTCTCTGCTTTGTGTTCCTCTCTGTCTCTCTCTGTTGGTGGAAGAAGAAAAAGTAATGACTTGACAATGTTTAATGAAGCTCGTACGGCGAGCGCCTGAGTACAGTTACGACGACGCTCTTCTTCACGGCTACTGCTTGACTGAGTTGTCCCAAACGTCTGGCCTTTCCAAATCCTCGCCACAGCGGCCAGGTTGCGCCCCCTCGATTGACTCGGGCTCTCACCCATCGCAACCTAGTTGCCCCCGTGTCCACCAGCAGTCGCCAGCACCACGCTCTCTCGACCCATGGTCAGCGGCGAGGAGAGGAAGCGGGACACCTTACGTCACATCCGGTCAGCGTGCTTCCGGCCCAAGATGGCGCCCTCTCCCCCGCCGCCTCCACCACGCGGCGAGGGGCAAATCGCGGGTCCCGAGTCGCTTGCCGTCCAGTGCGCCGCGGGTCGCCGTCTGCGCAGGAGCTTGAGGAGGAGCGGGCTGTGCTTGCGCGATGACCGCTGCCCTGGCCTCGTGTCACGCCGCGGGACCCAGCCTCGTGGCTCTCCGGTTGCCTTCGTCGCCGCCTCCTTCGGCCGCGGCGGCAGCGTCCTGCTGGGAGGTCCTGTCCGCGCACCACCACCGACGCAGCGTCATCATCAGTACGTACCCTCACGTCGGTCCGTCCATCCGTTCTGACAGGCAACGCGTCGACGCGATGTTTTGTATACGCACCTCGTCTTGCCATGTGCGGTCCGCGGAAAGGGATTACTGTGGACGTCCATGCTTGTCTTGTTCGCATTTACCGCGGCGCGCGCCGATTGAGGTTGTTGTCGTGGAGCGTCACTTCCTGTGTTTGCCCCGAGTACGCGTGCGGTATCTTCGAATGCGTGGCGTGTTTCGAGCGCGCGCTTGCCGTGTCCTCCGGCTGATTCATCACATATGAAAGCACGTTCTACCAAAGGTCGCCACATTTTCTTGTTGTAAGTTGGCGCACTATCTTCGAACGATTTACAATGGTGTGGCTCTTGTAAGCAATAGAATTTTTAGTTGACGGTGTAGTTTACTCGGCAAATTTTCCTTGAGAAAACGATCTAGGAGCATAACGGCTTCGTTGCTGCAGCCAAAATGTTCTAATACTTGCGTTTGTCACATTTTGTTTAGACACCTATTGCACCGAGTAGCTCGCGAACTGCGCTTCCGTTGAAAAGTAAAGATGTTCTGAGGAGAGTAAAACGAAGTGTAGTACGGTTTTGTGCTCTTTATTTCGCAGCGTTTGATTTTGTCGAAATTTATATCGGTGAGACTCCAGCCCCTTACAGGTGCTGTAAATGACCTAAAAGTGGTTTCCTTCTTTGCGATGCAAAAGGAAAGAAAACTTTTTTAGGGAGAAGAAATAGGTTTCTCAAGCAAAGCTCCACATCACCTTCATAGAGGTAATCACTTAAGTTTGTGGTATATAAGCCGTACATACGGCTTGAAGAAAAGCCCTCTTTTGATATGGATACTGTGGTGAAGGAAAGGCTTATCGGCTCGACAATTTCTAGCTTATGGCACTGTGCGTTAAAGACAGTTGGCCAAGGGTTACAACACCATCTTCTAGAGGCGACATATTCAGCTCTGTGTGTGAAACACATATTTTACGAGCAAGGACACAGCGCTTGCATGAACTCAGACTTTCGGTAGCAGCCGATCCCGGAGAAAGTTGCCTGCGATGCCGCGAGAGTGCTGCTCTAACTAAGCACGAAATGACACCGAGTACCGTGAAATCGGCGAGCACCCAAATGTGGGAAAATGTGATAGCAATGAATTAACAGAAAAAAGTGACCATTTCTGTACTTAGCGTAATATAGCGATCTGCATTATAAGGAAATGTCTGACGGGAGGTAGAGTTCAAGATAGCGCAGTAAAATTAATCTAAAATTTTATCCAAAATCAAGGACGTTCAGCTGGGTATCACTTCGCCCACATAGAGAGAAGGTTGTGACCTGAGATGATCAACTTTCTGCGACATTAAGACTTAAACTAACGACTATATTTTTGGCTCTGCTGGTCATGTATGAATTTTCAAAATTCTTTTGACGTAAAGCTGGCTCCTTTAAGTGCTTAGGGATTTGCGTAGCAGATGGCCCGGCGATGTGCAGCTGTCGAAAGACGTTTGTCAAACTCTCATCTTCGCACTGATAAGTCAATGTCTTTTTTTTTTGCGTTTTCACCACATCAAGGCTTTTTGGTAGATTTTAATCCAGCTTTTTGCGGTGTTCTTCGGGTGTCGTGCCGATAATCGTGGAGCACCGTTATATGGATAGCCAGTTCGACATCGCAGCGGCATTTGCGTTCTTCGAAGCCACAACAGCACCTCACTGATACTATAATGGCTGATCCAAATTCCAAGATGATGCCAATTTTTTACATGTCTCAGCCGGAATGCGTTACGTACGGTACGTTATGTTTCGTAGCAACATCAGCGGTGTCCCAGACAGCGCTGGATGATACACACTGACGGGCCATCGGATGAACTCTAGGCGGTGCTGGGCCATGTGGGGAGTAGTGTCGTCGATATCATTCATTGCTCTTTAATTGCCACCACGATTTCAAATTAATGCCGAAAAAGTGGATACTGCGAGCATTGTGCATGATCTTATATTCATCGTCATATTTCGTCTTCGTAGGAAAGCGCCGTTCCTGGGCGCTGCAGTGTAGCTCGCTTCGGTGATTCTGCGTTTCACAGCACTTATGGCACCAGTTAGAGCGTACAGTGGCCGATTAGGCTTTGATCGCTCAACAATGAAAAGTAGAAATTGCTTAGCGGTGTGCAGGTATGGGAAATACATGGAAACTATAGCTATCGCTAAATATCAACATTTCGTACCAAACATTTGCTATTTTTCTTTCTTGATTGTTACGCAGCAGTTTTCATCCATATCGAACCTAATAATAATAATAATAATAATTGGTTTTTGGGGAAAGGAAATGGCGCAGTATCTGTCTCATATATCTTTGGACACCTGAACTGCGCCGTAAGGGAAGGGATAAAGGAGGGAGTGAAAGAAGAAAGGAAGAATAGGTGCCGTAGTGGAGGGCTCCGGAATAATTTCGACCACCTGGGGATCTTTATCGTGCACTGACATCGCACAGCACACGGGCGCCTTAGCGTTTTTCCTCCATAAAAACGCAGCCGCCGCGGTCGGGTTCGAGCCCGGGAACTCCGGATCAGCAGTCGAGCGCCCTAACCACTGAGCCACCGCGGCGGGTTATATCTGTTTACGTTTTGCAGGCTCTGAAAGTTGTGTATGTATTTTCTGCAGGGGTTTAAAATTCGCGCCAAGGTTAGCATGTGACGTGGCTCCACCTGGCGGCAGACTATTTTGTAGCTACTATACACTACCACCACCAACATCTTGCTTGTCTGTGATCGCGTGCAAGTTTTTCTCAAACCTTGGGCGAAAAGTATTTCTAATAAGGAAGTAATTACTCATTGACATCCACCCGAGCGCAGCCATACGGCTACAAAGGAAATCTATACAGCTTTCTCAGAAACATCGTAGTTAAAGAAAAATTCGTCCTGATCCGGGGTTCGAACCCGGGACCACCGCTACACCGGAGCAGTCGCTCTACCAACCGAGCTAACCGGGACGGCAACCTTATGGTAGTGCGAGAGTGAATTGATCAATAACTGTTGGTCAAATGATTTAGGGGAATCCCCCAAGGTAGAGTAGATTTGTAATAAGGAAGTAATTACTCATTGACACCCACCAGAGCGCAGCCATACGACTGCAAAGGAAAGCTATACAGCTTTATTTATTTATTTTACAATACTGCCGCTCTCAGCCGAGAGCCTAGTAGAAGGGCATAAAAAATGATTTCTAATACGCGTACAAGTATACGTGTGAGTGACACAAATCACGAAGAAACAACATAATTCATCAAAATACAAGCGACAAGGTAATAGAAGCATACAATAGAAAACAACGTAGTATATAATGACAACAACTGTGTACGTCATAGTCATAAGCAAAAACGAGAAAGTTTAAAGCAACTGCATTTCAATTCTACTTATTGAGAGTGCTACCTAAAATAGAATCGCGAACAAGCATTAGAAGATCTTAATTTTTTGTGATTAACTCTTACTGTGGAACAAACCCGGATAATGAATTTGTTGTTGTTAATGATGAGCTAAGTTCATTCCATTCTCTGATCACGCGAGGAAAAAATGAGTACCTGAATGTGTCGTTAGAGAAAGAATACTCAGTTAGCGTATGCTCGTGTTGATACCGTGTTTTTCTAGCTTGCGAATATGAAATGTACTGGGTGGTATCCATTTTATGCTGACAATGCAGAATTTGAAAAAGGAACTTAAGTCGAGCTTGTTTTGCTCTCGTCAATAGTGTGTTAAGGCCTGAACAAGCTAAGAGACGCGAGGGTGAGTCAGTAGGACGGTATTTGCTGTGAATGAACCTTACGGCTTTTCTTTGTACGCCTTCAAGTTCAGCTATGTTAGTTGCTGTGTAAGGAAACCAAACTGTGTTAGCGTATTCGAAAATAGGTCTCACAAATGTTTTGTACGCCAGAAGCTTAATATTCATTGGAGCGAGCTTTAGGCGTCTTTATAGATAAAATAGCTTTCTCAGTGCAGTAGTTGTAATATTAGTTATGTGTGTTTCCCATTTGGGGTTAGATGTAAATGTTATGCCTAAGAAACATCGTAGTTAAAGAAAAAATCGTCCTGGCCCGGGGTTCGAACCCGGGACCACCGCTACACCGGAGCAGTCGCTCTACCAACCGAGCTAACCGGGACGGCAACCTTATGGTAGTGCGAGAGCGAATTGATCAATAACTCGAAGTGGGAACACTGTTGGTCAAATGATTTAGGGGAATCCCCCAAGGTAGAGTAGATTTGTAATAAGGAAGTAATTACTCATTGACATCCACCCGAGCGCAGCCATACGGCTACAAAGTAAATCTATACAGTTTTCTCAGAAACATCGTAGTTAAAGAAAAAATCGTCCTGGCCCGGGGTTCGAACCCGGGACCACCGCTACACCGGAGCAGTCGCTCTACCAACCGAGCTAACCGGGACGGCAACCTTATGGTAGTGCGAGAGTGAATTGATCAATAACTCGAAGTGGGAACACTGTTGGTCAAATGTTTTAGGGGAATCCCCCAAGGTAGAGTAGATTTGTAATAAGGAAATAATTACTCATTGACATCCACCCGAGCGCAGCCATACGGCTACAAAGTAAATCTATACAGTTTTCTCAGAAACATCGTAGTTAAAGAAAAAATCGTCCTGGCCCGGGGTTCGAACCCGGGACCACCGCTACACCGGAGCAGTCGCTCTACCAACCGAGCTAACCGGGACGGCAACCTTATGGTAGTGCGAGAGTGAATTGATCAATAACTCGAAGTGGGAACACTGTTGGTCAAATGATTTAGGGGAATCCCCCAAGGTAGAGTAGATTTGTAATAAGGAAGTAATTACTCATTGACATCCACCCGAGCGCAGCCATACGGCTACAAAGTAAATCTATACAGTTTTCTCAGAAACATCGTAGTTAAAGAAAAAATCGTCCTGGCCCGGGGTTCGAACCCGGGACCACCGCTACACCGGAGCAGTCGCTCTACCAACCGAGCTAACCGGGACGGCAACCTTATGGTAGTGCGAGAGCGAATTGATCAATAACTCGAAGTGGGAACACTGTTGGTCAAATGATTTAGGGGAATCCCCCAAGGTAGAGTAGATTTGTAATAAGGAAGTAATTACTCATTGACATCCACCCGAGCGCAGCCATACGGCTACAAAGTAAATCTATACAGTTTTCTCAGAAACATCGTAGTTAAAGAAAAAAATCGTCCTGGCCCGGGGTTCGAACCCGGGACCACCGCTACACCGGAGCAGTCGCTCTACCAACCGAGCTAACCGGGACGGCAACCTTATGGTAGTGCGAGAGTGAATTGATCAATAACTCGAAGTGAGAACACTGTTGGTCAAATGTTTTAGGGAATCCCCCAAGGTAGAGTAGATTTGTAATAAGAAAATAATTACTCATTGACATCCACCCGAGCGCAGCCATACGGCTACAAAGTAAATCTATACAGTTTTCTCAGAAACATCGTAGTTAAAGAAAAAATCGTCCTGGCCCGGGGTTCGAACCCGGGACCACCGCTACACCGGAGCAGTCGCTCTACCAACCGAGCTAACCGGGACGGCAACCTTATGGTAGTGCGAGAGCGAATTGATCAATAACTCGAAGTGGGAACACTGTTGGTCAAATGATTTAGGGGAATCCCCCAAGGTAGAGTAGATTTGTAATAAGGAAGTAATTACTCATTGACATCCACCCGAGCGCAGCCATACGGCTACAAAGTAAAGCTATACAGCTTTCTCAGAAACTTCGTAGTTAAAGAAAAATTCGTCCTGGCCCGGGGTTCGAACCCGGGACCACCGCTACACCGGAGCAGTCGCTCTACCAACCGAGCTAACCGGGACGGCAACCTTATGGTAGTGCGAGAGTGAATTGATCAATAACTCGAAGTGGGAACACTGTTGGTCAAATGTTTTAGGGGAATCCCTCAAGGTAGAGTAGATTTGTAATAAGGAAATAATTACTCATTGACATCCACCCGAGCGCAGCCATACGGCTACAAAGTAAATCTATACAGCTTTCTCAGAAACATCGTAGTTAAAGAAAAATTCGTCCTGGCCCGGGGTTCGAACCCGGGACCACCGCTACACCGGAGCAGTCGCTCTACCAACCGAGCTAACCGGGACGGCAACCTTATGGTAGTGCGAGAGCGAATTGATCAATAACTCGAAGTGGGAACAGTGTTGGTCAGATGTTTAGGGGAATCCCCCAAGGTAGGAGTAGATTTGTAATAAGGAAGTAATTACTCATTGACATCCACCCGAGCGCAGCCATACGGCTACAAAGAAATCTATACAGCTTTCTCAGAAACATCGTAGTTAAAGAAAAATTCGTCCTGGCCCGGGGTTCGAACCCGGGACCACCGCTACACCGGAGCAGTCGCTCTACCAACCGAGCTAACCGGGACGGCAACCTTATGGTAGTGCGAGAGCGAATTGATCAATAACTCGAAGTGGGAACAGTGTTGGTCAAATGTTTAGGGGAATCCCCCAAGGTAGGAGTAGATTTGTAATAAGGAAGTAATTACTCATTGACATCCACCCGAGCGCAGCCATACGGCTACAAAGAAATCTATACAGCTTTCTCAGAAACATCGTAGTTAAAGAAAAATTCGTCCTGGCCCGGGGTTCGAACCCGGGACCACCGCTACACCGGAGCAGTCGCTCTACCAACCGAGCTAACCGGGACGGCAACCTTATGGTAGTGCGAGAGTGAATTGATCAATAACTCGAAGTGGGAACACTGTTGGTCAAATGTTTTAGGGAATCCCCCAAGGTAGAGTAGATTTGTAATAAGGAAATAATTACTCATTGACATCCACCCGAGCGCAGCCATACGGCTACAAAGTAAATCTATACAGTTTTCTCAGAAACATCGTAGTTAAAGAAAAAATCGTCCTGGCCCGGGGTTCGAACCCGGGACCACCGCTACACCGGAGCAGTCGCTCTACCAACCGAGCTAACCGGGACGGCAACCTTATGGTAGTGCGAGAGCGAATTGATCAATAACTCGAAGTGGGAACACTGTTGGTCAAATGATTTAGGGGAATCCCCCAAGGTAGAGTAGATTTGTAATAAGGAAGTAATTACTCATTGACATCCACCCGAGCGCAGCCATACGGCTACAAAGTAAATCTATACAGTTTTCTCAGAAACATCGTAGTTAAAGAAAAAATCGTCCTGGCCCGGGGTTCGAACCCGGGACCACCGCTACACCGGAGCAGTCGCTCTACCAACCGAGCTAACCGGGACGGCAACCTTATGGTAGTGCGAGAGTGAATTGATCAATAACTCGAAGTGGGAACACTGTTGGTCAAATGTTTTAGGGGAATCCCCCAAGGTAGAGTAGATTTGTAATAAGGAAATAATTACTCATTGACATCCACCCGAGCGCAGCCATACGGCTACAAAGTAAATCTATACAGTTTTCTCAGAAACATCGTAGTTAAAGAAAAAATCGTCCTGGCCCGGGGTTCGAACCCGGGACCACCGCTACACCGGAGCAGTCGCTCTACCAGAAAGTATTTTTGCCCTTTCCTTTTTCCTTTTTTTTTCCTGGACCTTGTGGTGTGATTTGATACCGCTGTCAAGTGCCTTCGAAGACCAAAAAAAGAAGTGGTGTTCCAGGCGGCCCCAAAACATCTGCCCTCCCCCTCCCCACGATAAGCCTTTGTACGGACCAAAACACAGGTGACTCACAGGGCACAATGTGGGGGGCAGTATTGTTCCCATCGCAAGGAAAGTGTGCAATGACTCGGGGGACGATAAAAGTCAACGAGACAGCGGCAAATGCACCTCGAAGGAGGCCCTCCAGCCAATGGTGTAGACCGATTTTCATGACGTCGCGGTTAACCCCATTTCACAATGGGCAACTTTTAAAATTTGCCTGAAAGCTGACTTACACGAAGTAAAGCCCCTCAAACGAAGGCTTTACCAGGAAGAAGTTTTCCGACCAAGAACCGTCGTTCACCGACTGCGTTTTCACATCCTGCGCTACCCACAACAGGGGTTAGCGTGAAAGGAGATGAGTATATTCGCCCTCCATTGTAATGTTTTTAGAAATGGAGAGCGGTATTCACCTTCATCTGCGTAAACCTGAACTCAAGACGGTTGCCATCAGTTTTCGAGATCGGGTGTAAAGGGAACATGTCGAAAGGGTACAATGGAACCTTCCCCAGAAGGGAACCTGCCTCTACTTACTCCCCGTGTTCGCACTGTGTTCTCATCACTACTAGGAACACAAAAATTGAGAGCGTGAGGTGAGAGGCGCAAGTCCCCATAGATTTTTTCCCCGCTTATTGTTGGTGATAGGATGACTAGTGTGGGGATATCTAGGATTCACTGAAAAGTGTATACAGTGACTCTATTGTGCCCTTCTGGTAACCTCCTTCCTACCCTTCCTTAAAAAAAAATTCAAAATTTTTGCGGAGAAGCTGACTTGCCGGATTTTGCAAGTGGTCCATTTCCAGTCACTTCCGATTTCACGCTATGCTTGCGGAGAACCATCTATGGCAGTGCCACTCTCTCTAGCAAAGGGGAGAAAAGTCCTCCTTCCTTTTCCTACCTGGCTATGCTGCATTGCAGCTGCGACGTCATGAGAACCTCATGAGTCTAATATCGTAGCCAGACGCGCCGACGACCCAGCAAAGCAACACCATGAACCAACCAGGCTCAACACACATACAACAACGCACACAACACACACAACACACAACAGACTTTCACATGCCTCGGTTTAGCTACGTTAAAACCGTACCACTTTTTTGCGTAGCGTCCTCCTTCACGTGCCGCGAGTTTTTCGACCTTCATGTTTCCTGTTCTATGCGCAGGAAACACAATACCGTTTTACCGCTAAAAAAACTATACGCCATTTCTGGCTCGTTTTCCCATTTTAACACCCTGCGCTTAAAATTTTTTTGCGCACTTCTACGTCTTCGAGCATGTTGATAAATAAATCGAATAACGATTTTTGTACCAGGTAAGAACTGCTGGCTTAAGTCGGCCACCAACAATACGGTTTTTCATTTTGATGCTCGCAACATGGGCCGGCAGTTCAACATGTGGCGTTGAAATACGCCCTGAATGTTAGAGTGCCGTTCTACGTAAAGCGAAGATTGGTGTTTGAAGATTAAAGTTTAGAAAAAAAAGGGCCACGAGAATTGAATCCGCGGAAAATATTGATGAGTAAAGCACCAGGTATTTGAAGAGGAACAGTATATTTCTGTAAAAAGCGGAAAAGCTGCTAAACCTGCAGCAAAAAGAATTGAGCTCGAGTCACTGAGTTAATTTGCTCTTAATACTCACTGGCAGAGTGGGAAATGGTGTCTGTAAATTGAAGCAAAATTTGTACGAATAAAA
This sequence comes from Amblyomma americanum, assembly GCA_030143305.2. Lineage (NCBI taxonomy): Eukaryota > Metazoa > Arthropoda > Arachnida > Ixodida > Ixodidae > Amblyomma > Amblyomma americanum. Next base: position 25,805 of record JARKHS020034034.1, read on the forward strand.
GAGCGTTTGTATGCTCGCATTCCTTAGGAAATACAGATGTGCTAACTTTATTTGCTTCAGCTACTGAAAAGTTCGAACTACTTGTAAGACGTCAGATAGTACCCCCCGCCCTAAGTGGAGATTTTCTTTTTCTGCCTGAATTTTGCGTACCCTGGGCAAAAAAACGTGAAAGAAATCGTGCGGCATAAGCGCCTGCTTTGAAAATTCTACGCTTGGGTCATTATGGACATTCCTCTAAGAAGAAGCCAACAAGCTTCTAATGAACTGATGAATAAAGTTTCCCATGCGGTTCATTCCGCGCTTGCAACGAACGGCACGCGTTTACTATCTCCTGACATGTACTACGGCGCCTCCGATCTCCGCTTGCTGTCACTGAGTGTCCTGCGCGCCCTCCTCTCCCCTCCTCGTCTTCCCCTCCATCAATCCCTTCTCCCCGGTCAACCACAGGCTATGATGCTCTGCGTCTCCCTAATCATCGCCTGTCCTTTCTCTTTCAATCCCCATCTCCCCTATCCCTGCAGCCTGGTGCAGTTGCTGTGATATCACTTTGCTCGGTGAACAGTTCCGTGCGCCAGTAAAATTTGCTTTCATTTCCAAACCACATATTCTCTCTCTCTCTCTCTCTCTCTCTCTCTCTCTCTCTCTCTCTCTATCTCTCTCTCTCTCTCTCTCATAGTAGCTACATTTGGCATAGCGCGATCCGCGGCCGCTATCGTGAACCGCTTTTACGCCACCGGTTCGCGCGCGCTGATTGGTCCGTCACTGCAGGCGTGCGCGCACAGCTGACGCCTGCCGCCCTCAGTGCGGCCTGCGCATGCGCAGAGGCTTCCCGCGGAAGCGGATCGCCGTAGCGGCCACGGATTGCACCATGCTCATCTCTCTATTATGAGGCACTTTCGGAATGGATGTTGCGTTCTTTTTTCAATGCGAGAGGGGGGAAAAAGCAAGAAACGCTTCCCAACAAAACTAGGTCGTCACGTAATGCGCGCTCTTGTTTCGTTTCTCGTGCTGTGACTTTCCACTCACAGTATTTCTCTTAAGAAGTGGCGTGCACTTAATCAAGCAGTCTGATTAGAAATCACAGGGACGAAATGGTGGCCACTAGAAATGCCGCGATTTTCAGTGCTTCACAGACAAGTTTTGCATGTCTCGTTTGCAACACAAGTAGGTAACAGGCTTACGCGACTTTATGTAGTTTGTATTACGTTGTCTTGCGTGAAACTGTACTTAAAGGTGGAGAAAATCTGCCGGTCGTCCGGTAAGAACTGAAAGCGATGAGCGTACTGCACCACATCCTCTACCTTCTTCATGACTGCACGCATTCCAAAGAAGCCAGCCTGCACATCACGGCCGCGGTTGGAACATTCCTTAGGGAGCCAAATCCACTGCTTGCATGTCCCTTGCAGTCCAGACACATCTCAACAGCATTCTTCTCAGACGGGAGCCTTAGCAGTTTTAGACGACATATTACGACATTCGATGATGCCCACGCCCTTTATACCCCCTCCCCCCTCTCTCTAAAAAAAAAAACATGTATGGCTGTGAAAATAAAAGAGAAAGAAAAAGCACTCTTCTCCTCTTGTGGATAGCGCTTTAGTTTCTTCTTCTTCCTTAAACGCCCCAAAAGCAATTCAACGTTCGCCCCCTTTTTTTTCTATGGGGCAGCGGACGAACTAAACAGCCTGCGTCCGCGAAATGAAGATGGACTCCGGCTGTGTGGTGGGCGGCACTCGTATACGTGTACAGACGCGGGCGCATTTAAAGGAGGCGATCTCGGGCGATTGCTGCTTGCGCAGCCACGCATCGATAGCTCTTACGCGATGGTCTTATATTCCCGTTCCTATGCAGGAAGGGCTGCAGCCCCGAAAGAGAAAGGCCCGGATGCTTTTCCTCCATTCCAATCATTTCCCAGAGGAGGGGACCCTATAGCGTGGGCCGTGCCACGGGACGGAGAATGAATGGAAGAAGGGAAAAATGATGAAAAGAAATAAAGAAAAATCAGCGAAATCCATTTTCGTAGTGTATCGTGGGTTCTGCATGCCCCCTTTTGAACGCCTATAGGATTTCGCATGTTGCCTCCGAGCTTGCATCGCTGACGAAATTTCGTAGCAGAGAATGGGGACTCTCCCGTGAAACTGACGGCAAGTGATCCTGTTCTGAGCGGCTAGCTGTCTGTGGCTTTCCTAGGAACAGTGAGGGATACTCAAGGTTTCTTCGCGCGCTGTAACTTTTCTATTAAGCCATGAAATCGTAAGGTACTGCATTCAAGTAGGAGTTTGCAATGCCTTCTTTTACCCGCCGCGGTGGCTCAGTCGTTAGCGTGCTCGGCTACTGATCCGGAGCTCCCGGGTTCGAACCCGACCGCGGCGCCTGCGTCTTTATGGACGCGAAACGCTAGGGCGCCCGTGTGCTGTGGGATGTCAGTGCACGTTAAAGATCCCCAGGTAGTCGAAATTATTTCGGAGCCCTCCACTACGGGCACATCTTTCTTCTTTTGTTCTTTCACTCCCTCCCTTATCCCTTCCCTTACGGCGCGGTTCAGGTGTCCTCTGATATACGAGACAGATAGTGCGCCATTTCCTTTCCCCCAAAACCCACTATTATTATTATTATTATTATTATTATTATTATTATTATTATTATTATTATTATTATTATTATTATTATTATTATTATTATTATTATTATTATTATTATTATTATTATTATGTCTTCTTCAACTGAGCACAGGGCTCTTTGACATAGACCTCGCTAACGCGATGGTTGACATATTCCACCCCTGCATTACTCGTTGCATGTCGTCGCAGGAAAATGAGAGCTGTCGAAGACAACAGCAGCGCACAGCATTGGGGAGTTCTTTGTCAGACACAGTGCGCGCACCCTTAGGATGTTTCTTTATCCCGGGGAAACGGCCGCAAGTCCGAAGGCGCGAGGCATAGGGGCTGTGAAGTGGGCGAGGCAGTGTGGTTCCCCTCGGGCTTCTGAGGTGAAATGCAGTGAACAGCGGACCCGCAGCCGAAGTGAATCAATGCTGGTGGGGACTGTATCGAAATATGGTGCTCTTATTGGAAAGAGGAAATTGTGAACCTTTACTTGAATGTGTTGTCGTTCATTTCCGCCATCTAAACCATGGTCGCACCCTCAGGAAGTGAAATATATCTAACGCCTCTAGTAGATGCTTCCTAGATCAAACTATTTGTAAAGCAATGTTCCATAAAGCTTGGTTTATGGTTTATGTGGTTTAACGTCCCAAAGCGACTCAGTCTATGAGAGACGCCGTAGTGAAGGGCTCCGGAAATTTCGACCACTTGGGGTTCTTTAACGTGCACTGACATCGCACAGCACACGGGCCTCTCGAATTTCGCCTCCATCGAAATTCGACCGCCGCAGCCGGGATCGAACCCGCGCGGCAGCCGAGCGCCATAACCACTGTTGCAAAAGGGTTGCAGGCCCCAAGGGTAGCGTTGGCCTGGCGGCCTGGGGCAAAGCTGGAAACATCCGAAGGTCCCGGCAAAGGATGAGTCGACTGGCAACAGCACAACTTGTTTATTCTGGCATCGCAAAAGAGCAGCCGGTCAGGGCGACCACGTTACTCGAAGGAAGGAATCGAAGTCTCTCTCGGCGTCCGGGGCAGCGGCGTTTTATACCATCGGAGTCGAGGGCAAGAGGGAACGGCTTGGGAAGAGTCATCCGATACGGCGTCGCTTCGACATGTCCAGACGTGACGGGCGCGTCCGCCAGGCCGGCGCCGGTCAGACCTCCTCGCCTCCCAGTTGGGGAGCTCCTCTCCCCGGCTGCCGCGCTTTGACAAGCGTGGGCAAAACATGCACACACACACACACGCACGCACGCACGACGACACGTGGCACTGAAACCTGCCTGGACGCGCTTGGCGGGAGGCGTTGCGGCCGCGATGAACGAAGCCGCGGCGTCCGTTGCATCCGCGCCGGCTATACCGCGCGTTGTAGGCGAGACGTAACAGACCGCCCCGCCGGGAGAAGGAGATCCCGATGGTCAGGGGACTGCATCCGCTGTCCAGAGGGATGTCGCTCGATGATGCTCGTAATCGAAACCGATCGTCCCTCGACGTTGCTTGAGCGCAGCGCACAGAGAAGGCCTCGTTCTCGGGTTCAGGATCACATAGGACACTGCAAAGTCACTTCGGGAGAGTTGCCATTTTTGTGCTCGTTCCCAGCAAGCGTTAGAACTACGCCGAAACGCAACCGCTCAGTCAGCAAGCACGAGACAACCCTCACTAAGCTCTGCCAGGCTCTTTCCCCTTTTATACTACTGCCTAGTTCCTTACAGTAGTCAAGCAGCACTCAGAACGCGTCCACAAATTGGAAAATTGCACTAGAAAGCACATAATCACTTTGAAACACTAAACAAAAGCAATATGTTAAAAATCCTGCCTCAGGAAGAAAACATCAGTAACAAACAACTTTGAGGCGGATTCCCACGTTAGGGGCTTCGACTTAAGCCATCGGCGTTACCGTTGAGACTCCCCTTTTTGTAACGCACCTCAAAGGAATATTGTTGCAAAGCGAGGCTCCAGCGCAGGAGGCGGCCATTTTTGGGAGATATGGTCTGCAGCCATTGGAGAGGGCAGTGATCCGTCTCAATGATAAACCTCGAGCCGGCTAGGTAGCATGACAATTTCTGAACGGCCCACACGAGACACGCACACTCTTTCTCGGTGGCGCTGTACGCCTGCTCACGACAGGTCAGCTTACGACTAGCATACAGGACGGGGTGTTCCACTTCTCCATTGTCCCTTTGGCACAGTACAACGCCCATGCCTTGCTCACTAGCATCGCACTGAACAACGAACCCTTTTGTGTAGTCTGGCGATCGTAGCACAGGCTGGCTTGTTAGGGCGCTCTTTAGGGCGCTAAAAGCTCTTTCCTTTGTCTCGCTCCAGACGACTGTTTGGGGCTCTGTTTTTCTTAGAGCATCCGTCAGGGGAGCCGCGATATCGGAGTACCTGGGGATGTACCTCTGATAGTAGCCGGCGACACCTAAGAACGACCGAATATCGGTCTTCGTGCGCGGTTGCGGGAAGTCTCGCACAGCGGCCACCTTTATTTCAGAGGGGCGGCGACGACCCTGTCCAATCACGTGACCGAGGTATACAACCTCGGCCTGTGCTAATTGGCACTTGGGAGCTTTGACTGTCAAGCCCGCTTCGCGCAGGCGGGTTAGCACTGCCCGCAAGTGTGCCATATGCTCAGACCAGGATGCGGAGAATATCGCTACGTCGTCTAAATACGGTAAAGCGAATTCTTCCTGTCCTCGCAACACTTCGTCCATGAGGCTTGAAAAGCAGTATGGCGCGTTCTTCAAACCAAAACTCAAAACTTTAGGACGGAATGTTCCCATTGGTGAAATGAACGCCGCATACCTACTAGCCTCTTCTGTAAGTGGAACCTGCCAATAACCCCTGACAAGATCTAGGGTGGAAATAAATTGAGCGCTACTAACTTTCTCAAGGCGCTCCTCGATGTTAGGGATCGGATAAATTTGATCCTTAGTAATGGAATTAAGCCTGCGGTAGTCGACGCAAGGACGAGGTTCCTTGCCCGGTACCTCAACTAAAATCAAAGGGGAGGTATAATCACTCTCACCCGCCTCAATAACACCGAGCTGTAGCATTTTCTTTACCTCAGCCTCCATAATATCGCGCTGGCGGGGTGACACCCGGTACGCCTTGGATCGTACTGGCTCTGGGGAGGTAAGTTCTATATCATGAGTAAGGACAGAAGTCCTACCAGGCCTCTCAGAGAACTGACCTTGAAACTCTTGTAAGAGTTGGTGTAGTTCGGTTTTCTGCTCAGGCGACAGCGGTGCTTTACTGAGTAAGTCACTAATGACCTGATCAGTGTCTTCCCTGTTCGTCACTGAGCCTAGTCCCGGAAGCTCGACCGGAAGCTCTTCTAACTTTCCCGTGTCGTGCATTTCATCTCCAGTACCTGGTGCCTTCAACGCTACAGGCTCAATTTTATCCAGTTCTGACGTGCTCGGAATATCAGCTTGCTGCGCCTCCGACCCTTTCTCATTGTTCGACAACGTCGGCCCCGCAACTACCGCCTTTGCAGCGAGCTCCCGAACTCTCGGTCTGGTTAAGGCCTGAACGCTAGCCTCACCAAACAAAAGCCCCTTCTCGCGCAGGAGGTGATCGGACCTGTTCGAAAAAAGGTACGGGTACTGGGGGGGCAGCCTAGTGTTACGTCTCGCCTACCTACGACGCGCGGTATAGCCGGCGCGGATGCAACGGACGCCGCGGCTTCGTTCATCGCGGCCGCAACGCCTCCCGCCAAGCGCGTCCAGGCATGTTTCAGTGCCACGTGTCGTCGTGCGTGCGTGTGTGTGTGTGTGCTTGTTTTGCCCACGCTTGTCAAAGCGCGGCAGCCGGGGAGAGGAGCTCCTCAACTGGGAGGCGAGGAGGTCTGACCGGCGCCGGCCTGGCGGACGCGCCCGTCACGCCTGAACATGTTCAAGCGTCGCCGTATCGGATGACTCTTCCCAAGCCGTTCCCTCTTGCCCTCGACTCCGAGGGTATAAAAAAAGACAGCTGCGCCGGACGCGAGGGAGAGCCTTCGATTCCTTCCTTCGAGTAACGTGGTCGCCCTGACCGGCTGCTCTTTTGCGATGCCAGAATAAACTAGTTGTTCTGTTGCCAGTCGACTCTTCCTTTGCCGGGACCTTCGGATGTTTCCAGCTTTGCCCCAGGCCGCCAGGCCAACGCTACCCTTGGGGCTTGCAACCCATTTGCAACAACTGGTTGCCAGCGGTGAGATCCCGACAACGGAGGCCAGCAGCGAAGATATGCGGTCAACTGTATGCTGAGCAGCACAACGACCATCCGGGAGCAGTGCAACGAGCCCTGTGTGATGACTGGTTGCCTGCAGCGGAACGACTGCGCTGAATTCGTGGCTGCGAGGTTTGGTGAGTGCGGGACTTTCTTCTTCTGAGTTTTGCCAGGCTTTTGTTAGTGTCAGAAACAGAGCTGGTAATTGTGGTTGTCGTTGCTGCCGGGTTAGTTTGCGGCAAGACAATAGTAGGCAGTAGAGAAAGCAGCATTCGGAGCAGCCATGGATTTGAAGTCGTTGCGCAAACCGAAATTGCTGGAGCTTGCAAGAGAGTTGGGTCTTGATGTCTCAGACAAACTCAGAAAACCAGAACTGCTAAGGGCGATTCTTGAGTTGGAGGCTGAGGATGACGAGCTGTCGGAATGCCTTGAGACCATTGAGGAGAGGGAACAAAAAGAGAAAGAGGAGCGCGAACGTAAAGAACAAAAAGAGAAAGACGAGCGCGAACGTAAAGAACAAAAAGAGAAAGACGAGCGCGAACGTAAAGAACAAAAAGAGAAAGAGGAGCGAGAACGTAAAGAACAAAAAGAGAAAGAAGAGCGCGACCGTCAACACGCTTTGGAAATGAAGCGTCTCGAGGTAGAGATGGAACGCGCTCGTAATGGAAGTCAGGCACACGGTGCAGGAGAACGGGTATCGTTCAAAATGACTGACCTGATGCGGCCGTTTAAGCTTGGAGAGGACATTGGTTTGTTCCTGGTTAACTTTGAGCGAACGTGCGAGAAGCAGGGGTTCTCTCGGGAAACGTGGCCACAGCGCTTGCTCACTTTGTTACCCGCCGAGGCGGCCGACGTAGTCGCTCGCTTGAAGAGAGAGGAGGCAGAGGATTTCGACCAAGTGAAATCAAGTCTGCTAAAAAAGTACAGGCTGTCAGCGGAGGCGTTCCGTCGGAAGTTTCGGGAAAATGAAAAAGGCAGAAATGAGTCATATACAGAGTTTGCCTACAGGCTTATGTCAAACATGCAGGAGTGGCTCAAAGAAGAGAAAGCGTTTGGTGACCACGAGAAAATTCTGCAGTGTTTCGGGCTGGAACAGTTTTATAGTCGGTTACCTGAGAACGTGCGGTACTGGGTCTTGGATAGGCCAGACGTTAGTACAGTGGCTAAAGCCGCCGAGCTAGCCGAGGAGTTTGTGACGCGTCGGGCTCGCGGAGCTAAGGACGGTCAAAAGGGTGAATTTGGCTCCAAGTCTGAGAGGCCGAAGTTCACACCCATGAGAGCAAGGGGGGACACGCGTAGTGCGGATGCGAGTGAAAGCAGTCCGACCGAACGTAAGGAGACGGCGGCAGCCGAAGCCGAACGCAGAAAGCGGTTCGAGAGGAGGCAAGCGCGCGTGTGTTATACGTGCCAGAAGCCGGGTCACTTTTCGGCGCAGTGTCCAGAAACAAAAAGAGAAGTCGTGTGTTTGTCATTATGTAGCACTGACGAGAACATGAAGCTTCTCGAGCCTTACATGCGAGACTTCCTCGTGAACGGGAAAGAGTGCCGAGTGCTTCGTGATTCCGCAGCTACAATGGATGTAGTTCACCCCTCTTACGTAGAACCCGATATGTTCACGGGCGAGTGCGCATGGATCAAGCAAGCAGTGGAAGCTCATAGCGTGTGTCTGCCCGTAGCAAAAGTGCTTATTGAAGGACCTTTCGGAGCACTTGAGACGGAGGCCGTAGTGTCATCTAGGCTGCCCCCCCAGTACCCGTACCTTTTTTCGAACAGGTCCGATCACCTCCTGCGCGAGAAGGGGCTTTTGTTTGGTGAGGCTAGCGTTCAGGCCTTAACCAGACCGAGAGTTCGGGAGCTCGCTGCAAAGGCGGTAGTTGCGGGGCCGACGTTGTCGAACAATGAAAAAGGGTCGGAGGCGCAGCAAGCTGATATTCCGAGCACGTCAGAACTGGATAAAATTGAGCCTGTAGCGTTGAAGGCACCAGGTACTGGAGATGAAATGCACGACAAGGGAAAGTTAGAAGAGCTTCCGGTCGAGCTTCCGGGACTAGGCTCAGTGACGAACAGGGAAGACACTGATCAGGTCATTAGTGACTTAATCATTAAAGCACCGCTGTCGCCTGAGCAGAAAACCGAACTACACCAACTCTTACAAGAGTTTCAAGGTCAGTTCTCTGAGAGGCCTGGTAGGACTTCTGTCCTTACTCATGATATAGAACTTACCTCGCCAGAGCCAGTACGATCCAAGGCGTACCGGGTGTCACCCCGCCAGCGCGATATTATGGAGGCTGAGGTAAAGAAAATGCTACAGCTCGGTGTTATTGAGGCGGGTGAGAGTGATTATACCTCCCCTTTGATTTTAGTTGAGGTACCGGGCAAGGAACCTCGTCCTTGCGTCGACTACCGCAGGCTTAATTCCATTACTAAGGATCAAATTTATCCGATCCCTAACATCGAGGAGCGCCTTGAGAAAGTTAGTAGCGCTCAGTTTATTTCCACCCTAGATCTTGTCAGGGGTTATTGGCAGGTTCCACTTACAGAGGAGGCTAGTAGGTATGCGGCGTTCATTTCACCAATGGGAACATTCCGTCCTAAAGTTTTGAGTTTTGGTTTGAAGAACGCGCCATACTGCTTTTCAAGCCTCATGGACAAAGTGTTGCGGGGACAGGAAGAATTTGCTTTACCGTATTTAGACGACGTAGCGATATTCTCCGCATCCTGGTCTGAGCATATGGCACACTTGCGGGCAGTGCTAACCCGCCTGCGCGAAGCGGGCTTGACAGTCAAGGCTCCCAAGTGCCAATTAGCACAGGCCGAGGTTGTCTACCTCGGTCACGTGATTGGACAGGGTCGTCGCCGCCCCTCTGAAATAAAGGTGGCCGCTGTGCGAGACTTCCCGCAACCGCGCACGAAGACCGATATTCGGTCGTTCTTGGGTGTCGCCGGCTACTATCAGAGGTACATCCCCAGGTACTCCGATATCGCGGCTCCCCTGACGGATGCTCTAAGAAAAACAGAGCCCCAAACAGTCGTCTGGAGCGAGACAAAGGAGAGAGCTTTTAGCGCCCTAAAGAGCGCCCTAACAAGCCAGCCTGTGCTACGATCGCCAGACTATACCAAAGGGTTCGTTGTTCAGTGCGATGCTAGTGAGCGAGGCATGGGCGTTGTACTGTGCCAAAGGGACAATGGAGAAGTGGAACACCCCGTCCTGTATGCTAGTCGTAAGCTGACCTGTCGTGAGCAGGCGTACAGCGCCACCGAGAAAGAGTGTGCGTGTCTCGTGTGGGCCGTTCAGAAATTGTCATGCTACCTAGCCGGCTCGAGGTTTATCATTGAGACGGATCACTGCCCTCTCCAATGGCTGCAGAACATCTCTCCCAAAAATGGCCGCCTCCTGCGCTGGAGCCTCGCTTTGCAACAATATTCCTTTGAGGTGCGTTACAAAAAGGGGAGTCTCAACGGTAACGCCGATGGCTTAAGTCGAAGCCCCTAACGTAGGAATCCGCCTCAAAGTTGTTGGTTACTGATGTTTTCTTCCTGAGGCAGGATTTTTAACATATTGCTTTTGTTTAGTGTTTCAAAGTGATTATGTGCTTTCTAGTGCAATTTTCCAATTTGTGGACGCGTTCTGAGTGCTGCTTGACTACTGTAAGGAACTAGGCAGTAGTATAAAAGGGGAAAGAGCCTGGCAGAGCTTAGTGAGGGTTGTCTCGTGCTTGCTGACTGAGCGGTTGCGTTTCGGCGTAGTTCTAACGCTTGCTGGGAACGAGCACAAAAATGGCAACTCTCCCGAAGTGACTTTGCAGTGCCCTGTGTGATCCTGAACCTGAGAACGAGGCCTTCTCTGTGCGCTGCGCTCAAGCAACGTCGAGGGACGACCGGTTTCGTTTACGAGCATCATCGAGCGACATCCCTCTGGACAGCGGATGCAGTCCCCTGACCATCGGGATCTCCTTCTCCCGGCGGGGCGGTCTGTTACGTCTCGCCTACCTACGACGCGCGGTATAGCCGGCGCGGATGCAACGGACGCCGCGGCTTCGTTCATCGCGGCCGCAACGCCTCCCGCCAAGCGCGTCCAGGCATGTTTCAGTGCCACGTGTCGTCGTGCGTGCGTGTGTGTGTGTGTGCTTGTTTTGCCCACGCTTGTCAAAGCGCGGCAGCCGGGGAGAGGAGCTCCTCAACTGGGAGGCGAGGAGGTCTGACCGGCGCCGGCCTGGCGGACGCGCCCGTCACGCCTGAACATGTTCAAGCGTCGCCGTATCGGATGACTCTTCCCAAGCCGTTCCCTCTTGCCCTCGACTCCGAGGGTATAAAAAAAGACAGCTGCGCCGGACGCGAGGAGAGCCTTCGATTCCTTCCTTCGAGTAACGTGGTCGCCCTGACCGGCTGCTCTTTTGCGATGCCAGAATAAACTAGTTGTTCTGTTGCCAGTCGACTCTTCCTTTGCCGGGACCTTCGGATGTTTCCAGCTTTGCCCCAGGCCGCCAGGCCAACGCTACCCTTGGGGCTTGCAACCCAAATGCAACACTAGATGACACTACGGCCTCCGTCTCAAGTGCTCCGAAAGGTCCTTCAATAAGCACTTTTGCTACGGGCAGACACACGCTATGAGCTTCCACTGCTTGCTTGATCCATGCGCACTCGCCCGTGAACATATCGGGTTCTACGTAAGAGGGGTGAACTACATCCATTGTAGCTGCGGAATCACGAAGCACTCGGCACTCTTTCCCGTTCACGAGGAAGTCTCGCATGTAAGGCTCGAGAAGCTTCATGTTCTCGTCAGTGCTACATAATGACAAACACACGACTTCTCTTTTTGTTTCTGGACACTGCGCCGAAAAGTGACCCGGCTTCTGGCACGTATAACACACGCGCGCTTGCCTCGCCTCGAACCGCTTTCTGCGTTCGGCTTCGGCTGCCGCCGTCTCCTTACGTTCGGTCGGACTGCTTTCACTCGCATCCGCACTACGCGTGTCCCCCCTTGCTCTCATGGGTGTGAACTTCGGCCTCTCAGACTTGGAGCCAAATTCACCCTTTTGACCGTCCTTAGCTCCGCGAGCCCGACGCGTCACAAACTCCTCGGCTAGCTCGGCGGCTTTAGCCACTGTGCTAACGTCTGGCCTATCCAAGACCCAGTACCGCACGTTCTCAGGTAACCGACTATAAAACTGTTCCAGCCCGAAACACTGCAGAATTTTCTCGTGGTCACCAAACGCTTTCTCTTCTTTGAGCCACTCCTGCATGTTTGACATAAGCCTGTAGGCAAACTCTGTATATGACTCATTTCTGCCTTTTTCATTTTCCCTAAACTTCCGACGGAACGCCTCCGCTGACAGCCTGTACTTTTTTAGCAGACTCGATTTCACTTGGTCGAAATCCTCTGCCTCCTCTCTCTTCAAGCGAGCGACTACGTCGGCCGCCTCGCCGGGTAACAAAGTGAGCAAGCGCTGTGGCCACGTTTCCCGAGAGAACCCCTGCTTCTCGCACGTTCGCTCAAAGTTAACCAGGAACAAACCAATGTCCTCTCCAAGCTTAAACGGCCGCATCAGGTCAGTCATTTTGAACGATACCCGTTCTCCTGCACCGTGTGCCTGGCTTCCATTACGAGCGCGTTCCATCTCTACCTCGAGACGCTTCATTTCCAAAGCGTGTTGACGGTCGCGCTCTTCTTTCTCTTTATCTTTTTGCTCTTTACGTTCGCGCTCCTCTTTCTCTTTTTGTTCTTTACGTTCGCGCTCGTTTTTCTCTTTTTCTTTTTGTTCCCTCTCCTCAATCGTCTCAAGGCATTCCGACAGCTCGTCATCCTCAGCCTCCAACTCAAGAATAGCCCTTAGCAGTTCTGGTTTTCTGAGTTTGTCTGAGACATCCAGACCCAACTCTCTTGCAAGCTCCAGCAATTTCGGTTTGCGCAACGACTTCAAATCCATGGCTGCTCCGAATGCTGCTTTCTCTACTGCCTACTATTGTCTTGCCGCAAACTAACCCGGCAGCAACGACAACACAATTACCAGCTCTGTTTCTGACACTAACAAAAGCCTGGCAAAACTCAGAAGAAGAAAGTCCCGCACTCACCAAACCTCGCAGCCACGAATTCAGCGCAGTCGTTCCGCTGCAGGCAACCAGTCATCACACAGGGCTCGTTGCACTGCTCCCGGATGGTCGTTGTGCTGCTCAGCATACAGTTGACCGCATATCTTCGCTGCTGGCCTCCGTTGTCGGGATCTCACCGCTGGCAACCAGTTGTTGCATTTGGGTTGCAGGCCCCAAGAGTAGCGTTGGCCTGGCGGCCTGGGGCAAAGCTGGAAACATCCGAAGGTCCCGGCAAAGGATGAGTCGACTGGCAACAGCACAACTTGTTTATTCTGGCATCGCAAAAGAGCAGCCGGTCAGGGCGACCACGTTACTCGAAGGAAGGAATCGAAGTCTCTCTCGGCGTCCGGGGCAGCGGCGTTTTATACCATCGGAGTCGAGGGCAAGAGGGAACGGCTTGGGAAGAGTCATCCGATACGGCGTCGCTTCGACATGTCCAGACGTGACGGGCGCGTCCGCCAGGCCGGCGCCGGTCAGACCTCCTCGCCTCCCAGTTGGGGAGCTCCTCTCCCCGGCTGCCGCGCTTTGACAAGCGTGGGCAAAACATGCACACACACACACACGCACGCACGCACGACGACACGTGGCACTGAAACCTGCCTGGACGCGCTTGGCGGGAGGCGTTGCGGCCGCGATGAACGAAGCCGCGGCGTCCGTTGCATCCGCGCCGGCTATACCGCGCGTTGTAGGCGAGACGTAACACCACTCAGCCACCGCGGCGGCCATAAAGCTTGGGCTGTGTTGTAGCAACCCGTTGTAGAGAGCGCTCGGTGGTTTGCTGTTTGCTTTCAAAACTTTGCACTGCGCCGCGCGTGACGGTGCATAAAAAATTGTCACTAAGGCGGTGCTTTGAGATGTGTGACACAGCGACAGCTAAACAGCGCACGAGGAAAAGGACATAAGAGAAACACACGGACGAGCGCTGACTGTCATTGATCTTTTACTTCCAAGAAGCGAAGTGCGAGAAACAGGAAAATCGACAGAAGAAGAGTGCTTAAAGGACTGGAAACATGATAAAATTTGGGGCGGACCCCTGATGGCATGCCACGCCAACCTGTAGGGTGAAAAAGAAAATTGGCGACAAATAACAAAGAAGTTCACAGTTGCGCTCTGATGGCAGATGAGCATATAGCTGTTTACTCTTTCTTGAATGGAAAGCCACCCAGAAAAATTAACGCGATATGTTTATACCACTAAACCCCAATTTCACATGCCTTCCGTTCATAGAAACCTTCCTACTCTTACATTATGCTTCACATTTTTCATCAACGCTATGTTTTCGCCTCGATATAGGCTGAAGGTCAGCATAATGTGCTAGTTATATTCCTGCTATTCTATTCCGCTCTTACTGCCCGCGCCGCCAACTTACCCGACAACAGGGGAGGCGTGGCTTCGTTTGAAGCAATGATGAGGACCGAAAAGAATATAAGTAGAAAAGTGAACTGCCAAATTGCCCCCTCCCAGGCTCTCTACTGAATGCTCTTCAACCTTAAAAGCGTTAATTTGCAAAAAAACAAACATACAGTAATTACCATGTGCGGTTCAGGTTGCTAGCGTGCATAAACATATTTGTGGATGTACAGTCTGTAGCAACGCTAAACGCGCACTGTGAGAAAGCTGCTTGTTACGGCGGGTCGCCATGCTGTAGACGACGCAGAGTTATAAATAATTCCGATCAAATCGGAAAAGGGCACCGTCTAAAGTTGGTATTAAAAAAGAAAGACGGTCGTATGCTACCTGAGCGTCAAATTCCAGCTCGAATAAGCGAGCGGTTTAACCGAGAGAAGCATTTTACGATGCGCGTTTAGCGTTGCGACAGTCTGTACGCTTTTCAATCCGCGGCCGGGGGCGCGAAACGTGGCCGCGCTTCAGGGATACAAGGCTGCGATCGCCAGTGCGCTTCGCGAAGCGTTCATGACGTCACCAAAGCGTCACCGCCTTCTACGGAGCGGCATATGCTGAGACGTGAGCGTTCGATCTTCAGAGTGCAGCTTTTGTCGGTGCCTGTAAATAACATTGCGCCGGCTTTGATGACGGATGTTTAGGCTAGTCTACTGGAACCTTCATTAAAGGGACTCTTAGGACAAGCAGACGGTGATCTGTATCGATAGGATGCCGCGTTCTAATCAGAGAGATTGTTCTCACCGAAAATGAAGCTTTTATGTAATCTAGAAAAAAAACTAAATACTAGTGGCGCCATCACCGGCCGATTTCGGAAGTAAAATGCGTGCGTCGGCATCCAATTTTTAAACGCGGATCCCGAAGGCTACGCTACACAGCCATCCACTTCGACTCACATCGCCGGAGTTTGCTTTCCAGAAAGTCGCATCGCCGGAATGTAAATAAGCCAAACGAGTCAGAGCTGTTCACGTCTCCTGCAGCGGTATACCAGCCACGAGCCGATCTAGAAAGCGTGGAGGCATCGGATACGAGGACAGTTCGAACGGCAGTCCAGGCAACCGACTCACTGCGGCGACTGTCGAAAGCAGCCGCCGTGGCCTCCGTCCAGCACGTCGCATTGTGTGCACGCGCTCCAGGCTCAGCGGTCATCTCTGCCCCTTTCTCAATGGTGGAGACCCCGAGATGCCTCACCTTCCCCGCATCCTCCTCCGTGGCCTGTCCTTGTATCCCCGCAATACTGTGCATTCTTTTTCCTCTAAGCTGAGAAGAAATCGTCGAAATAAAGGCCGATCAAAGAAATGCAATCATCCTACGCTACGGCCGTCGTCGTCAGAGGGGCTTCGCTGGCTTCCTTTATTTTAAGCGCGCATGTAGCTTCGTGTTTTTGTGTTACTGGACTCTTTTCATCTCTCCAGGAGTATTCGATCTTCGTCCCCAGTCGAAAACAGGGTCTTTGGGGTGAAAGAAAAGGGAAGGATATAATAGGAAAAAAAAAAAAGGATTGCGTCGTGCACACCAGGCTTCGAGAGAAGTGTAATCTCGCCGCTCTCTCGATCAATAAGAAGGGCCGCTTTCACGCACGCACGCACGCTTACGTAAAATGGATTTCTTTTAGCATGCCTCGGCCAGCTAGATTCCGGGCAGGGGCAAAATGCTGCATGGCGCGCGGGTATATGCAAAAAGAATTATGTAGCTCGCCAGCAGCGGGCTGTTGCGTTCTTTATTATTTTCGGTCACACTGTCTCCGTTCGAAGTGCACACAGCTCTGGCGCTTTTTCGCCCCTTGTTACGCAACGACGCACTTTCGGGACTCTACTTGGCTTGTTTTGTCTCTTGTGAACCCGTGAAGCCGCACAATAGACTCCGTGTTTGCAGGCAAAAAATATGCACATACATTCAAGCTGAAACACAAAGTAGTGACGCTAAATATCTCGCGACCACGTAAGCTTCTTGTCCTCACTTTGTCGCTAGAGGTCGCTTTTTGTGCTCTCGGTGAGAGGTCTTTACGCAAGACCGACATTGAAATGAATTCCGTTCCCTGCTGGGGACAAAAAAAAAATAACCCATACACTGCAACGACATACCTGTGCCCGAAGAAAAAAAAGAAAAAAGAAAGGCGGACCTCATAGTTGCTTGCTAAAGGTTCCTTATGCAATTCGTATTCTTCATGTCTACCACCTGGCAACTACTGTTTGGTGTATTCACAACTAAATCTGGCGGTTGTTCCCTTAGCAAGCACATGAAGAGCTTGCGAAGAAAAACAGCGCTTTATTGCACGAGGCAGAGGAAGGTGGGGACACGGCTCCGTCCCCGTCTTCCTCTGCCTCGTGTAAGCGCTGCTTTTAGCCGCAAGAACATGCAACAACCAGCCCTACTTTTGACAACGCACAGTATACGGGTCTCTTGCATTTCGCCTCCATCGAAATGCGACCGCCGCGGCCGGGATCGCACCCGCGTCTTTCGGGTCAGCAGCCGAGCGCTATAACCACTGAGCCACTGCGGCGGTCCAGAAATGAGAATGAAATCAGATGTAAGTTTTATTATGCAAGAAGGCACAAAGCAACAAGAGTGGTTCAGGTACTTGTATAAGTAAGTACCGTAATTTCCGGACTATAGTCCGCGCACTATACGTGTTTGAAACCTGAAATTTTGCATCACGTGGACAACACCTGATTTTATTTTTCGGATCGTTCGTAAGTACCGTAATTTCCGGAGTATATTTCTCTGACTGTACACGTTTAAAAGCTGAAATTTTGCATCATGCGGAATATCTATCTATGTGTGTGGACTATGCATCATTTTTTTTCAGATCGTTTTTCAGAGCAGGAGAAGCCTACTGGTGTCTATAAAAGAAAAAATGCCTGCCCTAAGTCAGCCCATACGGCATGTTACCGTGCTAAATAACAGCGAAATCAGCTCCGATATGCAATCAGCTTCAATATTGTAACTTCGAAAAATTACATTTATAGCCGAAATTTGGCCCTGCGGACTATACACCGGGTGTGGACTATAGTCCGGAAGTTACGGTAAATAAGTAAGTAGGTGAGTAGGTAAGTGAGTAGGTACATAAGATAGTAAGTAGATAAGTAAATAAATAAACGAGCATGCATTTGCTGCGAGATGTGTGCTGCGATTACTTACTTTCCGCGCTCTGTCCTGTTGGTTTCTTCCTCGCCCCTTGCCTTTTTTTGCGCGGTTTCAAGATGCACTCTACTAATATTCACCAACTAGCCCGTCTCTCTCTATTATACTTCTTACTTTTCCGTTCCCTATAGATGTTAAATCAAATGCATGTACAAGAATTAATGCATGGTAGAAGGACCACTTATGCTATATTTTCTCTTCACATAATTTAATCTAGTCTTTTTATTAAGATCCGGCAACCACTACCCCCCCCCCCCCCCTTTTCTTTCCCCATTCTACTCCGACATCTTCCATCTCCGAAGCGTCTGCAAGAACAGGACGCCATCCCTCCGTGTAACGCAGAAAATTCGGAACCGAAAGAAAAAAAGGAAGATGGAATAGGAGAGGCGGTGCGCCCGCATAAAGTTTAATGGAAGAGCGCGGAAGGCGCCGACTGCAGCCGGCCGCTCCGTTTTTCCATTGGTTGAAAAGCTCGCGAGGAGGCGGTCTTGCGTTATTGGACAACAAGCCTGCTCTGCGCAGCAGCAGCGCTATTGCAGGTCCCGGCTGCGCGCCGTTGCTGCTGCAGTCTGTGTAGAGTATGTTCACAGAGGGAGAGAGGGAAACGAAATGTGGTGGAAAGAGCGAAGGAAGGCAATATAAGCGAAGAAAGTACAACAGGAGTAAAGGAAAAAAAGGCTGCGACCGAAGAGAAAGAGGCATAAAGGGAAACTTCTTTGAGACGTGCGATTTATTCTTTAGTTTTACTTCGATTTCATTTCCTCGATCGGCGACAGCGGCCCGCTCTCTTTCTTCCCATCAGCGAAGAGCTGTTTTCCGGCTTCGTATAAAATTGGAAAAATAAGGCCACCCGCGCCGCTTCGACAGAGAGAGGGAGCTTTGGGGAAGAAAGGGAGAGAAAGGTTGCACCGCTTCTTCGCGGCGGCGCGCGCGACGCGCGCGCGGCGCTCAGCTTGTTATTGGACCGGATCGAAAAAGGAGAGCTTTTGCCGTCTTCACATTTCTTTGTTTCGTTCTTTCTCTGCTCCTCTTCTTTCTAACCCCGTTCTCTTCGCTTCCTTTCCATCGCGCTGCAGCCGTTGGTCGGCGCTGTATAGTTCCTACAAGTTTCGGCTCTTCGATATTGCTTGTTTTCCTTTTTTCCTTTATTTCCTCAATTCCGCTTATTGTGCTTTCTTCAAGCGCCCGGCGATGGCCCGTAGACTTTGCCCGGTCTTCTTTATTTTCTTCCCTCGCGACGTTCGAGCTTGTTTGCGCGTTCGTCTCCTAAAGCCTTCCCCATTCTCTTCCCGCTTTTGTTTTCTTACCGTTTTTTTTCCCCAGAGCCTGAGCGTCTCCACTCTCTGGAGGGGCTTTATTTTCAGAAAAGAAAATGAGGCCTGTGCTGCTGCCGTGGGGAGGTTCGTGGAAAGGGCCGTGCACGGGGGAAATGGGGAAACGAAATGGGGTTGGCAAGATGGGCAAAGAAGGATGTGTACTGACATCGTCTCTATGCCGCTCCCCCTCCCTCCCTTTCCCTCTTTTTTGCCGCTAGAAGAGCGGCGCGGCGGCGGCGGGTCTGCTTGTTTTCTCATTCGTCGGGGCCTCATCCCGAGTGGAATGAATTGTGGGCGGATATCTAGTCGTCCCCCCAATTATTCCGAGCGGGAAGCTGATCGCGGAAGCGCAATTCGCTTCAAACGGGATAGGGAAAAAAAGGGAGAAACACGGCTGCTGCGATGAATGAACAGAGCGGCGCGCGCGATCTACTGCTGCTGCTTCTCCCTCTGTTTATCGAGCAAGGACTTTGGGAAGACAAGCCCTAATGCCGAAGGGCACGCAGCGGCCAGCAGAGCGGCTTCCTGTTTGGCCTCGGAGGTTTTGTTTTACGTACTTTACAAATGCGATAGCGTGTACAGAGCTCGCCGTACGGGTCTCCTGCGCACGGGAATTCGCGGGGTCCAGTGAGAAGCGGCGAGAATCGATAAACTGCCTCAGTTTGGTGTGGCAAAGTTAAAGTAACAACGCTCTTCCAATTAAGTGCAAGCGCATTAATGCGCGTCAGCGCATTTCACAGCTGAAGATATGGTGATCTTACCAATTCTGCCACAGGCGTGTGTATTTTTTGTTTGCAGCACAGCGCTCTATGGTAGCGAGACTAAAGAAAAAAAAAAGCCTTGGTGCGCATGCAGAGTAAAAAAAAGCAATGAAAAAAGCACAGATGCCATTATGTAGTATGCGTTCCACTGCGACTCCTGAAGAAAAAAAATGGAGGGTATACTTAAGCTCTGCCGTAAAAGCATGACACCACAGTGTTTATGGATTAATGGCCACGTATGCGTAGTTAGTCATTCTCTACTCTGCATCCACAGGTCGCTGGGAGTCCTCATACCAGCCGTAGTATTGCAGCGGTTAAGCGATGCGCCATTGCCCTGCGATGACAGGTGCTGCCACCGGTGAGGTTGCCGAGCAGTCTCTCGCGACCTATCCTTAATTGAACCGCCACCTGCCAAGGTGGGCAGTTTGCTCACAATTAGTTTAGTTTTTGGGGAAAGGAAATGGCGCAGTATATGTCGCACATATCGGCGGACACCTGAACCGCGCCGTAAGGGAAGGGATAAAGGAGGGAGTGAAAGAAGAAAGGAATAAAGAGGTGCCGTAGTGGAGGGCTCCGGAATAATTTCGACCACCTGGGGATCTTTAACGTGCACTGACATCGCACAGCACACGGGCGCCTTTTTAGCGTTTAGCCTGCATCGAAATGCGGACGCCGCGGTCGGGTTCGACCCCGGGAACTCCGGATCAGTAGCCGAGCGCCCTAACCACTGAGCCACCGCGGAATCCGTATCCGTTGGGCAGGTTTTGATGACGCTGCAAGGTGCCCCCCCCCCACCCCCCTTCCCCACCCCTCAGGTTGCTCCTGAGGGGATGTTTCGTGGATTTTCCGCTCACGGTCAACGACGCCGACGACGATGCCGCCTTTTCTTCGCGTAAAAACGTGGGCTTTGGATGCTTCATAGGGCCGGCATAACAACAGTTAATTCTGTCGATTCGACTCTATTCTAATCTTATAATCCACCGCGACGGAACATGCAGACACTAAGAATGTAAATGAATAGAATAGTAATAGAACCGTTGTAATTAAATCTCGAAATTTTACTTGAAAAGCATGCCGCTAGAAAGCGAATCTCAATTCATGCTTTCACTTCACGAGTATGCGGATTAACCTGCAGACTTTGCTATCCCTGTGTTTTATCGTGAGCCCGTATTTCAGTGTAGGGGCCAAGCAAGTTGCTTTATTTCCTGTTCGTAGTTATTTTCGTTACCTAGTAAAAAGTGGTTTTATTAAAATAATAATAAAAAGGAAGGAAAAGATTTTTGCTAGCCCCGCCATCTACCATCGATACTGAAGCACCTGAGCTGGGGCAGCGGAAGTAAAGGATAGCAGGCAGAATGGAGAAATGAAATGAAAGAGGTGAGGGGACAGGAAGAGAGGATAGGGGGAGAGGTAATATACACAAACTATTTACACAATAAGAAATGTGTTGTTGCGTCGAGAAGTGGCTTTCAATGCTTGCATGGGGCAGATTGCACTTGGCCCAGACACTCTTTGATGCCTACACTAAACCAACTCTGCAGAACCTGTTTCATGTAAATGGCCTACTATATCAGTTCGCTATGACAGATGAACGCTGAACACATGGTTCCTTTCCGTCTTAATTATTTTTTTTTTCAGGAAGGCAGGACATAATCATCCTCACCAGACTTTGCAATGACCCTCAAAATATGCCTGCGCTGAGGCCGCGTGCCTTGTGCAAGCATCATCCGTGGCGTTCGTTGCAACCTTCGGATCCTACTTCCCCACGCATTTACAGCCACCTCTTATATTAGAGTCGGGAGGAAGCTCTTCTGTGCGTGCTCCTACGTGGTCCGCTGGAAGTTCCTGCTACATTCTCTGGGCGCCGGACAAAAAACTTAACCGAACTGAACCCCATCAGCTTTGAGCTAACGCGCACGAAAGGTCACCGCTTTCTTTAGCGACCCCGGATGGCAGCTCACTTCACCGAGTCTTATATCTACAATGTGAGTTTATGACAGTTGACAGTAGGTGTGGCTAGGGTGTTAAGTTTTTTTGGAGCCGCTGGCTAGCAATTGTTCGTTAACAATAAGTGCGTGAGTCCATGGCAGTTTCTTTCAGATTAACTTGGCTTAAGTTAAGTGTAAGGTTAGGTTAACTTTAAAATTAGATTAGGCTTTCTGCATGCGTCAACAATTAATGGTTAAGTATAAATTTCGCGAGTTGTTGGCAGTTTACCTTAGGTATGGCTAAGGTTGGTTGAAGGTTATGGCTGGGTTTTATTTTAAATAGATGTATTAGCATGAACGGCTAACAATAACAGTTAACTGCGTAAGTTCACGAAAGTTTATTGTAGGTTTGGACAGGGTTAGGTCCAAGGTTAGGTTAGATGAAGTTGCGGCTTAGGACAAGTTTTAATAGGTGCATTAAAATTAATATTGCTGTCAAGAGACTACAAAGCCTCGGTGCGGTCAGCATTTGTCCCGGTTAGTTCAATATCGATGAGCTTTTTATTAAGATGTATGGAATATTAACATGGTGGCATTCAGCTACATGTTTGATATTCCTATTAAAAGGAACCCGCCACTTTTTAATATAGTCCCCCTCACCAGCGTCTATACAATCAGATCCCATTAATACGACCCCAGTTAATATAGATGATTTGAGTAGAGAATGATTTTTCTGACTGCCAAACTTTTTCAATGTATATAAACCACGTTAACACGCAAACTCGTTGCCCGGATAGTGAGCAGGGTGACGGTGCGCACAGATCATAGGGACCCATGTATTTATGGCCTGTCGATGTGGACAGCAGTGAGAACATCATCTGTACTGCCCTAACGAAGTGTTTCCTGCTGTATTTTGAGTACAGGACACCACCGAACTGCAGTGCTAGAGTGCAAGGGGCAATAAGGGATGACCCTCTTTTGAGTTTCATGCTTTACCGTGCTAAGGTGCCCAATCGACGCGCGCTCCTCATCATTTGCCGTATTGCATGAATCGCTCTGAACAGAACACTCTCTGCAGTCTGTGCCACGTCGAAAGCTGTGTTCAGCAGCTGTCTTGTCGACAAAGTACAGACATATACTAACGGTTCGTGGGATGTGAACAGTCATAATTAGAGATAGGTATGTCATCATACCAGACGCTTCAAGCAGTTTCGCAAAAATGAAAAAAAAAAAATCTCTTAGGATGATGCGCTCGGAGCTGAAAAAATTTGTTTAATTTGCATTTGACGCCCCACCACTATGCACAAATGAAGATATTAATGAAAATATTTTTTAAATAATGATTTTTATTTACGAATCACCGCTGCGGACAACTCGCTCTATGGACAATTTTGCTCGGGAAACAAATGTCCGTATGAACGGGGCACGAATGTGTGCGCCTCCACTACCGGCTCTGCATGTCACCGTAGACAAACGAGGTCCCGTGTTATACAGCCCGCACACGCGACGTCACACTTGTGGTCGTTTCTTGTGAAGGACCGTCTGAAGACAGCACGCGCCTCGCTTCCACCGAAGGAATTACCTATGCAGTGCGCCTTTGGGGGTTGCCTACAGCTGCCCTCAAATGCACCATCGGCAAAAGTGCATCGCCGCTTGTACGGAATGAAAGTAAAAAAAAAAAATGGTGCGCTCCCAAGAAAGAGCATATGCCTAATTTTTATATTAATGCAACATCGACCGTTTCATCATCATCATCATGTCGTCGTCGTCATCATCATCATCATCATCCTGACTATGCCGTCTGCAGTGCAAGATGCCTGTCTCATATCTCTCCAATTAACACTGTCCTCCATCAGTTGATGTGAAAACTGGAAAACATCAAACACAATTTATCGCATACCCGCCGTATATATCGATTAGTTCTATGTATGTAGTGGCGTGAATGGCGTACGAGAACCGTATTTTCCAGTTCGGCGTAATTCTGTTCGGTCTACATTAATGAGTGGGAAAAACGTTCGGCTTGGCTCCTTCCTGTAACCACCGCAGCTACAACAAGAGCAGTGAGTTGGCAATGTAAAAGGTAGATGAGTAGCGACCAGCGGGCATCCACATTTTGCGAAGCGGTACACGAGCGCAAGCACACCCACGGAGCCTCGCGCCGCGTTTTCTTTCGCACCACACGTGCGCGGAAACACGCCTTTGCGACCTTGAAAGGGCTTCGTAGTGGGGAAGCTCCGGCCTTGCCGGGGTCCGCCGAGCAGTGGCTGGGGCGATGGCGGCGGATGCAAAACAACAACCGCCGGCTGGCCCGCAGATGTGCGGCTGCGGAGTTGTGTTTGTTGCGGGTGCCCCCAGCTGCATCCGTTGTTTACGCTGCATCCCCTCGCACCCTTCTTTCCCCACCCTCTCGCTCGTGCGACGGGGTGTCCGGACCGGTGGTCCAGCCACCGAGGCAGGCGGGTTGGCCTTCTCCTTCTCCCCCTGCGTGAGCCACGCGGGCAAAGGAACACCCTCCCGACTGACCTTTCCCTCCCGCACCCCATGTCTGCCGACATCGGAGCGTTCCTTCCCGCTGACGGGTGGACAGGAGCCCGACCACTGCGAGCGCATTCTGGCACAGCGTTCTTCGACTACCGAGGGCTCAACCTCGTGAAGCCGGCTTTGCTTTTTTTTTCTTCATCTAGTTGTTTTGTTTGCTTGTGTCTTAACGAGAGTTGGGGCTTCCAATATTTTTTTTTACACACAAAATTTGGAAGGGCAACCGTGGAGGATGTCACCTCCATATGTAGATGCGAAGGCTGTGAGCCCTCTTTGGCGCCTCTCTCTCTCTCTAGTGTGTATATATATATATATATATATATATATATATATATATATATATATATATATTTATGTATATATATATATATATATATATATATATATATATATATATACCCAAAGTGATTTGACAGCTGATCGGTAGATATATATAAGATCACCGTGAAGAGAAATTCGGATTTAAGTTCACGCACGCGGCTGGCGTGAGTTGTTTTGGGCTGCCTCCGCCGTTATAAGTAAGGTTTTCTTTGAAGCGATGGCGCGTATCTGTCCAATGTCGATGGACATCTAACCGCCCGTGCTGTGCGATGTCAGTGCACGTTAAAAAATCCCCAGGTGGTCGAAATTGTTCCGGAGCCCTCCATTACGGCTCCCTTCTTCCTTTCATCTTCCATCCCTCCATCCATCCCTTACTCCGTTCAGCCGATACGTCGTAATACATCCTGTTATGTTTCTTCACATTTCTGATACATACATACATACATACATACATACATACATACATACATACATACATACATACATACATACATACATACATACATACGTATGTGCGTGTGTGTGTGTGTGTGTGTGTGTATGAGACCTTCTACGCTGCGTCCGGCGCCCATAGTGATGCTGCGCCGCCGTGGCTACGTTGCAAGGCGTCAAGACTGTGTTTCTAGTGAAGTTTTCCGATCGTCTTCATACATGCATGGGTTTCTTATTAGGCTTGGGTGAGTTGATGAAGGCATCGTGGCGATTATTTTTTACTACTATGTCCCGCATACGAGGACATATTTGTGGCGTATGGCCGTTGCTTGTCGTTATTTGAATCCGCGCTCGTAAGTGAAACAAGAGGACAACAGAAAAGCAAAACGTTAGAATTCTTTAACAGGCTGGGAGCAAACTCTACTGACCTGGAACGGTAAAATAATTCCGCCAAAACGCACCATCCCTTGCTCTTTACGTCTTCGTCTTTGTGAAATCAGAACTTCGTGTAAAAGCGTTCGTTGCAGCTGGAAGTCAGACTTTTTTCCCCTGTGCAAGAAGGAATAGCCAGCGCCGCTTTAAGGAATCAACCCCTCCTTACATATTTCCACGAAAAAAAAAACAAAAAAACAGAAAGTTTCCAGTTCGCACTTTGAAGGCGATTTTATATGTTCCGAAAAGCAGCTACGGTAATTCCTGAAGAATGTGAAAAAAAAAACTTAAATCTTAGGGACTAGCCCAAGTTTACTCCCTGTATTCGTGAAATGAGGCTTAACTACCTTTCGATAAGGCAAGGAACATACTGGAACATGCAGCCAGGAGGTTAGTGGATTGTTGCACAGGGTTTCCGAAAAAGTTTGGAGGACACTTTGTTGTTCCCTGGTTGTGATCTTTCCTTTGTTTTCTTTCTTTTTCTTGGGGGGGGGGGGTGGGGGGGGGGCTGATCGGCGAAGATTCTTGCGTGTGGCTTAAGCCTTAAAACCATGAATATTGACAGCAAATCAATATGCCTATATTACGAATTAGTTGGCGGCCATTTCTTGACGTGATGCTTGTTTGCTTCTTTGTGTACTTTCCAGCGTAATCTTTTTATAGTTCCAAGACTTTAAATGCGGCATAAGAGGAGGCTGTCGATAAACTAGAGTAGGTCATTGCGCGAAGTGGCCACTGGCAAGTGCAACCAAACTCGTAAGCGCCATATCTATTCTAATGAACAACTTGCGAGGATTTTCTTTATTTGAAGTTCATTTTCTGTCCGGACTTTCGTCCTCTGCATACGAAACAAAATTAAAGAAGCGCTATGCCAAATCTTTGCGCTCCGTTGCGAATCTTTAGCTCTCAAGAATAAACACAGCAAAAGCAAGTAAAATCTTTCCAGCCTCACTTAACAGCAAGCAGTGTTAACAAGCCCTCTCGAAATACGTTCACAATAGTTTAGAAGTAAAAGCGTTTTTTTTTTTCATTCTTAATAAATACTATTGCCAATGTTTAAACTTATTCCTCGCATCGCGCTCAGTTTAGTTCGATGTGAGTGAAAACCAGTCTTCCACGGAAGGTAATAGCTGAATATTATGCGGCCTTAGACCATCGCGTTTTGGAATAGGCATCAGATAGGGCTAAAATTTCGAATGATAGGTCCTCCCACAATATAGTTTCATAGCCACGCCCACAGTCCATTTTGAGTTACCGCGTATGTTTCGCTTCTTTTTTTTTTCCCCGTGATAAATATGAACCCTTTTTTCCGTCCTTGTGTTCCTCTTTTCTTGCCCTTTCAGAATACACGCAACCATAATTTTCCGAAAGGAAGCAGAAACTTCGAAAACGAATATCTAGAATTCACCAAGGAACCAACAGGCAACGAAGAGTAAAGAAGGTTGGACGCGAAAGAAACGCCGTTTTTCGTGTACGGCGACGTAAAATCGATTCGACGGCGGTAACGTCCGGCCTGGCTGGCTTTTTATACCTCTCATAAAGGACAAAAAAAAAATGAAGACACAGCTAACGTAAGGTATTTTTTTTTTCTGTTGCCAATGGAAGGAGGAGGCGGAGGAGTTATAGAAACTGGAGCCGGGTGGAAACGCACGAAAGAAAAAAAAAGCTCCAGTGGAGGATTTTCTTTTTCTTGCTAATATTTTCCGCCTCCCTAGCCGTGTTCGAAAGACTCGCGACACGGCCGTCGATGCCGCTGCTAGCATCCACGCCTCGACTTTCAGCGAAGACAAGAGTAGCAAAACCCGTCTCGAAACAACAAAAAAAAAATCCTTATAAGGGCGGACGAAATTGTGAAACAAGGCGCCTCAACACGAACCCGAAAGTTGTTCCTTTTCAGCCCCGCTTCTTTCGTTCGTTTTATTTCGCTCTTCTTTTGTTTTTGTTTTCGAAGAGGGGAGCGTTCTCAAGACGTGTAGTCTGTTGGTCGGTTGCTTGGGGCTGCCGGGTTGCCATCCGAGCGCGAACTGATGAAAAAGGAAACAATAATGAAAGCAATGTATTGGCGGGGGGGCGGGGGGGAGGGGGGACGCGCGAAGGAGAAATGATGGCGCAAGAAAACGTGGAAGGTGAGGGAGTGGGTGGAGGGTAGGGTTGGGGGAGGAGGGAGCGTTGAAGAGAGCGACGACGAGAAGAAACGCGTCGTCGCAAGGAAATGAAAACAGAGGACTTTTGGCGGTGAAGCTGCAGCTCTGGGTGGCCATGCGCGCTTTCGCTTGCCCCCCCTCCCCCCCCATCCCCCCCCTTTTTCTTCCTCCCCATCCTTCCTCGTAAGAGCGCTGTTCGACTCCGGCTGAAACGAAACGCAAGCAGCCGCTCTCGCTAAGGACAAACCCAATCTCGAAACGCAGAGGGGAGGCGAAACGGTGAAGGCGTAAGGAGGTAGAAATTATAAGAAAGAAATTCGGCCAAGAAAAACGGGAAACGACGAGAGGTGGAACATGGTGGGTTGTAGAGGGACGAACGAAGGAGCGTGTGGAGGGGAGGTGGAGGGAAGAGCGGGGAAGCGGGCGCGGAACGCGGGACTGGAAATCTCGAAACGGAGGCTGTGGGCGAGGTGTATCGGGCGGTGGAAACACATGTATAGATATAGAGGAAAGCAATCGAAGTGAGCAAATGCAAGAGCAAAGCGAAAGAGGAGCAGTGGATTGAAATAAAAAATAGACGAAGGAAGGCGCAAAGAGGTGGGGGATGAGAAGTCGCAAGGAAGGTGCTGTCCGCCGAGTGGAACGGGCCAAGGAGAGATGGCGTTTCGATGTAATTTTAGAGATTCGAGTCGAAAGGAAAAGTGGGATGGAAGAAGCCTTGATGCTTCTGATTTCGCTCCCTACGTGTTTTCCGTTTCAGTCCTTTGTATGCTTCTTTTCCTCTTTTATAAGAGACTTTTATAGGTTTTACTCTTTTTTTTTACTCCCATTTTTTTTGCTCTCCATCCAATCTTCCCCGGTGTGTCGTCTTTCGTGCTGGCTGCCGGTGAGGCGTCGTGTCCTTCTTTCCTTCCCCACCTTCCCCATTTTTGTTTTCCACCCTCAGGTTTCAGAAACACTGCGGCATTTTATCCTCTTTTTTTTCATAAGTGGGTATCTGTTGGTCCTTTATTTTCGCCGTCCCTTTTCTTTTCCCCGACCGTTCTGTTTTTCCCGGCTTCGAGTCGTGTTTTCGAGGCACTCCGTTTTCGAGCGTGTATCCGTCCCCTCTGTTTTGTGCCGTCTGTTGCAGCAATGCCGTGTTTCCCTCTTTTCCCGCCCACGAGCGCTAACCCTGCCTTCCTTCTGTTCCCCGTCTTTCGATATGTTTCTCCGTTTTCTTGGGGCAAGAACTCCCCCTCTCTCTCTCTCCTATATTTTCCTTCAGCGTTCCCTCTCCAGTTTTCTGCTCTGCTCCCTTCGTTTCAGCCCGATTCGTTCCCTGTTGTCCCTTCGTTCCCGATCTTTTCCCGTTTTTGTTGTCATTCTATAGGTTTTGTTTTTGTGTTTCGTTGCTTGGGCCCCCACTTTTTCCAAGCCGGCGTCGTCGAGCGAAGGCGAGCTTATTTATTTCCTCGCCATCCTGCGTGAGCGCCCCGGGCCGTGTGCCGCTGCAGCCGAAGAGGGAATCATGGAAGCGTCTGCCAATAAATGAATTTCTGTTTTCTGTTCGCCCAATTTCATTTTAGTGCTGCTGCGCCCGGCAGCTCCTTCCCTCCTCGGCTTCCCTTGGCTCGCCCGTTCCTCGCGACAGACGCTTTCTTTTCGAGGGATACATCCCTATATGTTTTTTCTATATGTGTACTTGCTGGTATCTTGCGTGCCCGGTGTTTTCTTTGCGGGCTCGGCCGATTTCTCTTTGTTAGATGGCAATGAAACGAGTGCTGCGCCTGCGCGACTTCTGCTCTAGGATTGGTTTCGGGGCTAGACACGTTTTTGACGTCGCTTAGTTTTGTTTCCGTTCTTTTTTTCACTCATTTCATGCGCGTTCGTGTTACACTGTGCAAATTTTTCTGTTGTTTTTTCATTTTCCGGCGAAGCTTGATTTGGCTGAACTTAGAAGAACTGAAATAGATATTCGAAGACTTGGATGCGGGTCTATTTTTATGCAGCGCGTGGTGTACCCCTTATAAAAATTTCTTCAGACAGTCTATAGACAGTTCATTGAATTCTGTCTATGAAGTCTACAGACGCTCTATATACAAACGCTAGAGAACAGTCTATAGACAATACAAATCTTATAGACGGTCTATAGACAATCTACATACTTATGAGCCATGCACTTTTAGTAGAATTTTGTTTATAGACAATCTATAGACTGAAACGACAAAAATAAATATTTATAGGAAGGCAATAGAGTCTATGAAAAGTCTATAGACTGTCTATAGACTCATTTCTGTAAAGGCCGAAAGCAACAAGTGAGGCCAATGCTCGTGCCTATACGTTCCTTGAAGCAATCGCATCGTCATCTGGGGAAATTGGCAAGCTGTTGTCATGTTTCGCAGAAGCTTTCAGCCTTCTTCGCGTGGCCGCGAGCCCGTTGTACGCAAATGTTGTAGGATAGGGAGTATACTTTTATCTTCTAAATGAAGCTTTCTTTTTGGCCTGGCTCGATGATGGGTTTTTTCATTTACATACACTCGAGAGCGCAGAAATGCGTTATAAGCGAAAAAGGCTTTTAAAAAAGATATTGTCTTTTTTTATATACCGAAGCTGCTCTTTGGGCTATAATGCACACCGTTGAAGAGGACTTCGGATTAGTTTACACCATCTGGTGTTTTTAAACGGGCATCGCAAACGTAGCACACGGGCGGTTTTGAATTTCGCCCGCATTGAAATGAGGCCGTCGTGGATGGATATCCAAATATCGCTATCTCGTGCTCTTTATAAGAGACATGTACATTAACACCTGAAACCCGGCAGCGTGCTAAAACGTAAGATCCAGGGACCGTAGAATTCCTGCTGCCCTGAATCGGTTGTAAATATCGCCGGATATTGCAATGTCTCAAGATGCAGATATCACACTTGCAGCCCTATTTCTAGCGGGAATAAGTGTCGAGACTTAGAAGTACACCAATTAAAAAGTTCAGCATCCTTGGACATCACTTTTAACTGTGAGGCGACTGTGGAATATTGCAAGACACATTTATGCGCATAATGATGGGTATGGTCTAACCGTCGATGCGTAGCAAAATCTTTCTATTGAAGTTTCTCCATCGCTCGCATCAAGTAGTTAAGACTTCCATAGAGAATCAATGGAGAACATTTGCCGCGAGAACGTGCTGCCGCATTCAGCCGTTTCTCTCTTCTCTCTCTTCTTTGTGTGTGTGCTAGGCAGCGCGCTCAGTGGGCCTCGTGCTTTCGCTGCTTAACGCGCAGCCGCTCTCGACCACTCTTCTGAGGCTATAGCGACGCGTACGTTTGACCGCCTTGGCCGCCTTCTCACCTTTGTGTGCGGCTGCATGAAGCTGCCGTAGGTGGCGTAATCCAGCGAGCATTTTGAAGCTCAGAACGATGATATGAAGGATGACGATGACGGAAATCATCATCATTATTCGTTGCCTTCCGCTTTGTGTAAGCGTGGTAACGTACACCACCTTTGCTTTCTCGCAGAAACCACAAGCGCGCCCAAAGTGGCGCCATCTGTTACTCGCACGCCGAGTTAGTGGCCACACACAACACGAGACATTGCGGCTTCACACAGAGCATCGTTTTACTGAAAAGACTGCCACGCTAGAAAGGAGAGCAAATAGTGACGATGGCGGAGTGATCTGAGACGTCGGAAAGCGATGCTGGTTCGAAATCTGGTCTATAGGCGCTGAGATTGCAGTTTTTTTTTTTTTTGCTGGATATAATTCAGACGGAAAATTTCGGAAAGTTTCTGCTTTAGTTTGCCGAGTTTGGTAGCTAAAAGAATTGAGTGCTCGCTGTAAATTGGAGTAGAAGCTACATGCTTGTCTTTGCACTTTAGGAGAAGCGATCTGTCTGGAATAACTTCATTGTCTTCTGTCCATGGAGTAGGAAAGGTTCTCATGTTTACCTACCGGCGGTTAAATTTCTTCCATCAGTCACGTGCTTTTTATCCACGCTGCTCATTATACCGGGTGTGCCAGCTAAATGTAACCACGTTCTCTAAAAAATGCGAAGGGTCCTATAGCCATTGAAATCAAGTGAGTGCTGTTGAGAACGGCGTGGCCTAGTCTGCAACATTTTTACCATTCTGCAAAGTTAATTGCTTAGTAAAGACTAATTAACTAACTTTTTATACATTCGCTTAAGGATAAATTTTCAATTCGGAAGTTTCAGGTCGTGTTTAAAAACGACAGGCTGTAATGTTTAGATCAAGGTATCGTTTTTGATCTTTTGATCGGCCTGAAATGCAAAAACTGCCGTGCGATAGCGGCGCTAGTTCAGCGCTCCAAGGCGCGCTGCGTGAGAACAAAACCCGCTCATGTCCAGAGCGCTATCCACGACGTGGCTTTGCGTTTGGAGTGGCCGCAATATATGCATCTGCAACTGCCAATCTGCTGGCCGGCTTTCTTTCTAGGCCAGTAAAAATATATACGCAAATGCTACCTTCTGTGCACATTTTAATCTGCTGTTCTTCAAGGGGATTTATTACTTCCGAACTGACCCTTTTTCGCATAGCCAATATTTAAAAAGTTGGCTAGTTAGTGTGTACTAATTAACTAACTTTGCAGAACAAAAAATAAATGCCGACTAGCCCACACGGCTTATAAGGGCGCAGACGTGATTGGGCCGTAAGACATAAAAGTAAATAAATGTTTATTCCTAAAAACTCAGTTGCGGAAAAATAATCAAACGACAAAATATACAAGCGACAGCAGCAGCCGAAAAACACGCATATAACTTTATTCTTAGCCAAGTGGAACCAGGACTGTCTGTCTATGGTCGCCTTCATGTTGGAAGAGCTTTATCTGTAGTCGTGATAAATCCAAGTGTATTTGTTTCTCGCGATTCACTGCATTCCTTCAGTCAAGCAACGAACTGTGAAAGCACCAATCGCTTCGACAGGGAAAAGTCTCGGTTCGGAAAGCTAGAAAAAATGACCACGACCGAAATCCGGATCGAGCCAGAGATTCTGCGATCACCTAGTTACAGTGAACTAGAAGAGACCAGTGTAGCGAGCGGAGGGGGCAGCGCCTTGCTACGCCTGTCACCGGAAGTGTCGCCTGAAGCGGCGGCGCTGTTGTCGACTGCTCTTGAAGGGGACGTTTTGGTTGTTGCTTTTCGTTCTGTGCGGTTGCGTTTCGCGAGTGTTTTGAAGTTTTGATGTGTACGTAGCCACTTCTTGCATCGATAAATGCAAACCGCTCGGACATGCTTCTGATGGTGTCGAAAGCATAAAGGAAACGCTTAGTTTCCTGGACATCTGGGGCGCCTTGCTGATAAAAAGAAGTTTCTCAGCGAATCTACTGCGGAGGGCTCACGAGTCACTCTAACAACTACTCTTGAGGTCTTTCACTACTTGCACGATAAAGTTGGCTGCAGCTACTTTTGACATCCCGACTTAGCGAAGACAAAGTGGAGAACCTTCTTCATGAATACGCTGGCAATAAGAGGCTGTCGATACATGATGCATGTCGATACATGTCTTTGGATTGTTAGGCTTTCATCTGGCTGCAACTCCCATCCGACGCCACAACAGTTCGTGCTTACTGCTTCTGTTTTTACAA
The DNA here is from genome assembly GCA_030143305.2 of Amblyomma americanum. Lineage (NCBI taxonomy): Eukaryota > Metazoa > Arthropoda > Arachnida > Ixodida > Ixodidae > Amblyomma > Amblyomma americanum. The sequence goes on from JARKHS020034034.1 coordinate 58,696, forward strand.
TCTGGCATGCAGTGTTGCAGGTGGAAATGAAGAGAGCGATATACTAAGTTCTGTTCTTGACGCTGAGGACACAGAGGAAACTGCAAAGCAGCAGCTCATCGACGATGTGAAGGCTTTCACTGAAAAAGAGGGACCCCCGCTTCGTGTGGCTGTGCAGCTGTGGAACATGAATGCCACGTCCAGAGGAGTGAATCAAGGTTAACCTGTCACATCTCTAAGTATGTGGCAAAATAGTGCGTGTTGCCCACCAAATGCCCATCATGTATCGACAGCCTCTTATTGCCAGCAGAGCAAGCGCGCCGCATGCATGCTGCAAAATTTGTGAAGCGTATTCATGAAGGAGGTTTGCACTACCCCTCGGTTGAACTGTTTCGTTTCATCGCGAGGCTAGAGGACGTTTTTACTAATTGCTTTACTGCACGCAAAGTTCACTCTGAAAGTGTCATTGACATATTACACATGATTCATTCTGCTGCCCCTTTAAATGTGGGATGCAGAGCACACGCCGAAACTGTTACTCCTCGCATGTGAGCTGTTATGTTACCACACGGCTTCATTTCTTTTTTTATCAAAGGACTGACCAAATCAAACGTGCTGTCGAAGCGAAAGGCAGCGCAACACCTCAAGCTATGAAGACTTAAACTAGCTGTATTTTACACTGCTTGCTTCATGCATTGAAGCTTTCAAGATGGTTTGAGAGCAAATGGCAAACACCTGCATTAAAATCGTGTGAAGCACTGAACACTGTTTCCGTCTTTTTTTTTGCGTCATGCTTTTTTACCGTGTTTACCGCATGTTTGATTAACGTGAAATCACGTGTAAATATGAAATTATTAGTTTGCACCGCCCAATAATCTGTGAATCTGTCCCTTGGTACATACTGAAAGCAGTCTATTTATTTATTTTAGTGCAATCGCATATATCCCGCGAAAAAGCTGCCCAAACAAAAAGCGTTACTTTGCGAAACTTTGACTCGTGAAATATGCCGGTATTTGTAATACTTAGCCGAAAAAAAAAGTTTTCAGTGCATCGAATGATCGACTTTCGTCTGATATTAGTTATTCTTACTATGACAGACTCGACATCGTACACTCGTTTCTATAAACGTCTAAGCATATAAAATGCTTTCAAATAGTCAAAATAAACAGCAAGCGTAAAGCAAAATTACGCTAACAGCACAACTACATAACCAAGCACGCTTTCCAATCTCGCGTGCCAGCATACGCTGCACAGGCGAGCTTTCAGGAGTGGTAAGGAAGAAATGAAGGAGGAAGGGATAAAGGAGGAAATGAAAGGAAGGAAGAAAGAAGTGCCGTAGTGGAGGGCTCCGGAATAATTTCGACCACCTGGTGTTCTTTAACGTGCACTAACATCGCACAGCACACGGGCGCCTTTTTTCGTTTCGCCTTCATCGAAACGCGGCCGCCGCGGCTGGATTCGAACCCGGATACTCCGGCTCAGTAGGCGAGCGCCTCACCACTGAGCCACCGCGGCGGGTACGAAACGGAAAATAATTACATTTGCGAGAGTTACTACTCAGTGTTTCGGCCGAGATGACGCTGCACGTAACAAACAATTTGAAAAAAAGTGGTCGAAAGCGTTCCATATTTGTTGCGTTTGTATCGGTTATTTCATGCGAAAATAGTGCTGGTGAAAAGTTACCAGATATATGAAAGAAAAACATTTTAATGTGCTAGTTTTTATTTCTTAACATTTCTCTTCTCGGCCGAAACGGCGCTGCAATCTGTTAACACAAGCGTGGCGCCGCTGCGTAGAGGGAAACCTCGCACTCCTATATGTCACCGGTGTATACGTAAGCTTCTAGTTGTGTTCAACGCTACTAGTATTCCGTTTGGGTTTTTTAATGGGAGGAGATGTTTTGCGAAGCAATGCATACCGTGCCCGAACGTGTTTGTGTCTTTCTGCGCCCTTGTTAATTTTCTGCCACATCATGCCACGGCAACTCCTTCTTCCTTTCTTCTTTCACTCCCTCCTTTATCCCTTCCCTTACGGCGCGGTTCAGGTGTCCTACGATATATGAGACAGATACTGCGCTATTTCCTGTCCCCAAAAACCAATTATTATTATTACATCATGTCTGCTACTGTGCATTTCTAGAGCGCCGTGGTGGCATACTCATTGACTGTTTCTGTACGCTTGATACAGTTCATTTCAGCCTTTCAGATGTTAGCGCGTTTTTTTGTGCGGACTGTGCCTACGTCTCTATAAACGTGTCGAAACACTACAGAGAGAGCATATAAGTCAGAGACTTACCTACGCGTCGTTTTCTCTGAAATACAGCCTCACGTGTGAATACTCTGGTCAATATACACTGCGTCCTATGAAAACTCGAGTCAAGAGTCTAACCTGTTTGCGGGCAAACAAAAAAAAAAGGAGTACGAATAGCGGTCGCCTAAAGCGCGCAGCTGTGCCTTTAAGTGCTAATCAATTAATTAGGTAACTAATTCTTGAACATTTAAATCGCTGGCGGTATACGATAAGATTACTTTAGAAGTCCGTAGACCTATACAATACATGTCAGATGGTCGTAAATTTTGTACCGCTAGCTTTATTGCGAAAATGTTTTCTCACTCTGCAGACGAGGAATTCGAGGGAGAAAGAGAAATTTTATTCTTCTTTTTTAATTCGTAGACTCGCCATGCGTCATAATAGTTTTATTCACGAGCATAAATCAAGCGTTAATTTGACCTTGCACTTAGCTTACCGAGGCGTACTGGTTATTCAGCTGCGCCAAAGACAGCCGGGTACTGAAAAGAGCTGAAGCGGATGCGTAAGTGGTCAGGGCGACAGGGAGATGGAAAGGGCAAGGGAAAGGATAGTGTTCTCGATTAGCATAGGGAGCAAGCCAGTCCGGTCAAGAGGGGTCAGAAAGGAATCTGAAAAGGAAGAGTCTTGAAGGCGCCTAGATGGTAATGAGATATCCCACAGCGCTATACGAAGAAGTGGTAAACCTCTGTTTCGTTCAGCAAAACCAGTATAAAAGCTTCAAACGACATTTTTAAAGCGAAACGAAAATAAAAGCTTCACTTCGGCAACTTGCGCAGCACTCCCTCGAGTGACGGCCAGAATAACTGCGTCCGTGCTGTCCCTGCTCGCCGGCCTAGCCACTGTTACAATCGCGAAACACGCCGCTCGCTCGATCGCGCTGTTACCGACGCCGACGTGTGTCTTGCCGTGAAACCTAACCACCACTACTCTGTGTGCCGCTGGGCGGCGTCAGCCGCGTCAGCGGTATGCGCGCAAGCTGCTCGTATATAGCGGAACGCCACTGTTCCGCCGCGCGGTCCGCTTTCCCTCAATACACGAAGGCGGGGCCGACGTGTAAATACAGCACGGCGTGCACAGAGTACACGCGTGTCGCACGTCGCATCAATTCGCCCAGACGGCTCTCCCCATCCCATTGCCTCCGCTCGGAACCTGCTCATCTTCACCCCACGCTCGAAGCGGGCGATACAACAGCGGACGCGTGCGAGGGCTGCCGCTATGGGATGTCATATTTTGCAGCGCTCAGCAGTCCGTGTCGCGTTCGCTGCTCAGCAACATTTGTACGACGTGCTGAACGCGGCAGTATATACTATAGGCAGGGAAGATGTGAGAATGGGGAAGTGGGGAAGAGGGGGCGAGCTTTTCTCCCTTGTATTGTTTCCCTCCATGTATTCTACACGGCTGCGCAGTACAGTCAGCTTCTTCCTTTCGCGCCTCACCATCCCGTCACCTTCTCTCCACACAAAAGGCACCGCTTTCGTCCGAGACCGTTGGCTAATAGAACGTCTTCAAACCCTCTCCCCTTCCTTTTCCCCTTTCATATCCCGAATAAAACGCCGTCGCCCGTGCGATGGTAACGTAAAACGAAACGTGGAATACAAATCGAGAAAGGGAGTGCTAGAGAGCACCCTGGATAAAGAGAAATAGTTCTTCTCAGCGGAGAGAAAACGAGAGAGAGAAAAAAGGGGAAGAAAGGGGAAAGCAGGCGGAGAATGTTTACGCTTCTCGAAAGTCGTCGTTTTCCTATCCTGTCCAACGGTGAACGCCTCCGCATCATTTTTCCTCGACCCCCCCTTGCCTCCCCTCCCTCTCCATCCCGCGCTAGCTCCCATTTCTTGCGACCTTCCAGCACGGGCTTTCGTGCTAGGCCCCGGCGAAAAAACTTGCAGCGCCACGACGCAGCATCTTCCACAGCGCGGCCCCCGCCTCCCGCATTCCTCTTCATCCGCCGCCTCTATAACAGCAGCAGCAGCAGCGGACCGTTTTCTCTTTCCAAAACCTCTTTACGCGCGCGCTCCCTGCCGAGGGAAAGCGCGCGCTGGGCCCTCGCTGGACGTGTGTATATAAATATAAATAAGCGTATATAAAGCTCGCCTCTAACGTCGCGGCAACATTTTTCACTTTGAAAGCTCCGTTTCTTGCCGCCCGGCGCGCTCCCTCGTCTCCCGCTTATCTGTCTTTCCTTTTCCCCTTTTTTGGCGCCCTCCTCTCTCCCTTCTTTCCTATAGAGCGCGCGGGTGGATACATCCTTTTGCTCCCCCATTTTTTTTTCTCCTGGATTTGATCCGAGCGCCGAGCGTTTCTTCACGTCGGCTGCAGCGCGCTTCGCTTCCTCTTATTATTTTCCCCATTTCCCCACTTTCTTTATCCCCTTTCTTCCTTCCAACACTCCATCCTTCCATTTCCTCTTCTTTTTTTTTCCAGTTTGAACCAATCCCGACGAAGCTCGAAAAACTCGCCCGCTCCGCGGATAACAACGCGCAGCTTCTTCCTCATCACTTTTCCTCACTTCCCCCTTAGCGCTCGCCCTAGTATTTCTTTCCTTTTCCTCCCCAGCCGTTCGTGTTTTTTCCTCGCTTGAAACTAATACATTTTCCCGGCCTTCTTTCTCGGCGCTCGTGTCTCTTTTTCTTGCGTTCTTCCTTTTGTCGCACTGGCGCACTTCACTACACTCCAGCGCAGCAGCGCCTCGCCGTGAAGCTCTCCTCTCAGGGTCTTTACATTATTTTGTCGATGCTTGCGCTCTCGTGTTTTCTTTTTTTTTTCTTCACCAGCCTCCCCCACTTCGACTCCATCGCCCGCTCACTTTGCGACCCGTCGTTCTCTTTCCTCTGCCATCGCCCTCTTTCAATGTATGTACTGCTCGCTGCAGCTTCTTGCTGTCTCCGTCGGGGCCTGCTATAATTTTGTTCCTCTTCGATGCTGCCCCCCCCCCCCCCCTCCCATTCCCCGCCAAAGCTTCTCTAACCTCTCGCTTCTGTTGCTGCTTCGCCGTATTGGAGTTTGCGCGCTTCCCGCCGCGGTTCGGCTTCGTCGTCGTCCGTTTTCTTTCGATCGCGCTCCGTTCGCCTCGCACCCTCCCCCTCCCCCTCCGCCTTCTCCACCTGAGAGCTGCTGCGCTTGCCGTTTCGTGTCCGAGAAAGATGGAACTTTAAAGGGGAAGAGAAAGACCTTCCATTCCACATCGGCGAACGGGGAGAGAAGAAGAGCGAGAGCGTTCGCTAGGAAGGAGAGGTAAATAAAAAGAAAGAATAAAAATAAACGCGGCGGCGGCTACGACGAGACGGTAAAAAACTGAAAACGGGGGTACGGTCGGGTGGGGGGGTGCGGTGCTGCTGCCTGGCGGGTTGCCATGGTGATCGTGTTCGTCTCGATCACGTGCCCGGCCGTTGGCAGCCAATCGCGTCTATTCTCAAAAATTGCGCACTTTATTTCCTCCCCCGCCTCGCCGCCCCACTCCAACCTCGCGAAACGCCCCGCCGCCGCCGCCGCCTTCCATCTCTTGTTTCATTCATTGCTTCTCCCCTGTCGCTTTCTTTTTTTTTTCTTTCGGTGCGAGCGCTCGCGCGCCCGCCTTAGAGCTTTTTATTGCTTGCTTTTCTGCTCTATTACTTTTTATTTTCCGCCCGGGATAACATAGCCGCGCGCCTGCTCCTGTCTACCTTCGCGCTCCCCCTTTTCAGTTGCCTCCCCTTTTCTCTTCGCCTTTCCAACTCCCCATCGCGCTATAGTTTCCCAGTTTTCTCGGCCCGCTTCAATTTTATCCCTGTTTGTTTATGTTCGCGCATCGAAGCGCTCCCTTCGCCCTCTTCTTTCGTTTCTAAGCGAATTTTCGCCTCCCCCTTTTTCCTTCTCTCTCTTTCACTTTGGATGGACGGTCCCTTTTATCCGCTCTGCGCTTTCGGGCGCCCTTTTCCCCGTTTCTTTCGCTATTCTGCTTTTTCACTTCCTTTTCTTCCCCCGCGCGTGTCTGATATTGCTTGCGCACTTTAATGCCCAGAGCTTCGCGTTCCGTCCAGCGCGGTTGTTCCTGCCGTTTATCGCTCTTTGCCGGCCAGTTTCTTGCGCTTCGCGTCTTGTATTGCATTTTTGCCTCCGGCCGTAAAGCATTTCGCGCCCTTCTTTCTTCGACCGATGTATCGTATTGCCGCTCCGCCGGCGTTCAATCTGTATAGGGAAGAACTTTCCTGGTTCTCCTTTTTTTTCCCGCCAAATGTTTCAAATAAGGCTGACGGGGCAACTCCGACGTGCGACAACGCCATCACATTACGGTGTCCTAAATATTTAAATATATAATATTTAATGCTTAGATTTTCTCCAAAACAGGTCTATACGTATAGTTCTTGTTTTAGCTGCGCGGTGATAAATCTGCAGACGGTCAAGTTTGCAACAGCTCTAATGTGCACAGTGCGTTCAATAAGGTAAGCTAACGTCTTTTAAACGATAAATATGTATCCCAACTTATGGACATTTCGTTGTTTGAGCCGGCCTCCGTACAACGCGATAGCGCTTTCGTTATCCAGCAGGCATGCACGGATACTGTCGCTTTTATCGCCCAAATGGCACCGCGAATTTCAAACACTGACCCTCCGATGAGCACCGTCTTTTGTAGTGGGCTACTTAAACGAATTTCTGTGCAGAAGCGTTGCAAACAGCGCGAGGCTGGCTCTCCGTGACATGACATTTGTAATGACAGGGAAGGGTCGTAAATTCAATGGGCCCTAAACACCTGGACGAAGCTAAGGTAATCCAAAAGCCGGGGTAAGCTAAGTAATCCTCATACCGCCTCCGGCTCTGTATGCATAATCGTTTAATTCGATATTGCAAAAGGTTTTACATGAAATGGAGTACATTTGACGAGGAATCAAAAGCGAGGCTGCTAAAGAGACTTGCCAGTTTTAAGCTGTCGACGAAAGCTTCACTGCTACCGCGTTGGTCAAACCGCGTAGCATATTTGTACACGGTCGTCCACACTTAAAGTTAACACGCGATCGCATGACTGCGCTCTTCGGAGCGCCAGTGCGTTCGACGCGGGCGCGCATCGAAGCCAAAGTGGCGCAGATGAAGAGCATTACTGGCATCTGTGCGCAGCCGCATAGCATGCACTGGCGCTGGACAGTGTGGGCCACGCGCCCGCGTGTTCACCTTAAGAGTGGACGACCCTGTACATGCAGCTTAGCGGCTACAAAAGCTGCCTACAAAAGTAAAAAAGTAAGAAAAAGTGCAGGTAATTTATTTATTTATTCGTTTATTTATTTGTTTATTCAAATACCTTAAAGGCCCTCCGGGGAGGGTATTACATAGGGGACACACACGAAGCACTTTGATAACACTTTGCTCGAAATCAAAGGTGCAGAAAAGAGAGAAACAAAATATACAGACACCATTTTTTGAAGTACAGTATAAAGACGACAACACTAGAGCGCAAAAATTCAAAGACCTGAGATTAAGAATACAAAAACAACGCAGAAAAAAATGTAAAATTGGTTTCTTTTGGGGGGGGAAAGGAAATGGCGCCGTATCTGTCTCATATATCGTTGGACACCTGAACCGCGCCATAAGGGAAGGGTTAAGGAAGGGAGTGAAAGAAGAAAGGAAGGAGGAGGTGCCGTAGTGGAGGGCTCCGGAATAATTTCGACCACCTGGGGATCTTTAACGTGCGCTGACATCGCACAGCACACGGGCGCCTTAGCGTTTTTCCTCCATAAAAACGCAGCCGCCGCGGTCGGGTTCGAACCAAAAAAAAAATGTAAAAGAAAATCTGAAAGAAGGTAGTGGTATTCGAGGGAACACTAAAGAAGGATTATCAACTCTATAAAAGTACAGTGCTACGATAGTTTTGGCTGAGCACACGGCTTTAGCGACGTTTCACGAACCTTGGCGTTTTCGTGCGGCATATTTTTCGCAGCTGTGACGCGTACGCATTGCCACTGATTATACCTAGTTATACCTGGTTATACCTGTGCCACAGGCGCACAAAAAATGGCAATAGTTAGCACTACTTACTGATGCCTTAGGTTTGTTAAAGCCATTATTTTAGCAGCCGCGGTATTCCATTTTCTGATTCAGTGTCATTATAAGGCACGATGATGATAACGCCTGGACTATAGTAACGAAATTTCACATCATTCTATACAGACAGTGCTCATAAGCTGAAAATCTCAATTCTGTAAAATGCAATACCAGAATTATGCAGAAAATCTCACTGTGTCCTGTAGGCAAATTCAAAAAGTGTACATGACTCCGCGTATGAGCGCACGAGCATATAAGCTATAGACACCTGGTGTCAGTTGCAAGTACCGGTAAAATTGGGGCTATTCCCAACGAAAATGTGAAGATGCCTTATGTTACAGAAACTTACGTACAATGCATTTGCTGCTTGAAAAGAGGCTGTTTCTAACGAATTTATATGGCGTCGTTCGCACCGAATGCGTACTAGAGTGCATATTTCATTGGCGAATGAGTTGCAGAGAACTCAGTAGATTGGGAATGGTGACAGAAAAACTACCACAAATTAGAGTTTTAGATATGTAGCTTCTAGTGTGTGCATACCTGCGTAATCCTCATGGAAGTCTGCAGCATTTTGTTGGAGACACTGTCCGTTTAAATCTCCTAACATGGCTATTTTCAATAAAAGGGCTAACGTCGGCCTGGCTGGTTCACGTTACTGAGACTCTTCGTCTTCTCTTCTTCTTTTCTCTCGTCCCGTTTGTCAGCGCTGATTCGTCGTTTCGTTCAGCATGGTCATTTTCAGTGTTCTAATAACACGAATATTTGTGGTGCCCTGCAGTACGGTATGCGCCTCGTAACCCAATGTGTTACTTTAACAGGTGGTTAACTACTAGCCGTCTTACTACTAACTACTAACCGTCTGAATATCCGTGGTTGTTCCGCGAGTACAGTTATTCCGGTCAGTTTAACCAGTTAATTGTGTTTATCTCAGATGTCGAAGACTGCAGATTGACGGAAGAAATGAAGGCAGAAAGAAAAGAGGTCAGGAAAAATGGAGAAAAGAAGAAAAGAAGAAAATGTAGAAAATATGGGGAAGAAAGACAGAAGCAATGAAGAAAGACAGAGAGACGTGAAAGGCATAAGAGGAGCATACCAAACAACTAAATGAAAGAAATAAAGATAGAAAGAGAGAACGAAAGAGGGAAAGAAAGAAAGAAAGAACGAAAGAAAGGAAGGAAGGAAGGAAGAAAGAAAAAGGGGACGGAAGAATGCGAAAGGAAAAAGAATAAAACAAAAAATCCTCTGCAGAAATGTTCGAAAAAGCTCGCTACTAGGTTTGATCGCTGCAGCTGTTTTCTCTGTCAACTCTGGTCCGCCCCCTCCTTTTTTCCCCTCTTTCTCTCTCCGTTTTCTCCCTTTCCCCCGACGTAATCCGAACAGCGGTCCCTTTCTATGCTCTTTTATTCATTCGGAAGCGCATGCGCAGCATCGCTTTTCAATACAGAAACGGGGCGCGCGCGCAGCGTAGCGTATCGATCGCATTGAAAAAAAAAAAAAATCTAGGGAGGGGCCCTCCTCGTGGGCTGAACCGTTCGCCGCGCGGTTGCCGTTTTTAGACGGATAAAAAGTTGAAATTTTCAGTCGCCAATCAAAACGTCCCGTTACTTTTTTTGTCCTCCCCCCAGAGCTCCGCTTGGCGTTCGGGGGATGTGCTCTCTTCGGGCCAAGCCCATTTTTGAGAGGACATATCGCGTGGTAGCGGACTCCGCAGCCGGTTTTTCAGTGCGTCGCAAGAGTTGGACATGTGGACCATTTTTTAAGAGCTCCGAAACCCTCGTGTGCAAGGATTGGAAATGGTTTTCGAGAAATGGCTCGCATTCTTGTCGTCATCAGAACGGCACCGTGCCAGGATTGAGGCGAAAAACAAAAGGCGCCCTTGTGCTGTACGATGTCAGTGCACGTTAACGACCCCCAGGTGGTCGAAATTATTCCGGAGCCCTCCACTATGGCACCTCTTTCTTCCTTTCTTATTTCCCTCCCTCCTTTATCTCTTCCATTACGGCGCGGTTCGGGTGTCCACCGAGGTATGTGAGAATGCACCGTTTTAAATTAGAGTTGTCTTTTTGTGATTATAACCAAATACCCTATCTATAGAGGTGAACTTCAATTTCTCTCCAGTGTCCCTTTAAGAATGGGGCGAAGGTGGAAAGGGGGATAGGCGCTGCTGTGTAGGGCTCCGGACTGACTTCGATCACCTGACCGAAAGGACGTGTTTTGCGTTTAGTCCCCATATTGAAACGCTGCCTCCCTAGCTGGGATTCCACGCTGTTATCTCTGGATCAGCAGGCTAGCGCGATGACTATCCGAGGAGAATAGCCTGACAAGGTTTTTTTTGCTCTATCTACCGAAGATTTTGGCAAAAGTGAATTATAAGGCAGCACATGATGTTCTGCAGGCACCTTGTATTACAACGATGCCTCTCTATACATTCATTCTTTTCCTGCTCATCCATTAGTGGCTACTACCTCTGACGTCACTCCTGATAAACGACAAGCAATAACCATCACTGATTGTCACTAACCGAAGACCGTCACTAACCGAAGACGTAGGCCCAAAAAGAATGACTTGCGAAAAGAATTGTTACAAAGCTCTGCCAAGATCTATTTATTGAACATTATATATCGAACCTCGTCATAACGAAGTAACGTCGATTCTCCTAGGAAGCTTCGTCAACACGGCCTATAACGAAGCTTCGGATATAACGAAGTTACCGCCTATAACGTTAATTTCGTTATAACGAGGTTAAATTGTAGATATAGAAAACGGACTATCTTGTGATCGCGTGGCTTTAAGCGCAGTACGATGCGCGTGGCCAACTTCGCGATTTGCTGGACGCTGGCACAACACGGTGGGTTCCGACAGCTGTGCTTATTGTTCTGACCTTCCCATCTTGCAAAAAGTGATGCTCCAGCTGGTCGTACGCTCGCGCGTCATATAAGCGGTCAGGAAATGATACATACTTATGTCCTTCGCTTTTTTTCTTTTTCGCGCATATGATTCCTTTATCTGAGCTATGCCCCGGGCTGTTCCCATCACTCCCGTCGTTAATAACATTTGCGGATGATGATCATGACGACGACCGCGGCGAAATTGTCGTCTAGGGATCGCGACTAAAACGAGGGACGATTTGTAGCCCGCGCGACACGACGCGTCATGCCAAGCGGACCATTGAAGCGGCCAACATACGCGTCGCGCCCCGCTATATGGACCAAGTTTTTTCTTTCTGTTTTCTTCACTCTTCGCCATTCTTAATGCGGTACAAGCGGTGGTACAGAAATAAAAAAAGACCGGCTCACATACACACGTAGCTATAGCGCACATATATACAAGGTGCCCATTTGCAACGAGACAAATGTGCCCCTCCATCGAGCCTGTACATATACGCATGTAGCGGCAATTTGCGCCCGACAACTCTTATTTCATTTGTCTATGATGGGAGATGATCGGTGGAAAGAGGGAAAATGAGGGGGGGGGGAGGGGGGGTGCACTCTTATACGTAGTGTAGCGGGTCGCCTTATGGGGCTGGCATTATGTGACCGGCGCGGCCCTAGAATCGTAGACCTCAAGATTTTTCGTCCCACGCTCGTACACGAGAGCAAATAGGTCCCGAGAAAAAAAAAAAAGGAATAGTAAGAAAGGAATAAAAGTAGGAAGGAAGAGTGAGTGAGCGCAGTGCGTTTCGGGACTCGGACCGCACGCGGCCCATATCGGCCGTCGGGCGCGTAACAGCCCGGGAAAGAGATAGAGGAAGAAAGGGGGGGGGGGGGGGGGGATCTCCGAATGGGTCCAAATTGATATTACCCAGTGAGCTGGCCGTGCAGGCGCCCGCATTCGTCCTACGAGCGCCTCTCCGCCGTATGTGTGTTCGTGTGTATATATATCGCGGCGGACCCTCGATCGGAGCAAGGGGGCAAAGATTTGGAGCCGTTATACGTCGGCCATATCTCTCTCTCTTCTCCCCTATTTCGCTGCCTCTTTCACTGTCTCTCCCTCTGTTTTCGTTCCATCGCCTATATACACGCCAAAGCACACACACATGCGGTCGGTCTCGATCTGCCGGGTGCATCTGGGTCTGACATTGTTTTGGGGGAGGCTTAAAGATGTTCCGCGGACTCTCGGAGAATGCGTGCGCCGGGCGTGAGTCTTCAGTGGCCTCTCCTCGTGAATTGCTCTCTCGGCGTCATTGTGTATAAGAAGGCGAGTTTTAGCAGGTTCAGTCGAAGAAGTAGTAGCCTGATCGTCAGAGTAGAAAACGAAGGCTTTTGGGGCGTAACCATAATGGTCTCAGCTGCACCAAATGGTTACAGTAGCTGTATATAGAAACCATTTGATAGCATTAGAATGGCTTAACGTCATTTAACGAGAAAGAGGAGGGAATAGGCGACTACAATTGTCGTTTGGTTGCGCTGTCTATTGAATTTAAAAAAAATTGACAAAGGAGTGGAAACTTTATCTCGTGAACAAGGTTTAGGTGACAGTTTCAAGTTGGTGGGCTGATGCTACAGTTCAGGACAGTACGGTGTGCTGATTTTCGAACACGTGTGTCAACGGGCCTCGTGGGAAGCCAATGGTGTCAGGCTTAGTGCAGCAGGAGTAGCGGCCCAGTTCTACCATGGAATAAGTCGCGTGTGCTTGTGAATGAATTTGCATTGGGGGTAGTTTCTGAGAAGCCATACTATACACACTGCCTACGAAGCTGTTTACGAAGCGGCATTGCATGGTTTATGCCTAGTCGACATGTATAAACATCCGCATAACACCCTTGTGGCATGTGCGACACGTAAAGGTTGAATTGTTTGGATCTAATCAATTCGAAAACTAGACTGAAGCGCGGCTGACTTCACGCATGCATAGTTCACAGGTTATGTGGCTAGATGCGATCTAATTTTATTTTCAGATGCTTCCAACGGCTGCTCCTCGAAATATAACATAACTTCATCCTTCGCACACACACACACACACACACACACACACACACACACACACACACACACACACACACACACACACACACACACACACACACACACACACACACACACACACACACACACACACACACACACACACACACACACACACACACACACACACACACACACACACACACACACACACACACACACACACACACACACACACACACACACACACACACACACACACACACACACACACACACGCGCACGCACACACGCACGCACACGCACACACACGCGCACGCACACACGCACGCACACGCACACACACACGCACACACGCACACACACACACGCGCGCGCGCGCGCACGCACACGCACATTTTTTTTACAATTTAATGTGGGGTAAAGCTATTTAGCTCACTAAAAGGATATATATAAGATGATAGCCAGGATTAACGGTCGGAAAAAAAAGTTTAGAAATAGCATTCATTCTTGCGCTAATAGTAAAGACAAAAAAACAGAAAGATTATGCACACTGGTTTCCAAAACAAATGTTAGCCTTGGGTTTATTGAATTGGCGTATAAGACTAAAAGTCTTGTCATCATTGCATTCAGCGAGTTTACTGTACGTGGGGTCAGGTTTTCCTTAAATGCTATCTCAAAGAACTGTAACTTAACCAGCTTCGAGTTTCCGGCCTACGGAGAAAGAAAGCTATTCCCGGTAGTTTCTCGATGACTCGCCGTGAAGGGCGCTCATTCTTGCAGTTGTCGAATACAACTCAAGAACGAAGCAGCAGATACCCATAGAAGGAGGGCCTCTAGCCAATGGCGGCGACCGATTTTATGAAGCCGCGCTTAATGCGGTGGTTAAGCCGTGGTTATTCTCCTTTCATCTGCCACCCACTGCCATTTCACGCAAGCAGACCCAAAGGGTCTGGCCAAGGGGAAGAGTAGACTCGGTCGACGCTCTACTTCACTCTGCTTCACTTTACTTCTCTGTGCTCTACTTCTTTACTTCTTTACGCTCTACTTCACTTTACTTCGACGCTGTATGCGCACACGAACGCAGTCACGAGATTATTTTGCATTGTTTACACAGAAAAGTGAAAAAAGTGGTCTGGATTTTGCGAACACGTGCAAGTATAGCTAGAGTTACCCTTTGATTTGCCTTGCGCTAAAAATGTCTGGACCCCGTAGAGTGTCTGTTACGGGTCCAATCGGACTTATTTTTGGAAATGTGGCGGAAAGTTTGAAGGTTGCTTCACTCCCGCCACCAGTTGGCCCGGTATTGCACTGCCTCCGGGATCAGCCTTGTCTTTAGCGCGTCTTTACTATATCTTGTCTTTCTATCCCATCTTACAACTCTCCTACTATCTGCACGTGGTAGCGATTGTGGCTCGGCTTGAGCCAGTGGGCAGGCCTGTGCACTTTCCTTTTCTTTCTTACTGGCAACAACAGACAGACAGACCTTCCTCTTGCCGCATGTGCACGCTCCACGGTGATGCAGCATTGTTGTGCGCATCGCTTTTTGAAAAATTCCATGAGCTATAAAACATTTGTAATGATGAGGCTCGCAACGTTTTGTAAGCTCTTTTAGTGAACTAAGTAAGTGCATGATTTCTTTAGACTGAGATCTGGAGAGTCGCAGGCGCCAAGTACCCGTTCCTGTAGTGAATGCTCCATAACGTCAGCGGAGATCGCGTTCTCCCTTGGGTGGCAGCTAGCGGCTGGGGTCAGGTGTTCCCCGGCTGTCGCGGAAAGACAACGTGCGCGCAGCTGTTCAGCAACGGGGCTTTCTCTCGCGAGGGGGCGGGCTGGTGGAGGGACACTGAACGCGTGCTTTGATATACGTGCGAAACGCGAGTCCCGACCGTGCGACGAAGGACGCAGGGCGCAGCGAAAGTTCGTCCTTGGCCGGAGCGGGGTCCGAGCCGAATGACCGTTGTGTGTTGTGTGTGTGGGGGTGGGCTTCCCCCGGGGATGATGGCGCACGCCAGTGCGCCCGCCCGGCACGCACACACACGCACAAAAACTCCCCTGGCCGCTCCCTCCTGCGGTGATGACGGAGCGGAGCCTTTCACACAGTGCTCTGCGAGCACATGCACGTGACTCGTGTCCGGCGCGTGTATGTGTGCAAATAAAAAACAATATATGAATGAAAAGAAACAACCAGAGTGGGCCGAAGGGCTGCAGCATCTGGACGGGTCGGTGTGAGCCAGGGGTGATCCTGACTGTGGGACAAAGGGCGAATTTCAAGGACGTTGTTTTCTCGATTTGGTGGCCACAAAATGAGGAGCCGGTTTCCTCGTGCAGGCTGCATACGTGTACACCATGGTGTACACTCTCAGTCTAAAGTCCCTCGGAACCCTCAATTCGCTTTTGAGCAATACAATTGTGAACGTACGGCGCACCCGAGGTTCGAAAAGTCAGGGGTGGCGAAAAAACAAAAGAGTATTGACCCCGCTCCGGAGATTTGGTACTTCGTGGGAGCAGTAACTACCCTGTACGTATCCCAGAAGTAAACGTCGACACCTGTAGACTTTTGATCAATGCTGCACTTTTACTGCTTTTTGCTCCCGGTCGGTGTTTCTGGAATGTTGACAGACTAATTGTGGGGATGCGCCATTGTCGAAGTGATGGTCCTGGAAGTCATTTACAGCGCAGTCCTATTAATCGACGACTGCTTTAACAGATTTATCTTAACGACTCACGAGTAGTGACGGAGTCTGTCGTGCCCTAGGTTGATCGTTTGTAGGATGAGCCTTTTCCGCTTCAGTTCTTACTTGTGCATGTGCATATGCCTATCTTATTCGTTTCATTTTACATTTACTACCTATTCCTGACGTGACGTTCTCATTTCCATCTTTAAAGTTTCCTAGCCCTGTCATGCTTATAGTGTTCATTCTGACGACAGGAACAAGTTTGGTTTTGTTGTATTATTACTCGTGGACAGTCCATTACATAAATGCTACGCTTGTGGCAACGCAAAGAAGACAATCATTTAATTTTTCTTGAAATCGAATAGGGATTATAACCAGGCACGCTCTTGTTAAAAGTTGAAACACTAACAGCCGAGCCCCTCAGTCAAGCCAGGCTCTGATAAGCTAAACTCTAACCCCTCAACGAGAAAAGCACTTGGTCGCAGAGGGAAGTCAACGAAGTGTGCGCACGCGTACGCACGCGCCATCATCAGAGAGTAAAAAAAAAAAACACACATAAGCAAATAAAAAGAAAAAAACTTAAAAAAATATTTCCCTCCCTTCTGTGTGGATTCCCCGTCGAAGCGGGGGGACGGGCGAACGTGCGTCTGTCCTTTAAAAGTCCTGGTCTCGGGTTGGTCGAACCGACGGCTGCCACCCGCCCGGCTGGCGCGCAACTTGACGCAGTGGCGCGCTGACTGGGACGAGCGTTGGAAGCGGGGTGGTGGTGATGCGCGTACTACGAGTGTCTGGTGGGGAAGTCGTGTTGTCTGCGTGGTGTTGAACAAGCAGAAGGCTGTTGCCCTCGGCGGAATAACTTGCGGAGTGCCGCAGAGAAAGGTGAGGAGTCTTTCTAGTGTTCTCTGTTTCCATGAATACAGGAAAGCTTTGCGCATCTCGTGTGTTGCAAGATACCCGTTATGCGTTTTTGTTGGGGAAGCGGGGGCTGTGTTTGTAACGACATAAACCTCTAATAACAACGTCTTTGTTTTTCGTGTCTCTAAATCTAGCTGTTTTTGTAGATTACCAAAGAATGTTCTTTCACAGTGCAGCGATTATGCCCCTGCCATTTCGTTCGCGTCATCGATGCAAAAGCCGTTTCATTTCTTCGCGCGAAAATTTGAAACGTTCAGCAAAACAATTTGTAGGGTACGAAGGCCCCAGTGCACGGCAGACTTTTCCAATGTACGATTCAAGTGAATATAGGATTGCTGCACTCCCGTTTGTGCGTGAACCAGGCGTAGCCCATTGTTGAAAACGCCCCAATCTGTGCCTCCCCCATCACGGGTTCGACAGTGTGACACGTGACCTCGGTAGCCATCGTGACGTCATCGTCGAGCGCTGTGCCTGCGAGCGGGGATCGCAACAAAGCCACAAACACAATGGCGCAGTTAAGATGAAGAGCGCTTGCCCGTTTTGCTCCAGAGCCTGGCGCGTTTCCGTGATCTTCACGAAATGTAAGCGGAAATGTGCAATTTCTTGGCGAGAAAGCGTTATGCGGTCGTTATATTCTTTGGCAACTTATAATTGTTTTTATAATCAGTAATTAATTTCGCACGCCGTGATGAACCAATTGCAGCTTCTTGCATATTCCGTCGTATTCCAAGTGGATAGTACGGTAAGATGTAGGCCGGCAAGGAACTTTAGAAACGAGCAAAGAGGCAACACCAGTCCGGTACTAAAACGTTTCGTCAACCGGATTCCTGTTCTTCGGAAGGATAGTACTTGTCGTTGACGCTTCTATATAAAAGTGATATATTTTTTCGCACGAAGACGTACTGCTGAAACTCGGGTTCTGTGGGTTTAGAGCCGGCCGCGTTTCCTTTCCTTTCACCCTGTAACTAAGTTCACCATCAACCTTCGCTCGCGTATTAACGTGCCTTACATTTGCATCTGCACCAGTGCACTGTTCATGATCTGTTTAGTACTAACCCAGCGGGATCGTTCCACAGCTGTTGATGGACAGTCTTAATGATTGCATCTACTAAGCGTATACATTCGGCATGTCTGCAAGTGGATACAATGTTCGAAAAATTACTTCTTTATTTATGTTTGTGTTGAAGAGATATTCGCGTCTTTCTTCGGAACCGAATACGTGTTGTATTGTGCAAGTGAGGAGGGTCGTGTTTTCGTGCACTGACAGTTCCTTTTCTGCTTGGAGTGCGTTGGAGAGCGCTGCTACACCAACGTTTATGGTGCTATGGTGGCAAACCGCCTTGGCGTTTTCTATGCGTTCCTATTTTTCTATTCCATCACTGACCATTTATAGCCTACCGACGTTTGTCGAGAGAGTACATGACCGTTGTATCATGCCGGTAGTTACGTATACGGGGCCGAACATTGGCGGCTAAAGAAAAAGCTTGAAATAAATTATTAAAGGACTATAGAGCGAATAACAAAGAAGAAAATGATACCGTTACGTGGCTAGACAGACGGATACCAATGTGAATGAGGGAACAAACTGGAGTCGTCTAAGCTGAAATAAACGAAATGGAGAATGGACTCGGGTTGGACGTTTAATGCGGTGAACGGGATGACCGGTATTTTGCCCTGCTACAGTCGCGCTTAGTTCGAAAAGTATCGCCTTACTTTTCGGGCTTCTCGCGATAACCGGTGATTCATTAGAATAACTTAGTGGATTCCAAGGGAAGGAAGGGTATCTAGAGAGTGGCGATAGCCTATTGTGATGGAGCGGTAGGTTCACGGTGCCGCGGCTTTCCCTAAAGAGGCGAAATTCGAAGTGGAGGGCAGAGGCCTTTGTCTTACTCCTCCTGGCCAAAGATGATGGCTAGGGTGAGCTGGACAAATTGCATCTGCTGAACCTGTTCCTGGAGAGTAGAGTTGTATGCATGGTCCAAGCGCATTGTCGCAGCGTAAACTGTCTCGTTCAAAGTTGGAGTTCGAAGAGCTCAATCACGACTCCGCCTGCATAGTGCAACGTTTTCCACACCAAACGGGCGTCACTGTCTCCTCCTTCGTCACTTCCTTTTTTGCTATTCGCGGAACAGTATTAAAATGTGGCTGACTGAGTGAACGAGTGGTCGTGTGAGGGCACGAAGTTTCTCATATACGCCTAGAGGGGAAACTTGCGTCGCGAAAGTTCGCCCACCGCGGGAACGCGCCGGGTAGGAGTGGTTTCGTATTTGGCTTGGCTAGTGTTGGCCCGGAAAATTGGATTCATTCGTAACAGTAGTACTTTTTTTCGGAGCGAACCTCAAAGAAATGCACGTACCATAGTCGATAAAGCACTTTTTTGTGTATCGTGGGTCCGAGCCCCCTTCTCTGAAGCATTTGTGAAGGCTTTGTTTGTGATGTGAGTATGTATATGGGTGTATGCTTTGGACACTTCATGTGCAACTTAACCTGTTAAATGGTTTATAGTTTATGGGGGTTGAACGTCCCAAAGCGACTCAGGCTATGAGGGACGCCATAGTGAAGGGCTCCGGAAATTTCTACCACCTGGGGCTCTTTAACGTGCACTGACATCGCACAGTACACGGGCCTCTAGAATTTAGCCTCTATCAAAATTCGACCGCCGCGGCCGGGATCCAACCCGCGTCTTTCGGGCCAACAGCCGAGCGCCATAACCACTCAGCCACCGCGGTGGCTGCTTTGCTCATTTCCATACGAGCCTAATACCAAAGATTCGCTTGAGCTAACTTTTTAAAAGTAAAAAAAAAACGCTCTGTTAAAAGAATTTTAACTGCACAGAGTAAACAGCATCGCGGTTGCGGTGGCTACGCCTATTCGTAGTTAGCCTATTGGCCTATTCGGGTGCGAGGCCTAGCCACCGTATCGCGGTGCAGCCATGATTTGAATTACAGAAAACCTAGCGCCAAAACCAAGCAAACCAGAAGGACGAACGACGACGAGACAAAAGCGCTAGGCGTGTTTTGGCGCTAGGTTGTCTCTAATTCAAGTATGCACCAACTAGCCCAAAAAGAGGCGTTAATGCAGCCATGATTCCGCGGCAGAATCCACGTTTTCGGCCCATCACTAGCCAAACGAAGTACGAGAACGCAGATCCCGGCATTCCAGCGGTGGATGAAGTGCTCTTAAGAAAATCACATAGACGGTGGCGCCACTTTTCCGTCTGGGTGATTTGAGAGCCTCTATGTGTGATGTTCACGCGAGGTAAACGCAAACGTGAACGCAGACCCTTATGGGAATTCAACAATTTTTAATATATTTTCGTTTTCGTCGACATCATCATCATCAACGGCAGGAGAGTTGCGCCCACTGGAGGAATGATCTTCTGCCGTTTATCTCTGATTACCCCTGTTTTGCAAGAGCCTCGGATGTCCTGTCATTTACAGTGATGGAGATGTTTATTCATTCATTCAACTTCCTAAGCTTCCCAGCTCCGCCTAAGCCTCTACCGACGCCAGCAATACCCCGTGGTGTCCAACTTATCAACCGGGTGCGCTTCTCCGCTTTGCACATCCAGTGAAACAAATTTCGTCTTTTTATTTTCAATAGAACAAGGACTGAGGCTAGCTTGTGCGTTATCTTAGAAATGTGTCCAAAACAGCGCTAAACATGTCCTAATTTCTGCAAGGATGTCGCCAACTGTGAATGCCATAACAAGCAATTCTGGACAAAAACATTTTTGAGCGGGAAACCGTTGACGAACGCAATTTTTCGTAAAACGTAAGATTTCACTATACTGACAACCAATGTATCCGCAGATCACCCGACGGCAGTCTTGTATTTTTTTTCTATTCATGTTTTTGCTATCCTGAAAAGCGTTCCCCATTGGTTTTCTATGGCAGTCTTAACTGCTCGATGCGATCGCTGGAAACACTTTAAAAGAAATATTTTGCTACATATCAGAATAATGGACCATAACCTTCAATATTTCCATGACAGTGTCTTTCAATTTAACCAGTTTTCAAAATTTTTGCCCGAGAAACCTGGACTTATAATAATAATTGATATTAATTGTTATTATAAGTCCAGGTTTCTTAATTATTATTATAAGTCCAGGTTTCTCGGGCAAAAATTTTGAAAACTGGTTAAATTGAAAGACACTGTCATGGAAATATTGAAGGTAATGGTCCATTATTCTGATATGTAGCAAAATCTTTCTTTTAAAGTGTTTCCAGCGATCGCATACTCGAGCTGCTGAGAACCGCGTGACGTCACAGAACAGCGCTAGAGGGCGCTACACGTACCAGCGCAGAGCAGCGTTTCGTTGGGCGGCATCTCGTTTCACCTGACGCCATATGGCGCGCACGCGACGAGCTGCGGCGGCTCGACGGCGCGAGAAAGCAGAGCGAGGCAAGGTTCTGCAGGGGCAGGAAGTTTACGGCGCCGCCCGGGCGCCGGCGGGGCGGGTTCTTTTGTCCCCGTGCGCGTCACTGGCGTTGGTTGACGCGTGCGGGCCTCGGCACGATTCGTCGCTCAGATCTCCGATGCGGACGCTGCCACTGCTCGCGACGACCCTCACGACTCGGTTCGAAGAGCATTCGCGGGGCTGTCGGCGTTGGGTGTCGGCGCGGACTCGGCTCTAAAATGTCCCGAGTCAGATTTTGCGAGTGCATCTCGCTTTTCATTATTGAAATGAACTCGTAAAGAAATGTTGGTGCTTTACATTGGCACCGCCTGTTCCTTTTCGCGAAAGGGACAAATTTGGACTAGCTCGTCATCATCATCGGCCCGACTACGCCCACTGCAGGGCTAAGGCCTCTCCCATGTCTCTCCAATTAACCCTGTCCTTTGCCAGCTTCGCCCAACCTATGCCTGCAAACTTCCTAATCTCATCCGCCCACCTAACATTCTGCCGCCCCCGGCTACACTTGCCTTCTCTTGGAGTCCACTCCGTTACCCTTAACGACCATCGGAAACTCTCGACTCTTACAAAAATTTCTGTAGATGGTCTATAGAATGTCTATTGACTTTTGCCGGTAAAATCTGAAGAGAATAGTTTACAGGCAATAAGGATCCTACAGGTAGTATATACACTATCTATAGATTTATGCCCATACACTTTTAGTACCTTGAACTTGGCGCATGATGGAATTAGTTGCCTATGTGTCATAAAACCCAACACAACACTTTTAGTAGACGTGTCTATAGATAATGTATACACTGTGAGTAGACAAAATGAAATATTACAGGAAGACAATATAGTCTATTATAGAGTCCATAGACTCTCTGTAGGCCACTTTTATAAGGGAACTTAACACAGCTGTAGGAAGCAGTACACAGCACTATTCACGCGAACAGAACACACCAGTGACGGCAACAGGGAATGCAGAAGAGGAGATGATGTAGCCTATTTGAAATAATGAACAAGCAGTCCCAGTTTAGCAAAACCAATTCCCAGAAATAAATACGATAAAGAAACTCTGACAGTATCGTAGTCTCTAAAGCAAACAGTAAAGCAAACACTGCAGTATTAGTCGTAAGCGCATTAGTTAGTATAGTTGCTGTCCTCACAAGAAAAGTTTTCAGCTCAAAAACGCCTCGTTGCTGTAGAGCACACGTCAGGCATGGGCCTAGTAACCTCTGCTTGTCACATTCGCAGCAGAAGCTATACCAAGTGTTTCAGGGAATACTGTAATTTTCAAAAATAATCCTTTGGGGGTAGAAATATGGCTTTTGTGGCACAGTAAAACTAGCGCTGGCGGACGTCAAGTAACACGCGAATCATATTAACTAGTAAAGTGATCAAATTCTAATAGCTAACTTTTTAACTATTACCGAGAAGCACCTAATTGCAATCCGAGATTTGTAGCCACCCGTTACTAATAGCTATATCAGTTTTTAGAATTTAGAAAACGCGATTACCCTCGCCACTGTGGCTCGACAAAATTTGGCTACAGTGTGCCGAAATACATGAGCTTTCGAAAATCATGCAGGCAAAGCATTCGTTCCAGTGGACGTAACAAGTCAAAAAAAGCCAAATTATGTCGATACACAGCGCTAAGAGAAATCACGCTTTCGAAATTGTAAAACCTGATATGGTTATTACTAACCACCGGCTACAAATCTCTAATTGCAACTAGGAGCCTAACTCTACTAGTTAAAAAGTTAATTGTTAAAAATTAGCCAGCATACTACTTAAGACGATTCACCGATTTTCTGGGCTCCGCCAACATTGGTAATACTATGCTGAACAAGGCATATTTTTACCTCAAAAAACCTATCTTTTGAGGTAAAAACCTATTTCCTAAAAACCCATTCCCTGAAATACCTGGTATACTGCAATCCACAAATAGCGCCTAAGCAAGGCGTCAGTTTCTCGGGCGCGGCTGATATATGCGCACGCGTATTCGGCTCTTCGCAAAGGCAGGCCGCACATTACATTGTGGCAAACTAAGACATATATCGAAGAGCTACACGCTCCAAACGTAAGCAGATGCGTACAGGTAGGAGTGATATAAAAGTGAACACTTCGTTGCATTCAAAAACCAAATATTTTCGCTTTCCACTCATAGTTGAGGAATAATCGCCAACAGCATGTTAAAGCAGTGTTTTTTTTTTGTTATTTTGATCCGTGCAGGCGTATTTGCAAGTACAGATTTCTGCATGCGAAAACATGCAGACGCTCGTGAGTGCAGGCAATGTAAACGAACTCCGTAGTTACGTAAAACGAAAAATAACAGCTAACTAGCTGATAAGAGAACAGGTAACCAAGAGAAGTGGAACGGGAAAATTAAGCAGGAATGTTGTCTTTAGTTACCTGCCAGCACTGGCAGAAAGGAATAAACGGATTGAAAAATGGCAACAGCTAGCTGAAAAAAATCAATCTGGCCTGCGGGTGTCAATGGCAAACAAAATTAAAGAGAAAAAAAAGGCCCATAAAAATGTATTTTCTTTCTAATACGCGCACGACCTCTTTTAATTAAAGCTGTCGTCGGCGGCTGCGGCTTTCCGTGTACAAACAACCAATAAAGAATACTTCGTCAGTTACAGAGAGGTCAACTAGCTTCAGTGACTGTAATGTGCTTTCATTCGAATACTGAAGTCAGAATAGTGGCATACAGCAACACTGCACAGTTACTCTTCACTCAGAAAGAGCGGGGGGGGGGGGAGCCGAGTTCGCGTTGATCGTCAGACGATGAGAATATGTCGATCCTATTTATGCCTCGTGTTGGGTAGACTGCAGCCTTTGTGTCTTGTGCGTGTTATGGTTTTTGCTCCCTTCTTGCATGCTAGGGGTAACATCCTCAGTGTCAGAGCACGTGGCCTGCAATAAAGCGACACTCAGCCTTAGCGTAATCATCGTGCGTCGTCTGCATTGCCAGCGAAGCACCCTTGCGTTGCTTGCATCCTGTATACCCGTACAGAGAGCGCAGGTTGTCCCTCGTGTTATTGAACGTTTCCCTAATGGACAAAGGCCTCCGCTCATATGGGGATGTTGCTGCATGCTTCTGAGGAAAATTTTTACTGCGTCCTCTCATTGTGTGTTCATCGCTCATAAAAAAGGACGTGACCACCGCTCGCCAAAATGAGAGCTCGAGGTGGTTTGCGGTGGTACGTTGACCTCTCCTTTTATTTCATGCATGCATTATTCTTCTCCTTTGCTTTCATTCCGTTAGTTGCCACGCAAGATTCGCAAAATGAAAGTTGTGTACGTCGTTTACAGTTTTCCCTTACAAAAATTTGTTTAGACAGTCTATAGACTGTCCATAGACATCTGTCTATAAAGTCTATAGACTCTCTATAGACAAACCCTAGAGAACAGTCTATAGGCAATACAAACCCTATAGACAGTCTATAGACAATCTATAGATTTATGGTCAGACACTTTTAGTAGACTTTTGTCTATAGATTATGAATAGACAAAAATAAATATCTATAGGAAGGCAATAGAGGCTATAAGAAGTCTATAAACTGTCTATAGACCATTTTTGTAAGGGAAATTTAGCAGAGGATTCGGGTCATGCTTGAAAAATTTAGTTTCGCTCTTGTTGACACTCCATTGGCGCCGCACTGGAACAACACTGGCACTGTACCGACACTACACTGGCACTGGCACAGCACTGACAAAGCACTTGCACTGCACTGGAGCAGCAAGGAAGGGAGAAGAGATAACTGCCTCTCTCTGGGTGCGGGCACCTGAACCGCACCCTGGTGGAAGGGATGAAGGGAGAGAAAGGTGGAGGTACGGAGAGGACGGAACTCTTGTTCACCCTCCAGGGAATTCGTGCGCTGCGGGTGTACAATGTACCAGCCGCAGTGCATGACCCATCGTGGCTGAAGCCGTGCAACCGTCATGGCTCAAGTATTTTTGACCGAAACTGAATTTTTTGCTCTTTCTTTCTTTCTTTCTTTCTTTCTTTCTTTCTTTCTTTCTTTCTTTCTTTCTTTCTTTCTCTTTCTTTTTTGTTTGTTTCTTCCTTCCTTCCTTCCTTCCTTCCTTCCTTCCTTCCTTCCTTCCTTCTTGTCTTTCTTTCTTTCCTTCTTTTTTCTTTCTTTCCTTCTTTTTTTCCTTCTTTCTTTTTCGTAGAGAAACGACCTATGCCTGATCATAGGGTATTTTCGAGGAAAAAAAAGAAATGAAATCCGTAGTACGAAACAACAAGAATCACAGAAAGGTAACTTACAGGCGATTTAGGAAATTACGTAAAGGCATTCAAGTGCCTCGCATGCACCACAGCTCTGGAAGCTGGTCAAAAACACAGGAATCCAGTTAAATTTGTGCCACTGAAATCGCAGCGTATGCCCTTGCGCGTACGTGACGTCTTTTCTTTTTGTCTCATCGTCTGGTGCTGCATTTTTTTTCAAGGCTGACACTGCTGCTGGCATTGAACGCCATGATTCTAGTAATGATTTCTTTTCCGTGTTGCTACAGTTTTGAAATTCTGTCTCAGGCGCTCACATTGAACTGAAGACGGTGAAAAACGAGCGCAATAGTTTTTGTGTGCAGTGTGGTACAGCGTGTAAGAGACAGCATGCGCATCTTGGTGCATTGTGCATCTTTATGCATAGTGCATCTCGGTTACTGTGCTACTGGTTTATTCGCCACTGCGTGGTGTCGTGTCGGATACCGCAATCTCAGTGTGTCGTACTGACTTCGTTTTCTCTCGTTATTCGTGCAGGTTCCGAGGTCATCGTACACACAAACGGATGCACAGAAAGCAGTATCAACGGTAAGCGACCGAAGCGCATGCAGGACTTGCACGTGCATACACACGACATAACAGTTGCAGTGGCTGCTAATGAGAACTACAGTGCAGCTTAAATTTCAGCTTAGTGTGTAAGGCACAACAGTGGGATCAGCGGGATAAGCTGACGTTTGGAGAAAGGGTCGCAGAGGCAGAAATTTGTTGTAAAACTGCGCAAGTTTAAGGAAGGCCTTTCTGTGATTGTCGCATGTGCGAATATCTGTCACAACTACCAGCTATTGTGATGGGAACTTAATTCTAGGCGCGCTTTGTGATCGGCCGCTGTTCTGCAATGGTCAAGTCCTAGAGGAGTGCGTTGGCCGGTGTGGTGAACCGCCAAGGAAGCGACAGCAGCACGGACCTAAACTTGGTGCGGGCTGTAATTAGATTAAGCTTATATAAACACAGCTTCAGCAGCAGCCAAACTGCTGTCTTTCGCTTGCTGTACACATGCGCTGGCGGAGAGACTAAAAGTGCAACGTCGCGTTAATTAAAACTGAACCGAACTAAACTAATTTTCGAACTGAATTTAGGCGTAAAGTAGCTGCAAGAAGCGTAAACTCGAAACTCGTGAATTTCAGTTCACTGAACATTGTTGGACGCTAGCAGTGCGAAGAATCCAAACACGTGTATCAGAGTTACCTTATAGGCTCTTGCTTGCGATGCTCTTAACTTAAACGCTCAGTGTGCACATGATCCCGCACTGATGTCCATCGCATTCCGAATGTTGCCGCGAAGGTTTTTAATGTACTGAGCAAACTTCTTTGCTTGTTCATGCTGAAAAATCATGGCGTATAAACTGCCTGCAATGCGGTCTACATTGCCCCTGTCCTTTGGACCCTTGTCATCTTAAATGTTCTACCGAGGCCTAAGGTACCAAGAACTCGGTTTCCACGGCAAATTACATATTTTTAAAGAACGACTTAAAGCGCGATCTGTCAAACTATGTTATTTTTACTGATATTTATCTACAGAACGGTCAAGGAAAAGAATACCTAATAGAGATTTAAAAGCCCTCGTTAAGTCAATTCGGCGTGCTCAAGGAAAATATCTGAGGTAGAGCAGAATTCAAATAAAGGGATAATTATTATTAGAATCAATTTAAATGCAGCTGTATGGATAAGTAGGAAAGCTCGACAGATCTCTAAATCTTTATTGTCAAGAAACAAAGACAACCAACCCGGTGTAGAATAAATTTGCTTTAATTGTGAATATTGAATACGCTGTTTAGCATTTTCTGACGATATGACTTCACTCAGGGGCACGGTTCTGAAAAATAGAGAGGTTTACAGTAGCAACCAGATAGTATTCTCTGAGGCTAAGGTTGTCTATAGGGGTTATTTCAGCTTTTCTGGAATAACAGTCGAGATACTGAAATGTTTCAAACGCAATGCGATATGTCAGCTGTTTCAGATGAGTTTGCAGGAAGCTATACTACATCCCTTCATTGCGTAGTGCTTGAAAGAAAACACTTACTGTGCCGGCAAAGTACGTTCTACAGTATGTAAATAATGGAGCCTTTGTGTGTTCAGCGAAAAAAAAAATATCGCAAATTGTGGTCTTCATTAACCGCCTCTCCTCGGCATTTATACTGCATTCTCATTCACCAATTTCCACCAATTTTCAACTGCGCGTTCTTCTGGGAAACGTATGTACGTTCCCCAAAGCCAGACAGCCCCAATTGAGGCCTAATAATAAGACTTCAAGAAAGCTTACAAACTCGCAGCTCGAAACTACTGCAAGAGCGCGCAGTCACTTGGCTATACAGACGTGACTGTACAGTTATCAACTCATTCAGTGACACGAAACGGAGGCCTTTATTTCCGCCTTGAGTTCACTGCGACATCATCATCATCATCATCATCAGCCTTATTACACCCACTGCAGGGCAAAGGCTTCTCCCATGTCTCTCTAATTAACCCTCCAATCAACAACGAACTAACAACTCGCTCAAGCTTCCACACAGGTAATTCACCAACACGATTAGTGCACTACAGAACCTTAGATTATTTTTTTCGATATCAGAACGCAGTTTTTATAACTAGACCATCACTGGCCCGACGTCAAGATTCTGGCTTTGTTGTAAGAGCAATCTACGAAGAGCTGAGATTGCCGGAAGTCGTCTTAACGGGCACCACGAACCTGCAGTCGCACTTAAGACTCAGCGCGCTTCTAGCTGTTTTCATACATAGAAAAAAAGAAACACTTGCTGGCTTCAAAAAGCCAGCACATTGACAACACTTGACAGCGGAAAGTCAGGGCTCAGTTCAGTACAAAAAAAAAATAGCATCGAAACGGCATTTTGCGTTAAATGCTCGCGCAACCCATGTGGTTTAACAGGGTAAAGTTGTAGGCCAGTTGGTGCGACATTATGACTAAAAAACCGCAACAGACGCAGGACAGAGGGAGAAGACAACACTGGGCGGTACTTACAACTGAACCTGCGTCTGTTGCGGTTTTTTAGTCATAATCCTATGTGGACTTAAGAATAGCTTCCCCCCCCCCCCCCCCCCGACTTCCCTTCCCTGTGCTCGTGCAGCGAGCAGCGATAAGTTTATGAAATTCCTTTCTTTAAAGAGCGATGGGTGGAAGTTCAGCTGAATGCATCATTTCCCTCCTCCCTGCCACGCAGCCCCCTCGGCGCTCCCCGTCCACCCAGCAGCGCGAGCGACTAGCCCTCTTTGTGTGTCGTCGTGACGCGCGCGCTTCGTCGCGTGCTGCTGCCGCTGCCCCGAGGCCGATATCAATGCCGAGAGGTGGGGCACCGTGGCCGTGACGGGGGAAGCATCGCCGCAGGGCGAACAGTTGCAGGCCGCGAGCGCACGCGTGTGTGCGCCTCTGCGCTTGTGAAAAACGAGTGGGGACGGCTCCGTTCTCAGATTGAACGGGGACCGCCAATCAGGGCAGTCTGTGAATGACAGGGGGCCAGTTGGATAAATCCTCTCCCAAAATCAGATCGTTCTGAAGCCGCCTTTGCCTCGCTTAGCCTTAACATCGCTTGTTTCCTTGCTTGTTTCCTTCTTTCTTTACTGCCTGTCGTCACAGAGATCTTTTTTTTTTTTGCCTTCACAGCCTGCTTGTTGTATTGAGTGAAATCATTCGGATTAACTGATCGATAGGTCGACATGACCACGAATGTGGCATTATCTGAGCCGCAAGTGTGTACGTGTTTTCGCGTACAAGCTACTCTGAAGTCGAACAACTGATTGATTGATTGATTGATTGATTGATTGATTGATTGATTGATCGATTGATCGATCGATCGATGGATCCATTCATCCATCCACCAATCACTCAATCAATCAACCAATCAGTTGTTCGAGTAGAGTGATCGATCGATCGATTGATTGATGATTGGCGTCATTCGTGCCTGACATTTCTTCGTTAACACGTTGCTGCGGTGTGTTCACAAAGCGATCGCATATATTAAGGCAAAAAAAAAGAAAACTCTCTGCTCGCGAGAGAGGTGACTGTAGGGGGCTGCGGAATTTCAGGGGACTACCCGGATAAAACTGGCCGCCCGGAGCGAAGCTACTGCATCCGTTGATTAAGATACACTTCATGCAAAGTTCCATTTGTCATATTAAGGAAGCGGCCCGCCACACACGGATTTGGACCAGCTCGGCTTCTTCCAAAGGAGGGAGTGGGGGCCGTGCGCAGTTGCTTGTTTACTTCGGAAGCCGCTCCGGCGGCCTCTCAATAGAGTGGGGAAGACCACCGCAGAGACGAGTCAGGCCGCTCTTCCGCCATTCATTCTGTATCGGCGCAGTTGCGGCAGCTCTTCGCCTCGGACGACCGATAAGGTGTCTCTCTTCTCCTCTTCATCCCTGTTTGTCTTTCTTTTCCCTGTGCGAGAAATAAATACTTGGTGGCGGCGAAAACGCGGAGATAAGTTTCGCGATAAGTACCGCCGCCATTGCCCCGTCGCGCTCTCCGCTCTGCGGAATTTGGCCCCGGCGGTGGCTTGACGCGACTCCATTTCGTGTTGGCCCGCGCTCTCAGTTTGAATTCGTTCAAAGCGCGTGCCGAAGTCGGAGAGCCAGCGGCGTCCGCGTGTATGGGCCACTCGTCGGGGGTCGGCAGCCGGCATTCCAGGGCTGATAGATAGGCGAGGGGAATTCCGAAGCTCTTCCTCGGGTATTCCCCCGATCCTATCCTCCTTTCCACGTTTGATACCTCCTCTCCTTCCAACCTGCCGTACGTAGCCTCTCGTGTGTGCTTCTTGGCGCAATGGCAATGTCAGCGGCAGATTCGCGCTCTGTTTTTGTTTGCTTTTTTTTAGCGGTCCCATCACGCTGTTACAGCATAGGTCGCTGCTCGGTGACGGTTCCTTCATCAATGCGGTTTCCGAGTGCTCGAGTGTTGCGTAATGTACGCCAGAGGGCGAAGGAACAGAAATGCGGTGTATATAATATCGCCCAACGGAGAAAACCGCTCATTCATTAGATGCTGCCTGCTAACCGTAGCTCTGTTAATCGGGAATTTAAAAAATTACGTTCTTTGTGGTGCGGCCGGAAGTGGAACTAAGCATACACTCTAAACAGAAAGGGAAAAATGGGAGTCAAAGGGAGTTATGTGTCCTTTAGCAAAAGGGAGTAAGGTGCTAGAGAACAGCTTACTCTGTTTCAACTCCCGTATAGGCGTATTCGTGTTTACAGTGTACGGCCGCAGTGAACATCCGCTGCCGACAAGTTCTGTCGTGTGTGCTAATCGTCTACCTGCATTCAGCTCAGACGCATCTCATCCGAGTGCTCCGCGACCATGGGCTTCGAAGCGAAGCAACATTACAAGCGAATTGCTTCATCCATTGCCTTCAGGACTACCGCTCACTCTTCTTGCCGTCACCATCTCTCTCCATCCTTTCTGAACCCGTCGCGAATATTCGCAAAATGGGACTCGTTGTCCCATCTCTTCTCAGCAGTCAAGGAAAAGCCGGGGTGGCCGGCTTCGCCGGCGGTCCCGCACAGTAGCAGCATGCATCCTGCCTACGCGTCGCCTCACACGAACGCCCGCCACTACTCACTACTACACGTCTACAACTTCATTCAGACGCCGCTCTTCTCACGTGCTTTCGTCTCGGCTTTCTCAAACACCACGCTGGTTGATTCCTTGCTTCCTTTATTTCTGTAAAGGCGTGTTTATTATCGCCACCAACGCTCTGTTTCGTTATTTGCGTTTTTTCGTTGAAACGCGAGCGAGACCGGGACCCCCCCCCCCCCCCCTTCTCCATCCCCCCTCGGCTTCCGCCCGGATATCAAATGCAGCTGCGCCTCGTGCACAGCCGCTCGTATATCGTACAAGTCAGCGGCAGGAAGACGCGAGGCTCCTGTTCGGTGCCCCACGCCGGGAAGCAGCTCCTGTTGCCGCGGCGCAGCTGACCGGTGGCGGCGCCCGTGAAATCGGAGGACGTCCCCCCCCTCCCCCCGAAAGATCGCCTCTACCACAGAGACGCCGCCGCCGTTGTTGCCGCCGTGTCGTCGCCGCTGTCGCCACCGTTGCCCCCTGGTGTCGGGTGTACACTGACGGTGACGTCGCACGTGAATTGCGAGGTGCGAAGTCTCCGCGTCACGCGGACGCCAGTTTGTGGCCAACGTTGGTGGTTTTCCGTTGACGCAAGAGGTGCGCATCTCCCTACCCCCACCGACCATTCAGAGAATCTCAATTCCTACTCTGGTCTGCAGACTTTTCGCCCCCGCAACGATGTGAAGGGACTGTTAATGCGACCTTTTCCTAACCGAATGGGAGCACCATGCACCTAGGCCACATGACCTTAGATCGAGGGTTCCAATCCTCGTACAACGGGCATATTCCACAGATAGAATATGCCCGCCTGCGGACAGTGGGCTCGTTGCAACGACAGACGATTGCCACCCTTGGACAGCCGGAAGTGGTCGCCGCAGATGGAACACGCCCATCCTTGGACAGCGGGGACGTTCCGTAGCATGTCCACTATTGGATAAACGGGCATGTTCTACAGATGGAACATGCCCATCATCGGTTGGTGGCCATGTTCCGCGTCCCTCATGGCTCAGGCCTACCTGTGCATTGTTGCCTTAGAGATGCTAGGTGAGCGCCGGAGCTCCCGATTACCACATACCAGGACGTCAACAGCGGCG
The DNA here is from genome assembly GCA_030143305.2 of Amblyomma americanum. Classification (NCBI taxonomy): domain Eukaryota; kingdom Metazoa; phylum Arthropoda; class Arachnida; order Ixodida; family Ixodidae; genus Amblyomma; species Amblyomma americanum. The sequence goes on from JARKHS020034034.1 coordinate 90,846, forward strand.
CGTCTATACGGATACCAAACTCGGCCAGGTGGCGCTTATGAAGCGAGCAGTCAGCGCCCTCTTTGAGCAATGTCATAAAGTGGAAGCTGGGTAGCTTGGGTCTCTGTCGTGCAAGGTGGTGCTCGCTCGAAAATAAAGGTTTGTCTCACGATTACGACGCTCTTTTTACGTTCTTTCTAAGTGCTGCACTGGTGTACTACATTTTGTAAAGTAAAAGCATGCTTCGCAACATTAATGAGAGCAAAACAGAAATCATCAATGCGAAAGCAAACACGCCGCGCTGATTTAATTGTCAAGGTCGCTAAGCGTCCACTTGAAATGTAGTTGATCGAGTGCATCGTAGGTGTTATCTTCCACGCGTAATACAAGAATAATAGCATTAGTAAACTAATAGACGAGCATAATGAAGGTCAAAACCATCGCGCTAAGGCAACAGTAAAAAACAAATCCAGCCTCGCCAAAAGCACTGCTGTACAATAATGTAACGGATTGCTGATTTACATATCGTTATTAACCTGTACTTAATCAGCGGCCGCTCGTGCATAGGCGCTCACAAATCAGGCGACGGCGCTTTGATTATCGCGCCGTACTTGCCAGGTAAAGCCAGAAATCGCTAGCGGCGATATCATGATTTTGCACGCACTATAACCTTAATGGAAACTGTCGTCAAGTGCCATTTCGAATTGGAAAGCACCGCGAAAAACATGAAGCACAAAAACATGGAGAAGCAACACTCACTCAGCGCTGAAAGCGTATTTCTTCTTCCACCGTGCCTGCTAATTTGAGATGAATAAAAATAAGAGCTCAACTTTTCATCCTGCTATTCTCGACGGTACTGTCATATTGATCTAAACCTGTCTACTAAAGGCATGCATTGTCTCCCCCTCACGCGCCTGCAGTGAGTGCGTCGTGCGCAATGCCAGCATTCGTGCTAGCCTTGGAGATGTGCCTACCGTTACTAGTACTACTAGGCGATCCGAATTATGCCGATATTTCTGCAAAACAAACACTAGACTTCGCGCACTGCTGCGATCCACGGTTTGCGCCTCTGCTTTTCGCGCCACTTGCCACGGAAGCGGTGAAATTTCACGGGCGGTTCCTACTTCGTCGTCAAATTTGTACACTGACAACAGTAAGGACTTCCAGCGTCATGTGAAGACGCAGAAACATGGAAGAATGTTGCGCGCGAAGCGCGTTTCGCGCGGTTAAACACGACTCTGCGCGCTCCCTTCAATTTCGCCTCTCTCCGCCAGGGGAAGACGCGGCGCTGTTGCCGCGCCGGCAGACTTGAGTTTGGGTTGCAGGCACAAGTCTCGCACTTGGAATTTTCCCCTTCATCCCAGGCAAAGTAATGCCAGTCACAGCGAGGTGAGCGCAGCCATGACTTCTCTCTTTACTCATTCCTGTCGCAGATCACCGTTCACCTCTTTAGCCCACTGGTCATGGCAGACTCAGATCACGCGCACGAAGCTGGCGTATTCTGAAAAAAAAAAATCATTGTGGCGTGAACACTCCTTCTCTTGTCCCTTGTCTTTTGTGACTGTTTTTTTTTTCAATTTACTATGAACCAACTGGCCCGCATTTCAACCCTTCTGGCGCATTCTCACTGGCGACCAGGCGATCGCGGCAATGGTCAGAATAGTCTCATTGGCTGAAAGTAGACCACGTGATAACGGAGTGATGACATTCGCTTTGAACTTTCTGCTACGACAGACGCACAGCAGCTACTATAACTAATACTAATATGAAGGGGAAGTGTTCCTTATAAAACCTCTATGATGCAATTGTTGTTATGAGAGCTTCACGTTCCTTCACGTAACGGAAGCGAAAAACCGTCGCATTGGCTCAGTGGTTAAGGTGCTTGGCTGCTGACCCGAAAGACGCGGGTCCGGTCCCGGCCGCGGCTGTGGCATTTCGATGGAGGCGAAATGCTAGGTGCCCGTATACTGTGCGATGAGAGTGCACGTTAAAAAACCCCATGTGGTCTAAATTATCCTTAGCCCTGCACTACGTCGTCCCTCACAGCCTGGCTCACTTCGGGACGTTAAACCCCCTATAAACCGTAACGGAAGTGATGTCGCGAACAGTGAAGGAGAAGTCTTGGATGACGGCGATAATAAGTGGTGGCATCTACGGCGCTGGTCTCGAGCAAATGTGCTGCATGTTTGGCCACCACCTGTGTGCTGGCATATCGTGATAGCCAAAGGGACAGCAGCGCAATCCTGACGATCAACAGTGGCAAAAAAAAAAAACACTCACGAATTACATTACGTACTGTGAATCCCTTCACTGGTGTTCGAGTCTCGTACCAACCGTTTTTCGGCTGTCGACCGGCTGGTTATCTTACGTAATCGTGTGGTGCCGCGAAAGCACCGAGCAACAAGCGTGGTGTAAGTATATCCCCTTCTCCACGCGGCTACGAGGAGTTGTTCACCTCTGCTCCGACAGCAAAGCAATTACGCTTCCTCCATCATTAAAAACGTGTTGCTTTGTGCAAAATGTAAATAGTGTCAGCCGAACGGAGGTCCGATTTGCAAAGCTTTTCTCGTGCACGAATAACTCCCGGCTCGCCCGACACCGTGATCCTCCTATGGAAAATTTGCAGTCCTCACCTCCCTATGGTTACCGACCAGTAAGAAATCTTTCCAATCTGCGAGCAGCTGCATAAACTCAGGCCTCGATAAGCTGACGCCATATTTCAGCTTTACCTCTGCAGCCGTGGCTTTAGTTCTGTTCAAGAGCCCCGTGGTTCTTACTTTTGCTGATGAATTTTTATGGCGCAAGGGCATCTGTGGCCAAAGAACGCCATGATACAAGGTTTTTTCAATCTACTCAAGGTATACGGTCAATGACCTATTACCCAAGCGTTTCTCCCAAAAGAAGCCGTGCACCAGGTCAGAGGGAAAACTTTTACCCATTTTATTACCGGTAGGAGCCTGGAGGCACTGTGAATCAAACGCCGCACCTCCCGCATGCGAGGCGGTTGCTCTAACCGCTAGGCCAACGATGCGGTGGTTCTTAAATCATAAATTATTCTTAAATCGGATGAATGATGTCAGCATAATTCGCATGATCGCGTGGCGTTTCACGAGAGAATTATCGTATTCTGCTCCCTGCAATGCAGTTACTGCATTTACGAATTTTGTCCAATTTACTCGTGGTCTAGAATCCCGTAGATCTGTTTACGCGTGGCTGAAGGATTACGTTCTTGAAATGCAGACGGACAATACAGGATCTCTCCATTGCGGGCTTTTCTGGCGGTATACCTGCACACCAGAGACAAGTTCGATGCGTAAAATAAACTGAAAATAGCAACCACACACACCGGGCGCACGCACGTACGCACGCACACGCACACAGACACGCATCAACGCACGCACCAACGCACGCGCGCCACACACACCCCACGCACAGAGAATACTTTACTGCTAAGTATTTTTCTCAATACGAATGCACTAAGCAACAGAAAAGGCAGACATCCTCCTCATCGTTGTTGTCACGTGAAATCGAACGCAACAGAGTTTACTCCGCTCCTTCCTCGAAGAGCGTGAATCACTCGTTCGTGGAAAACCGTCGGCGTGCCGCGGTAGCCGAGAATCTGCCAAGTCCGCAGCGGCCGCTCGGTGGCGTTTGGCAACACGCGAAGGCACAACGATCCCCTTCCTCCACCGAAGAGCTGGCTCTCCTTCGCAGGTGTCGTCCCCGGTGTATAGGGAAGCCCCGCCCCTAGGCGCGACACGAATCTTCGCTGCCACCCAAACGCGCTTCGGTTGCTCTTTGGCCTTGCGCGCGTATTTACCTCATGCAATAGAGCTCGTGCAGAGTGGACTGAATTCAGCAACGCTCGCGCATTTCTTTTGCGACGATGTTTTGGCACGCCGTGTACCTGTTCAGGAACTATAGGTACTTTCGCACCCTGCTAACTTCGGGTTAACCCCGGTGCTGCTTCGGTGGCTTACCGGGAATTCTATGAATTACTGCAGTTTCATTACAGTAATTTATAGTAGGGTACAACTCAAGAACGAAGCGGCTTTTCCCCCCTCAAAGGACTCCGTTCCAGCCAATGGCGTCGGCCGATCCTGATGACCCTGCTAGCGTGACAATGCCGGGAGCGGTGCGACAATGCAGAGAGGATGGCTATCCCCGAACATGGAGGCAGGGAACTATCCCCTTTCATCTGCCACTCCCTGCATTGTCCCGCTAGCTGGGTCATGAGAATCGGCAGACGCCATTGGTTGGAAGGGAGTCCTTTGACGGGAAAAAGCCGCTTAGTTCTTGAGTTGTATCCGACTATAGTTACTGCCATGTCTGACCGCTAGAGGATGTTATTGGGATAGATGACCAAAATGATTTATTAATGGCCAAGTGCATAATGTGGGAGAAGCGGGATTGGGTGGCGGGCATTGGAGAAGGGTAGTGGAACTTGCCATGTTATTGGCGAAAAAGCTTTATATCAATTCTTTCTTTAGGCAGAATTAGGGTATAGCACAGTAAAGTTGCTGAACAGCTTTCTGATTCAGAGGTAATTGTTTTATTCAGCGATAATTTTGTTTTGCGCCAAGTTTGGCTTGCCACGGCCTTTCTTTTTTTGCGAAAGGTTCGTCACGCAGGAGTCACGTCCGCTTTTTCACTAACAAGCAAAAGCAAGAAGAATGCGCGAACTCATCTTTTTAAAAAATTCACCTGACCTGCGGTTCTGCGCAAAGCTGCGGTGATGCACGTTCCCTTTTTGCACGGTGACTCACAGGTCGTGCTAATTTCGTATATCGTTTAAAGGCGGCCGCGGCGGTGAGTGACACTAACTGCATCTTGAGGCGTCTTAAGCTTCCAGTCATTTTCGCTCGGAACCGGGAACAGGCATGAAAGTGTCGAACAGCACTTCATGGGATGACGATTTTATCCGTTGCCGCCAAATTCCGCGCCAGGGAACTTTTGGAGCAGGTGGTTGGCGGGACGGCCTGTCGCATGTGGGCAACGCATTTTTCTACTTTATGAACAAAAAAAAAGGGACAATAATGAGTTCGTAGGGGTTTGCTAGAATTTCTGTCTCACAAAGGGGCGGAGCGCTGCCCCTGCCCGCCCCTTCGTACCCTAAATGTGACCTTGCTTGGTGCTGGCTGTGTACTAGTTGCATTGGCAGGAAAAAAAAGAAAGAAAATCCCAGCCTTCCCATCGACGTAGCGGTCTCGATTCCCGACCCTCGGCAGCCTTAATGCAGAAGTGAGCTGTGAAAAAAAAAAAACCTTTCATGAGATTTAGGAAGGCGTTAAAGGACCCCATGTGTTCGCAATTAATCCGGAGCCCTCATCTATACTACAACTACTACTACTGCTACTACTACCACCGCCACTACCACTACTACTAACACTACCACTTCTACTACTACCACCATCACTACTGCTGCTACTGCCACTGCTTCTACTGCAACTGCTCCTACTAATATTACTACTAATACTAAAACTGCTGCTGCTATTACTACTGACAATAAAACTGCTGCTACTAATACTAAAACTCCTGTTTACTACTGCGACAACTATTTTTAGTTCTGCACTACAACCGCTGCTACTACTACTACTACTAAAACCACTACTACTTCTACTACTACTACAACGGCTGCTACTACTACTACTACTAAAACCACTACTACTTCTACTACTACTACAACGGCTGCTACTACTACTACTGCTTCTATACTGCTGCTGACTGCTCCTACTAATATTACTACTAATACTAAAACTGCTGCTGCTGCTATTACTACTGATAATAAAACTGCTGCTACTAATACTAAAACTCCTGTTTACTACTGCGACAACTATTTTTAGTTCTGCACTACAACCGCAGCTACTACTACTACTACTAAAACCACTACTACCACTACTACTTCTACAACGGCTGCTACTACTACTACTACTGCTTCTATACTGCTGCTGCTACTACTACTACACTACTGTTACTACTACTACTACTACTGCTGCTGCTACTGCTGCTACTACTATTACTACTAATGCTAAAACTGCTGCTACTACTATTACTACTAATACTAAAACTGCTACTACCACTATTGCTGCTAATATTAAAACTGCTACTACTAATACTAAAACTCCTGATTACTGCTAAAACTATTTCTAGTTCTGTACTACAACCGCAGCTACTACTATTACTACTGATACTACTACTACTAGTTCAGTACTACAACTGCGACTACTACTGCTACTACTGGTACTGCTACTGCTGCTGCTCTACTACTACTACTACTACTACTACTACTACTACTACTACTACTACTACTACTACTACTACTACTACTACTACAACGGCAGCTACTGCTATTACTGCTTCTGTACTGCTGCTGCAACTACTAAACTACTGTTACTACTACTAGTTCAGTACTTCAACTGCGGCTACTACCACTACTACTACTAGTACAACAGCTGCTACTACCATTACTGCTTCTATGCTGCTGCCGCGACTACTGTTACTACTACCACTACCACTACAACTATTAATACTGATCCTGCTACTGCTACTGCTGCTACTACTACAACGACAACTACTACTAGTGCTATTACTACAACTACTATCAATAGTATGATTACTACAACAACTACTAGTGTTCCTGATACTATTATAGTTGCTGCTACTGCTAATGCTACTACCAGTACTAACACTACTATTATTACTACTACTACTAGTAGTAACGCTACTACTCCTGTGCTACTGGTATTAAGACCGCTACTACCACTAATCATCGTCATCATGATAGTTGTTGCTCTTAGTGCGGCTGTAATCGTGTGTAAAAGGGGCTGACCAAACGCGCGCCGCTTGCTTGTAAAGCATATTAAATAAGTCTATGCACTTGAAAAATCGGTGCGATTCCCGAAGCCGCGTTAGCGTCAAGCACCCGCGCGGAACGTTTCCTTTCTGGGCGTTGAACTCGCGCGAGCGGCACTTATATAAGACTCAAAACGTGCAGACAAAGAGGAGCGGCCCGCCACTGTGTATGCGCGTCTCGCTCAAAAATAGACGCCCCGGCTCACCACAAACGCCCGCGTGCTATTGCTCTCCACGCTATTCACGGTTATGAAGGAGCTGTTTGATGCCCGCCATCTATCAAGCCGTGCTTACTGCTCGCGTCGCATTGTGAGTGCAGGCCCTTGAAGACAACCGCGCGACTGATCTTGCGGACACGTTTTAGAGCCATTTACGCTATGATTGCCGTGGCATTTAGTAACAAAATGCTGCTTCAGGCGCGAGTGATAACGTGTTAAAGACACCGTTTAAATAGAAAGTTTCAGCATAGTGAAGACGTATACTAGCGTAGACGGGCGCAGTGGCTCCGCCGATCCCGTCCCATCAGCCACTGCGCGTGTGCAGTTGGCGTCCGGCAATCTAGTAGGCGTCTGCGCTAATATGTCTGAGCTGTGCCAAAACTCTCCAATGTGTTGCATGGGAAGAGTTCATTTTGTGTACCCGAGAACCTCAATCGTCGCATTACTGCAGACTACCGCTACGAATTGTTCAGGCCAAGACACGTTTTCCTGCACGTTTTAGGAACAGATATGAACACCCGGAATTTTTTTTTCTTCTGCGTTTTATAGGCGTTCAACATAAAGAACGAGACAGATGAAGGCATCAAGATGTGGCAGAAAGCCCACCAATTAAAAAAGGTAAAAAAAGGAAAAAGAAAAAAGAAGTGCTAGAAGTACTGCGCTAGAAGTGAGGACAGCGAAGCCATCACTGGGCACTGTGCATTGCCTTCTGTAATGTATACGGCGTTAATGTGAGGGCTTTTTCCTTTGATGAGCTTCCAGAAGCTAGCGATGGCGTTCTGTGTAGTATGAAACTACACGTGCCCACCGAACTTTTTTTTTTTTTTGCAAGTAAGGCGCATAGCATACCGCCACTGCCGGTACCAACAATCAGCTACATGCGAGCATCAACCAACGCACTTTATGCCTTCGTTTGGAATGAGATTAGCGGCGGCTGTATGCGAAGACGAACTGGTCGCATGTTGGGCAAGCACCTTACTTTCGCTATGAAAACGAAGCAGTCACCGCGAGATTTTTGGTGGCTAAGTTCTATTGACTTGCAGAAAACGTTGGGGCGTTACGACGCAGGTTATGGCATACGTTACGACGTTCTTCACTCCATCCAGTACGGCGTACAGAAGCCGCCAAAAGTAAATGGAACGGCCCTGATGTGAAGGTGCCGCGACACCTCGGCTTCGTTAAATTTAACAGGCAAGTCGTGCATTTCAGTTTTACGGTTACGGCCTTCCGGGAACATCTACTGCGGCTTTCGTTATGACACCAGCGCAGTTATATCTCAGCTTTGTGGTACGCACACTTTTGACTCCACCCACACGTTACGGTAGCCGTTGTGTGCTGCTCGTTACGGCATCCGTTACGGTAAGAGTTACAATATACCTTCCGAGATACCCTCCGATGACTCTGCACGTATTACGGCTCCCGAAAACCATAAGCGGCACACATTCACGCTCCGGGTTTGTGTTCATTTGCTCTGTAGGAACCACAATATGCGCGGTAACCGTTACGGCGGGTGATGCGGCGCATATTCACGAACCGGGTGTGAGCCATCCTCATAATGAAGGTACTTGAATTGAATTGTCGTTCACATGTTATGAAGCAACCGTGATATTTGTGCTAACCGTCACAATAGCCGTCACACCGGAAGATGCGCCACACACTCACGAACCGGATGTGTTGTTCGCCTGGTCTGTAAGGACCGTAATCCTCACAGTAACCGTTATGATAGCCATTGCGCACACATGCTCACACCGGGTATGTGTCGTTCACCTGTTCCGAAGGAATCGCGGAGGGGGGACACGGCTGCTCATAGTGCCTCTGCAGATGGTGCAAGGAGGCGTGCTCAGCACGTGCCCTCTCGGTGTCTCGGCGGAGCGGCATGCGCACGCTCTCCTTCGCCTTTGAAATAGCAGAGGAGGCGGCGGCGGCGGCAGCAGACGACGGAACCGGAAACCGGCGGGCCGTCCCGCGACGAACGTCCGCCCGTCCCCCACCTCCGCTGAGGCGGGCAGCAGCCACAGGCAGCAGCGCGCGCGATCTCGTTTTGTTTCTCGCTTTCGAGGCGGCATCCTCTCTGAACGAGAAGACCTCCTCCTCATCCTCGACTTGGTCCACCTCGAACGGGGTCCAACGTTGCTGCGTGTTTGCATGCGTACGAGTGAGCGAAGAAGAGAGTGAAAGGGGAACCTGCCACCGCTGCTGCTGCATCCGAGGATTGTGCCGCGGCAAGGATCTTCTCTCCTCCACCACGGAGACCGCCCCGAGAGGTATCCGCGTGCTCGCGCGTCCACCACGAGCGGCACACCGTTGCCGCTGCTGCCTCCTGTGACGTCTCTGTACACTGCCCCCACCGCAGCAGCCGCTGCCAGCGAGCACTTTTGTCGTCTGCCGTCCTTAGCGAGCCACACACGCGGTCTGCCTTCCAAGACGGGAGGAATCGTCGACTTCTCCTTCGTCTTCTGGTTGTGCGCGGAGGCGTGCGCGAGACCCCGAGGCCCTTGACTCCAAGCTCCGGCCCGTGCGCGAATCCCGGCCGGCCGGCGATTTCGTTGCCTCGGCCCACACATCCGAAGATCGCGTTGCGTGCGCGTGTTCTAGCGCGCGCGTCTGTGTGTGTGTCTGTTTGTGGCAGATCCTGCTCAGCCGGCAGCGTGTGCGCGTGTGCGTTCTTGTGAGAGAAGGCGCGAGTGTGAGAGGAGTACGGCTTCTCTCCCGTGCGTGCGGCGAGGCTAGTTTTTTTTTTTTTTTTTGCCATCGGCCGCCGCCGCAGCAGGCCGCCGCATCAATGGAATTCGGCGCCGATTGTGAACGGGGGCGTCGCCGGCCTCGATGACCTTCCGAAGAAGGGACCGCGTTACGACGACGACGAAGACCGGGGCACAGAATCCGTCGCCCTCATCATCGGCGGCGTGGACGACGCTAGCGGGCTGCACCGACAAATGTCCTCGCAGGCCAGGACGCCAGGTACAGAGATGCACACGCTTGCCTGCAACTCGCTCGCCCTAAAGCGACCAGCGTGACGAGGGCCACGCCTCGACTCGCGGTCGCTGCTGTTGCATAGGGCGCACGTGCTTTCCTGCTTGTTGCGCTGGGAGTCTGTGGCGAGCGCGGGCCGCCCCTGAAGTACCTGAACCTGGCGGAATGTGGGCGTCACTTTTCGGCAGAGGTCCTGCACATCGGGAAAAGGCTGGCAAGCATTCTGTCCCGAAGCTTGTTTTTACTTTTGCGTCGCACTTGAATTTTGAGGATTTAAAATAGTATTACACTTGGTATAACACCGTACGCGGCATGCCGTGATCGTGGGTTCGAATCCCGGCGCTGTAATGTGGTGGTCTTTCCGTTGACATTCTGTAGCAGTGATCGAAAAGAAGTGAGCAATTTCCCGCCCTAAACAACTTTAAATTAAATAAATTAAAAGAAGTAACACCCCATTAGATTTTCTTGCGTTCAATGACTGTTGACTTCATTCATATGGAAAGTCGGAATAATACAATATTTCATTATTTTTTTTTTGCCTTCGCTTATGTTCCGCAGTTCCTGCACCATTCCAACAATAAATGCGGCCTGCCGTCGCTTGAGCCAGCGATGGAAAGCCAGAAATATCGAATTGGAATAGAACTGGAATAGGATTATTGCATTATCCCTGTCTATATTCTTTGTTTTCAGTGGAGAAGCCACTCTGCAGACATGCAAGAAAGGCAGGATTGGGCTAGGACTTTGGAGCTCACAATGGCTGAAGTAATTAGTTTCATGTTATATGAGACTTCAGAGAATGTTCTACAATCAAAACTTGCAATCTGGTTGTAATTTGTGAAGTGTTCAGAAAATAGCCGCTTCAAGTGCCTGCTGCTTTTACTTTGCGTTGGGAGTTCAAGTAGCTCATATTGCTGCTGGAATCATGTCTTTTTTACGTTTTTTTTTGCCTTTCTTATCTGCAAAGCAACCACACAAGAAAGAGGGTAGAATTTCGCTGCTAGGTTCGCAATCCGAAGTGTTCGTTTGAAGACTTTAAGACAGTCCTTCCGTGTAGCTGGATTATATAACGTTTCCAGATTATTCGCGTGAAGAACAGTCTGTCTTTTAATCGATACCGAGGGTATCACAAGACGCAAGGTGGATGATCCTGGCAGCACTCAGGATATGTAGAACGCACTGTATGTACTATACGGAGCGTGGAAATCCGAATAGATGAAAAATAATAAACTGGAATAATGAGATAATAAGCTTACCGCGATGATCTTCAAGCGTTCAAAAAAACAACGACCTACTTGGTCCTTGAAGGAGACGTGAACAGAAGGAGCGCCATAGTTCACACAAGATTTCAGTTATTTTAAATTTAATTAAGAGCATGTCCAATATATATTACGCTCATGCCTAATTAGTCTTCACCTTTTTTCCGACCACTGGCCTGCCCACTGTCTAAAACCGAGCACGTTCTTACATGATTCCACGCTACGAGTGTCAAGTGTGCGAAACCCAAAGTTCAACGGCACAGCCAAGTCCACATGTTTCTGCTACAATCTTGCGTGTTTACGGAGAAGCAAAGCTGATAATTTTGACTCACAGCTCGCAGCTGATAGCTCTCCGAGATACCAACTGCGGCAGTGACGTTTGAACTTTTGAGCTTTGTCGGCGATAAAACACTGACTTGCCGCTGGTAAGTATTGGATTGCGAGAAAACGTTTTGGCCACTTGTTTACCCTTACTTGTGCGGCAGAAAGATGAGGCCCATATTCGTAGACATGGCATGGTCCAAGCTTCATAATGGTAAGTTGGCCCCTTTTTCAGCGTCTTCAACAGTTTGGTCGCCCGTTTCTACAGAAACGACTTTACCATTTGTTGCAGCGAGTTGCCGAGTTGGCAGTGGCAAAGCTTGAAGGCAGTTTTATGAGGAGAGCAGTGCTCTCTGCGGAGCGCCTTCTGTTTATTAATTATCTTGATAAACATTGCCGTTCTTTATAGTGGATTTCAGCAGGACGATGGGATACAAAATATGTAAGAAATGCAGCGTAATAATGGGGGCTCGAATAAGGTATAAATGAGATTAACACGGCTTCAGTATGTCGACAGATTCACGCCTGGCTCAGCGGGTTTGGCTTTCGGGTCTGATACCAAACTCGAGGAATCGAATCCCGGAGGCGAAATGGACAATATGCCCGTATGCTGTGCAATGTTAGGGTACACGTTAAAGAACCCGAGGCGGTCTAAATTAATACGGGGACCTCCACTTCGGCGTACCCTCATAAGTTAAACTCCCTTAAAATTCACGGCGTTAAACTCGACTTTAAACTCCTTGTACAATATTCATATTTCTATAGATGGATGTACATGAAAAATTTAAGCAAGCCTGGAAATAATCGATGACAATCATGATTTTGAATCTGGTTTCTTGATCAGGAGGGTTCAATCAGTTACGTTTCGTGGGAAGAGATAATTATATATAACAATTTTTCCGGGAGCAAAACGGGGTTATTGTTCGCAGAACGTTCAGTTGGGCGAGTTGGTATATATGCATATTTTGTTAAACAGCGCGAACAACCTCGGACAAGAACAAGAAGGACACGGGACGAGCGCTGACTCTCCACTAAGGTTTTATTAGCAACACCTGGTGCTTATAAAGGGAGAAACATACACAGAGTACATCACATGTTACACTACAAGCGATAAAACATGAGGCAGAGAAGCACGCGACGCTCAAAGGCCACCAAGAAAAGCTATCTCTTTGTCATCGAGAGTGACTGACGGTTTGCTGACACACTTTGGCTCTTGACTGATGTAGAATGCTTCCATTCCTTCCCGCGTGGTCTGATCACAGTGCTTGTACAGCACCTTTGTGCTACGCCACATGGCTGTGTATTTTTTCCTCTTCTTTTTCATTATTTCACACTTTTTACAGTGGCTCACAAAATATGAAAGTTCATTGTTGTTGTCTAGATTATTTCTGTGCCCTCGCAACCTTTTATTTAAGCACCGTCCTGTCTGCCCAATGTACCGGGCTCCGCAGGAGAGTGGAATCTGGGATCTGTTCGATTGTCTCCGCCAAGTGGCATAAACAAATGGAATGAAATTACGGCCGTGAGATATGTTTTATAATTGCCATTATTAAGTTCGAGGAGGAACTTTATTCGCCGTACAAGATTTCTTTGTGTTAAGGCGGCAATGTAACTGTCAGTAAGGGAACTGTCAATGGGGTGCATTTTTGGTACCTGAGTGGACTCTAAGCTCATGTAATAAATGATGTTTTTAAATTAAGTTCAATTGAGCACAAGTTAGTTTCTTGCAAAGCGAAACTAGCAGCAGTTCTCACAACCTACTGAATGTCTAATCGCTTTGCTCACCAGGCACCATTCCTGTAATCCATGAGCACTGCCTGTTGTTAGTTTTGCTACCGCCTGGTTCAATGACTGTTTCTCAGCACATACTGTAGTGGAGTTCATTTGGTGGCCTGCCAGCCATTGTCGAATCGCGTCGTCATTAGGATCTGTCGTAAGTGTTAGCAGCACGGTGTCGGGCTGGACGATATAAAGTGTAAAAATAGATCAAACCGTTCAAACTTGCGCTTGTTGGTCGTGCGTGTCTATCGCGTTCTCTGTCACTTGTCTGTTGATGCGCTACAACTTGGAAAAATCAAACTGCCGTTACTTATCATTCTTTGACAAACATACCTTGCATCTTCAATAAAACACTCTGTAACATAACTGGGAATGCAAACGGCGCATGCGCCTCTGCCAGCCAGCATAACTCCACTCAACAAATGTAGGCGCAAAATTTGACTCCCGTAAGGAATAATAATTACTATGAGGTGAAGTCCGTATACGAGGCATCTAACGCGCTTCTTATACAGCTCAACATAACGCCAATGCAATTTTCACGCCGAAGTAAGTTATTCGGCAGCTGGCGCTGTATATTTTTCCATTTGCTATTTGTCAGTTATATCCCTCGCCAATGTATTAGAGTTTTTTTTTATATATATATAAGCGCTACCGTGTATCGCTGCCTCCAGGCACTCACAGGTAGCTTGACAAATTAATCAACTCCATAATTTAGTCGAGGGTTTGACGGCATACCGTCTGGTCAGGAATCATGGTGATGCAGATTGCTGGTCACTGGCCAAAGTCAAAAGATGAAAAGACGTTTCGGGAGCACTACGGCTCCCTTGTTCACTATCTAGTGAACAAGGGAGCCGTAGTGCTCCCGAAACGTCCTTTCATCTTTTGACTTTAGTGAACAAGGGAGCCGTAGTGCTCCCGAAACGTCTTTTCATCTTTTGACTTTGGCCAATGACCAGCAATCTGCATCACAACTCCATAATTCAAGGACAAATTCCTAAACTTTACTTAGCTGGCCTATAGCTTGTCATGTCAGGATTTGAAACTGCGCAGCACGGGACAGGAAATGAAGGTGATAACGCGAGCTCAGCGTTGTTTGAGCAAGTGTCAAGTTCTGAGTCGAGTTCGTAGCCCTTCCGTCTCATCTGTTAGCAGTCGGGTATGGTTTTCGGTCTTGTCTTCTTATATATGGTCTACTATCGGGTAGCGCATAGCGAGCTTTGAAATCTTGTCAGTTTTCCGCTTTTTAAAAGACCTTCTTAGCCATCCGATGGCATATCTACTCGACATCAGTGGGAAAGTAGTGTTGATATTTCTTGCAGTGCACTTATCGGGCAGTTCCTTTTCAAGCACGACATCTCATTTCCGAAGTGCGCGTCTGGAGTTTCAGCACCGCGAATACACTTCCCTTTGATGGGCAGCAAGACAAACGTCAATGAAACTGCGTTCACCTAACTGAGTTCGCCTCGAGAAAGCTATATGTTGACGAAAACAACATTTTACTTTTATGTAGCGAGTTGATGCCTTTCAGCCTTTCGTCACGGCGTGCTACCTGGGGAGGTTATGCTCAAGTTTGTCATTCTGCAGAACTCTCGCTGTAGCGGTTTCAGAATATTTATGGAAGTAAAATAGAAACATTTAGCTCAGCGAATACAGTCTACCCTTACAGCTTACCGCAGCCTACAGCCGCGAATGCGCGCGCAGAGATGGTGCCAGGTGCCGGCACCTGTCCTGTCGGTCGACATCCTCGCACGCGCATTGGCAATATGCTAAAGGTCTCTAATGAGACTTTTGCGCGGAATAAGCTGACGTTAAATAGTAACGGATCTTGCGTCCACAATTTCGCATGATTTAAAAGCGATACAGTTATAGTAATCGCTAAACAAAGTACGAAAACAGGCATAGTTAAATATGTCGTTCTTATAAACATTTGTAAAATGGCTTATCAGTGCCGCGTCGGCCCAAGATTCTCCATACTGGAGCCATTTTAATTAATCGAGCCATGAAGAAGAGAATTTGAATCAATACTCATTTAACTCCTTTATATATGTAAGCGCCGCGGTGGCTCAGTGGTTATGGCGCTCGACTGCTGACCCGAAAGGCGCGGGTTCGAATTTCGACGGAGGCGATATTCTCGAGGCCCGTGTTCTGTGCTATGTCAGTGCACGTTAAAGAACCCCAGGTGGTCTAAATTTCCGGAGCCCTTCACTACGGTGTCCCTCATAGCCTGAGTCGCGTTGGGACGTTAAACACACATAAACCAATCAAACAACGTGCCCCTTTATAATAATTGCGTGATGGATACACGATAAATTTTTGTATCATATTACTGGGATAAGTGCACGACGTTTAAGACAAGGTGGGTGTTAGAGCTGGCATAAGCGGGCAAGCGGGGTTAGCCTTGCAACGAACACGCCGGCAATTGCTCCTTCTGTGCCGCATAGTGAAACAAAATGTAGCTCCTACCGCTGCCCCACAAGGACAGTGGTGTGGTATAGGAGACAACATTTAAGACAAATCACTACCCACTGCAGTGAAATGCCCCCTTAACGAACACAACTTGAACGAACTTATCCGAAAAACGCACTATTGCGCAATTTTTGGCATAACTGACATTTGTCCTATGTGAATGAGTGTCACTGAGACGGGTTTTGACGCACTGTGATTTCACTTAAGCGAAAAATTTGGAAAGCAATAAAGTAGCCTGTGTTGCTGACAGTGCATAATTTCGACACACATGCAGCAATTTTTGTCCGCAGAACTAGACACAGCAATTTCGGAACTAGTAGTAGTAGTAGTCGTGGTTTATTAAAATAATAGTAAAAAGGAAGGAAAAGATTTTTGCTAACCCCGGCATCTGCCATCGATACTGTAGCAGCTGAGCTGGGGCAGTAAAGGATAGCAGGCAGAATGGAGAAATGAAATGAAGGAGGTGAGGGGACAGGAAGAGAGGATAGGGGAGGGGGTGATATACGCAGACTGTTTACACAATAAGAAATGTATACAGGTTGCGTGCGTGATTAGTCGGAACTGCGCAGCTTGCAAAATTTTGCAGCGCCATATTTTGGCTTGCTTAACAGCAGGATATTGTATCTGCTTTATGTTTTTACGATTACCCAGCTGATTTGTAGCCTGCGAAGGAGCCATGCTTATTAGCTGTAAAGTCATTGTTTGAGCGTTTCAGGAAAATTTCAGCAAGTGAGGCTGAAAGGCTGAAAATGTGTCCGGAGAATTTGAAAGCCTTTCCAGCCTGGTAGGCATTTGTACCAGAAAAATAGTGAACCAAGGTACACTACTGAATACCCCAGCTGAGGAGAACGTTACTGCATGTTTCCGAAACTCACAAGTCCACAGCACATGCGCGGGATTTTCGAAAGCTCTTGAAATAAGCGCCTTTATAAGCCAATTGAATGTCTGGTATTTCCTTTGGCTCATCAAAATAAGCCGGTCCTTGCTCATTTCAGTTAAACAAAAATTCAACCAAGCCTGATGTTCCCTAAGTTCATACAAACGGTATTTGACTGTACGCTGTTTCTAGGCATAAATAAACATCGCGTAAATTTGCAACAAGGTTCCTCTGCCTCGAGAGGAAAGGTAGGACCACTGCGTCGACCATCACCAGTTAGACTGCACCGTATCTATTCAAGCTGCTTAGAACTCGTCGCCTGCATTTCGGCTATCAATAAAATGATGTAAATCGTGCCTCATTGGGTGGTTTTTATTTGTCACAACTGTTCTTAATTTGTTTGAAGGAAATTAGAAGCAGAGACTGTTGAGCACGCTTACGAAGCAAAACAATTCGAAGAACTCGTTCACTGCTCCAGCTACACATGTTCCTATTGCGCCAACCTCAAGTAGATATTCGATCATGGCCGTAATCCGTTATCGCACTTCCTTGGTATATATGACCTGTACAATGTTAAAACGGTGCTGGAATATACTGTGCAATAGCGTGTTTAAGTCCGCTCGACTTGAGAATTTTGTCGGTTTGTAGGTTGCCATCGAATGAAAGGATCCTTAAAAATTTGCTTTCATTAATAACAATAAACATTGCCCAGCACCAGGCACGAAATAGACAAACCAGTAGGAGAGCGAACATTTTTGAACAAACCTTCTTCCTTCGTTCGATAACACATGCCCATAAAACCTGGACAAGCGAAATTTTTTAACGCGAAGGTGTTTATTAACGCAATTTTTTTCGCACATTGGAATATTGCACTATACAAATCAATGTATCCGCAGATCCCTTCTCAAGACGGTTGTAATTTTCTGCTATTTATTGTCAAAAAACGCTCCCCATTGGTTTTCTGTGGCAGTGTTAACTACTCGGTGCGACCGCAGGACAAACTTTAAGGGCAAGATTTTGCCACACATCGCAAGATAAGACTATTTCTATCAATATGTTCATAACAGTATCTTACAATATTTCACAGCTTCCTCTCAGTTAAAAGTGATGTCCCAGAAAGCCAAGATGAAATATTGAGTCTGCTGCGGCTCTTGATAACACTTTACCGGGGCAGGCCACGAGAAAACACAACGACTATACGAGACAGGACGGAGAGCGTTGTTCAAGCGATTTAATTCGCCATCCATCACTTGAGCTTTCGTCCTTGAAAAAATCGGGACCAGTACAGTTTTTTTAAGGAAAATATCTCATGGACACATGAGACCCCAGGAACCATAGAGTTTCTTACTATTAACTAGAGGGAAAGCTGGCGCCCCGCCTATGGCAGTTTGCATGGAGCTTCCTCGAGACCACCTGTACCACCATGGGCGCTCTAAGCATCATGGGGCGTAGAGCTACCGACTGCAGAACTACAACTTTTGGCCAAAAAATTACGAAAAAACAAACGTTGTTCGATAATCAAGAATGCCCTAACATTCAATATCCTGTCTATAAATTGCAACTAGCGAGCGGAAAAGCAAGTAAATGTAAAGTTTGCCCAAAAGAAACAATGGCTTGCTATCCTATTGGCCAAGTATTGCAGACCACAAAAGCCAATATTTCGGGATTAACAGGCGCACTTTTAAAAAGAAATATGTTTTCTTTTGTCATCTCAACACTTCAAGAGGTTTTGTCATGGCATTTCGAAAAACAAAAACATTTTATTGACGTCGTGTGCTGTTGCGCTTTCGCTACTATGGCTTTTGCACACTACTTTTACGCCGAATTCGTCTGCGCGCGGTGCATGTCGTGGACGGAATGGGACATCTCAGTAACGCCACTCCGTGTTCCCTAAAAAAACCGACTGTCCCGCACCAAGTAGCTCATCGCCCCATCATGCTTTGAGCGCCCACGGTGGCTGAGGTGCAGCGCCGCCAGCTTTCCCTGTATGTAATAGTAAGAAACTCTATGCCAGGAACAACTTTAGGCTGTGATTATTTCTCCAAATTGATGGAGAGTTACGTTAATGATATCGCTGGAACACTAGATAGATCTGAAAGAAGTGGTTTGAAATTAAATCGGAACACGCTGTGGATAATACACTTTTTAATAGTTTCCGAATCAAAGCGAATGTTTTGCGATGGCTGATATAGAATATAAACAGAAATAAGAAATCGGAAGTTCAACAAGCTCTATACAGAAGATGGGCTTTGTAGGAAATACTTTCCAGTGCTGTTCCATTTTTTTCTGGGATATTTAGCTGTGATACTTCGAAGAAAAGAAAAAAAAAACTGAGCAGTAAGAGGCCACCACAGGGAAGCACGGCACTCCGTGCTTCTAAATTTATCGTCGCTTAGACATAGCATGGTATGGCATGGCATAGTACGGTACCGCATGGTATAGTACGGTACGGTGTGGTATGCTATGGTATGGCATGGTATGGTATGGCATGGTATGGTATGGCATGGTGTACAACGTCCCAAAGCGACATAGGCTCTGATGGACGTCACGGTGGAGGGCTTCGGATTAATTTTGGCCACTTTAAGTTTAACGTGCACTGACATCGCACAGTACACGGGCGCCTTTGCGTTTCTCCTACATCGAAACGCGGCCGCCGCTGCCGGGATTTACGGCTTTGTTGCAGCGCCTGTACATCGCTTGGTTGTAACAGTGCGCGCCAATATCGACAATACATAATCACGAAACCTTGCTACGCTGAAACCTTTTGCTTCGTCGTAAGAAGCGGATGCAGGGAGAAGTGGGAAATGCGTTATAGAGTTGGACCAATATGACACGGTGGCTCAAGGCTTCATAATTTTCTGTGAACAGCTAGCGAAGCTAACGTCTCAGGAAAAGTTAGCGAAAAGCACGTTTGTGTCTGCAAAAAGGAAGTCAAAATTTATTATTACACTCGGCTAGGCACAATCCGCGTTAGCCCTTTCAGAAGACTGAGAAAGTGAAAACCATGAGAATGCAAGATCGAGCGCGCTTTTGGACAGCCAGTTCCGTGCGGTTCTTTGATATATTTAGCCTGCATTTATACGTTTCATGATCATTAAAGGGTTTTTTGAACACACTTAATTTCTTGATATTTCAGTAATATTGAAAAATTACCGAATGATGTCTTATTTTTTATTTGGAACCGACTAAGATATGGTAGTATTCTCTTATATATTCAAGCGGGCCCAATACCTGCGGAATGTTGAAGCGCCATGCGGGATCTTTTTTCAACAAGGAATTTCTGAAGTCTTTCATGGGATGAGACAGCACGCTTTCTTATCCGATATGATGCAATATGTGAGCTAAGCTTTCCTTTTTTTGTCGTAATTTAAAGAAGTTGCGCTAAGTGCCTAATTAAAAGACGCATGTTTTCTCACGCAAATACCAAGAAACAGTCCTTACGGGGTGCCGAGTTGGCACAGTTTTTCTCTTTCACTACATACATGTACACCACCTAATACTTTCAGAACATTCGTTTCAGTGATTCCGAATACATTTCTGCGTCATTTCTTGTAGTTCTATTTAGGACACACGTAGAATCCCGTTGCAGTCACGGTCAGGATTACAAATTTGGCGCCGAAGATTCTCAATTTCGAATTATAGTATTGCAAGGAGCACTCATATCAAATCGAAATATGGTGACGCTATTTGTTTGGTTTCCCTTCCACATTTTATTTTTATTTTTTCAAGCAGCACAGATTGCCGACACGACTGGCCGTCAGGTATACGTAACGACCATGTACTGCATGCAGTGCGCTGCTCGTGCAAAAACAGTTCGCGATTTAGCCGATATCGTCGACATCGTCCAATGCGTTGACATGGAAAGTAAGTTTATGAATGTTGCTTAGTCACGAATTTTTCTCAGTTTATCTGGTGTCATTTTCACTGTGTTGCTTTCGCCAGCGTCGAAGGCCGTTACAATACCTGTAACTACTCGAGTAGTGGCTCCTGTTTTAATAAAAATCGCCTAAAACTTGCTCTAGGAGGTTCATGCCGCATCAGGTATAAAGTTCAGCTCGGCGTTCGATCAGATCTTGGTAATTCGGAACTTCATTATAGTTCGCAAAGTTTAAAACTTTTATGAGCGCGTTCATTAAAGCCGTTTGTATAGAAGAAAGAGAGAAAGAAAGAAAGAAAGAAGGAAAGAAAGAAAGAAAGAAGAAGGAAAGAAAGAAGGAAAGACGTAACGCGATGAGTACGGGTACGTGCAGAACTCATCTCTAACAGCTGCAGAAGATAGCATGCGATATGTGAGTCTTGAATGACACTTTTAACCCTGCCAACCTGTGTTCCTCCTTTACTTTTTTTTTTTTACATGATATCTCCCATCTTGCGGCGTTATCTCGATCGCCTATTCTTTTTTGGTCGGGGCGTCTATCGATCAGTCAGGCAGTCCCAATGCCCGACACATTCTTGCTTTTCCTTTGAACTTTACTACTACTACTACTACTACTACTACTACTACTACTACTACTACCACTACTACTACTACTACTACTACTACTACTACTGTCAGTAGTTCCTCCTCTCCAGCGTTCCAGCTCTATGGAGCAGAGGGCAGCGCGCATCCCGAAGCATGGTCACCGTGACGGGGCACGACGCGCGCGCCCCGAAGAGGCCACCGTAAAGGAACCGGACCAAGGCGCTCGATTCCCACGGGTTGGCTGCGGGAGCCACGCACGCGCTCCCCGAGAAATGCGCGGCATTTAATCTCGTCGAACGGGTCCCGCTGCTCGCGGCTTGCGCAACGCGAACTCGCGGTGCGCGCGCGCGTGCAGCTCGGCTCGCCGGCCATCGCGTGTTTCCCGGCGCGCATCTCATTATAGAATCGTCGGCGGCGGCGGCCCCGCCCGTTGAAGGCTTTTTCTTTACTTTTTTTTTTTTCGCAGCGGTGTTTAGCGCTGGCGTGCGCTCTCGAGCAGTTTGCTGTCTCCTGCTATGGAAACTGGTCTGGCGCCGACGAATTGGGTTGGTTTCATTGGCTCTTTGCTTATCTAGGTGGGCCCGTACAGGCGCTAGGAACATAAATGAGAAGGCTTATTAGTGCCGTTGGAAAGCAGCTTATACTTGCTTCTGCACGGCAGTTGGAAAAGCATTAAATTCAGAAAGAACAACAAGCGCACAGAAGTGTGCTTCCCGTAGGTAAGGATAAATTGTGACAAGCAAATGTTCCCTTTATTATTGCTGCGGCCTGTACTGTCTTCCGCAACATGAAAACTCGTCCTTCCGGCGCGCTTATTAAAGGTTAATGGGGCCCAGTTACATTACGGCTGGCTTTTTCCTGCATTCCATGAGCATGCAGTCCTTAATTCTTCAGCCATCGTGTTGCGAGAAAAACTGCGTGGGGCCTGCAATGCTATGGACTGTGCTGAGAGAAAAAACTCTATGGACAGTCCTGGCCTACACCCACACGGCTACAAAGTGGTGGTTTTCGATACCGTGCCGTCTCGCTCAGTTAAATAAATCGTGTTTTTCTCACTCTTTGTTTCGTTCGTGTTATTTGGTTGGCGCGCATACGCCAACGAGAGATAGCGAGAGACGCGGCAAATGCAAACGACATCATTCATAGTACCCTCGTTTGCGAATACGTTGTCTTAATCAATCGAAGAAAAAAAATCACTTCTTTGTTATGCAATACCTAATACTTTTGATGCCTATGTTAGGTGCAACCATCAGTAAGAACTTAACATTTCAATCACACTTTTGCAGAGGCAAGGAACTAATGCATGCAGCAAGCAAACTCAAGAACGCCGATACGAAAAAACATGGCCGCACAAACGAGAACTGGTTGATACTTTGCTTGTGCGATGATATGGCCTCATGCGTCATGATCATCATCATCATCATCATCAGCCTTACTACATCCGCTGCAGGGCAAAGGCCTCTCCCATGTCTCTCCAATTAACCCTGTCCTTCGCCAGCCGCATCCACCCATGCGTCACGCGTCAATACGTACACATACAATGTGCGCTCATATCTAATTTCAGATAAGAGTGACGTTTACTTTTGAGGGCGTGATGTATCGCGTTCTCTACAAAGACGTGATCTGGAACCAATAAATTCGCTTTCTTTTCGATCCTGTTTGTCGCATACTGAAGAGGCAGTCAATATTGAGCCCACTATATATAGCCGCGTGGGTAGCTGAGGTCCTGCTGACCTACACGGTGGCGTGTTATTAGCGCAGCGATGTATTGTGTCGGGCGCTGTACACGCAGTGGAAATCCACTGAAAGCCCATCAAAGGAACACTTAATTACTTTTCGAGGAATCGAAGGGTGTCAAAAGCTTCGTCGGTACACATATTCATTCAAAATTCACATTACAAAAAACCAGTTGTCCTAATTTGGAGAACGATTGTCGCTACATGGTGTCTAACCACGTGTGTATTGCGTTCTATATTTGCAAACAATGATTTGGTAGCTCGCGTGGCTTCAAAAAAAAAAAATGACGATGACGCTGATGATGACATTTAACTTTAATGGCGCAAGAGCATCTTAAGTCAAAAACTGCAATGGCAGAAAGTGTTCTTGTCTACACAAAGCGGGGTCGGAGACGCGCTTTCTGAATATTTCACCCCATTGAAGCAGAGCATCAGGCAGCGGGTAAGCTTGTACCCATTGGAAAGCGGGTGGGCACTGGTGTCATATGAGCCGCGTTTACACGAATGCAACAGAGCGCGTCTTGAGTTGACTTTTCGAGAGAAATAGTGAATTCTGAGAAGGAAAGGCGCGGCCCGTCCTCTACTCTCTTCGTCGATGTTTCTGTACGTTCCCTCAAAAAGGGGATTCGAGTCGACTTCTGTCGCATTCATGTAAACGCGACTATGGATCGATTGCCGCATCTCCCGCATATGAGGCTGATGCTTGAACGATTAGGCCACCGCAGAAAAAAAAAAAGAAGAATGAAGTAACACGCTTGGCCATTCCTTCTCCATTGTAATAAATCAAGCGGCAATGCAAAATTTTTGATACAGATGTCATGCACGTAGCACATCATCGCCTGACTTCAATCTCCGCGGCGTGTTGCGTGCGTATAGATACAGTTGCGACTACGCGCGCTTTTACCATTTGGTGTAAAATTTAAAATTTGAC
Organism: Amblyomma americanum; assembly: GCA_030143305.2. Taxonomy (NCBI): domain Eukaryota; kingdom Metazoa; phylum Arthropoda; class Arachnida; order Ixodida; family Ixodidae; genus Amblyomma; species Amblyomma americanum. The sequence continues at coordinate 114,696 of JARKHS020034034.1, forward strand.
TATAACGTCATCGAGAGATTTTCCTACTGTAAAATGTGCATAAGTTAGAGTGGGTCAGCCAATATGATTATGGCACATTTTGTTTGGCTTCATGCGATTAACGTCCCAAAGCGAGCCAGGCTATTAGGGTCGCCGTAGTGAAGGGCTCCGGATAATTTTGACCTCCTGAGGTTCTTAATGTTCACTCACGTCGCACAGTACACGGGCCTCTAGCATTTTCCCTCTATCGAAATGCGACCGGCGCGGAGGTTTTTTTTTTTTTAATTGGTTTTGGTGGGAAAGGAAATGACGCAGTATCTGTCTCATATATCGTTGGACACCTGAACCGCGCCGTAAGGGAAGGGGGTAAAGGAGGGAGTGAAAGAAGAAAGGAAGAAAGAGGTGCCGTAGTGGAGGGGTTAATAATTATTATTATTAACCCCTCCACTACGGCACCTCTTATTATTATTAACCCCTCCACTACGGCACCTCTTTCTTCCTTTCTTCTTTCACTCCCTCCTTTACCCCCTTCCCTTACGGCGCGGTTCAGGTGTCCAACGATATATGAGACAGATACTGCGCCATTTCCTTTCTCCCCAAAACCAATGAAAAAAAAAACCCTCCGCGCCGGTCGCATTTCGATAGAGGGAAAATGCTAGAGGCCCGTGTACTGTGCGACGTGAGTGAACATTAAGAACCTCAGGAGGTCAAAATTATCCGGAGCCCTTCACTACGGCGACCCTAATAGCCTGGCTCGCTTTGGGACGTTAATCGCATGAAGCCAAACAAAATGTGCCATAATCCTATTGGCTGACCCACTCTAACTTATGCACATTTTACAGTAGGAAAAGCTCTCGATGACGTTATAGTCAAATTTTAAATTTTGCACCAAATGGTAAAAGCGCGCGTAGTCGCAACTGTATCTATACGCACGCGGGGTAGCACTCGCGACTTTCTGTACTGTGCGATGTCAGTGCACGTTAGAGAACCCCAAACAGTCGAAATTATCCGGAGTCCTCCACTATACGGCGTCCCTCATAGCCTGGGTCGCTTTCGGGCGTTAATCATATAAAGTCAAACCAAACGTGTCATTGTCCTATTTACTGACCGATTCAAGCCTGTCCACATTATTCAATAGGGAATTAACTATCGAAGACTGCACGGGGAACGAATGTAGCGCACTCCACATGCAAATATGTGAGCCAGCAATGATTACCACGTCAATAAGCTCCTCTACCAGTCGTTTTCACGTTAAAGAACACCACTGCACGCTAGTCACGTTAAAAGTCAGTGCACGTTAAAGAACCCCAGGTGGTCCCAATTTCCGGTGCCCTTCAATACTGCGTCCCTCATAACCTGAGTCGCTTTGGGACGTTAAACCCCCATAAAAAAAAACAGTCGTTTTCACATTTGCACACTTGAGTGCTGTTCAGCAAAATTGCCCTCATTTGTGACGTCGGTGTGCCGTGTTGAGAATGCTTCACCAAAGTACAACATGCAATCTCTTAGGCAGCGCTTCTTGCCCCCTAAAGGGACACGCCGGCATGCCTTATAAAATCAATGCTCTCCACGCCGAAACCCGATGCGTCTGCTTGTGTTTACAGGCTATAAAAAGAGCCCCTTGAGGTGATTAGTGGGAGGGGGAAGGCGGTCGGCTACTGCACAAGTTACAAGCGGCCTTCGGTAAACTATCTTCCTTCGGATGACGGAACTTATGGCATCGCGCTTAAGAATCATGCAGCTCGAAGGAGAACGCTTATACAGCGCTGCGCAAGGTTCCTTGACCCTCGTGTTTACGGGGAAGCAGAATGTCCCGAGCATGTACATGCCAGAAAAAGATGAAAAAGGAAAGAAAAACAAGGAAAGAAGACGTTGTCCATTTATTTATTTTTTTTTATTTTTGGTCATGCGCACAGAACAAGAGTATAAGATCGCACAAAGATGAGTTTGTCCTTTTAAATATCTTTCTCAGACCTTAATTATGCAACAGAAGTTTAAAGAAATTTTCCACTAACTGCTGTGTGGCGGACAACTGACGTTGAAGAGGAGTCACAGTTTACGTTCACGCAATAAGGCTGACCAAACCTAACGAGCAAAAGAGTTGTGCGCTGCATTGATTCCATGCTTTGAAGTCATAAACATTTGTGACGTATTATAAAGGTTATTATGCTGGCTACGGTGTCAGCTTAAATTTGCACACATTCTACCCGATATGGCAAACTCGCTCCATCGAGCCCACGGGGATCCAGCCCGATCATGAATTTTCGACGTCGGGAAGGTCTCTTTCTCCGATTTGGGCTTCATGCTTGCAGATATCTACCGTCTTATAGTCTATTTATTTTTTCTTTAATCGCGTCATATTAAGTTTATTAGGTTCAAGGGGAATGCGCCACTTTTGAACGAGCTATGCCGAATAGCTAATTTCTTCAGTGCGACTGTCTCTGCAAGTAGCCACCATCTGCTTAATATGAAGACACTTCTGTTCCGACTGCATTTCGGAACCTTACTCCACTTACGTTCCGTGTCCTTAGCGCGCTTTCCTGGATACTGGTCAATGATTAACTAAATATAAATGGACACATACACGAACGTTTTCGATTTGCTGATAACGGTGTGAAGGGCGCTATGCACGACATAACACACCAAAGTTATGCGCTATAAGTGCATTAAATGATTATTTACAGCACTGGTTTGCGTCAGGAGGTTCGGTTTCAGTTGCAGCATGGTGTTACTTCAAAAGAGTTCCCGCAAAGCTGTCAAAAGTCACACACTCTGACAGAACAGCAGCGTTTTAGCTGTGCCGTCGTCCAGTGCGGAGGCACCTGACTTGTGGCGGAAACGTGGGGCTTGATGAACGATGCCGTGTCTCACAGTTTTCTAGCGGAGAATTGGACGGTAGAGCTGGCGCTAGCAAACCGGCGTCCGATTTTTTTTAACGGGGTAGATGAACCAAATTTTGAATGCATCTTTTTTTTTAATAGTTCGCAAGACCTACATTAGCTACGAAGTCGAATTCGTCTACGCAAGCTGAATAATTGATAACTGATTTTTTTTCTCATGTCATTTCGGTTTCGGCTTAATCAGCCTTACTGTGGCGCAGAAGACGAGTTGAGGTCTTAAGTAGCCAGTAGCTGTGCATTAGCTATCAACAATTCGTCGAGCTCCCCAGCAACGGCGCGCGAAGACTCCCTAGAATGTTTTGATCGATCCTCAGTGGTTGAACGGACGCGTTGTCAGCCTGACTCACTCGCACTCGTCATCTTATTAAGTGTTCGCCAGATTTTACGATATCTTCCTCGGCGCTGCGTGCCCCCGGACGGGAGACTTCATTGCCGGATTCCCCCGCATTGAAGCTATAGCGTGTTGTATACAATCGCCGGCTGGTTCTTCATTCGCCACCTTTTATCGTTGCCTTTGCTGGAATAGCGAACAATGCCCGTGTGCAACCCTTACGGCTATCAAGGAAGCGTTCATTTCTTTGGCTGCCGCTCTCCTCTCTTTGACGACCCGAACGTTCTTGAGATTGTAGTGTACTCGCATGTAACTGTTTGCGGGAGGTGCGGGGTTCAATCCCAGTGCCGCCGGGTACCCACTGGTGATACAATGGGTACAAGCTTTCACCTGGCCTGGTGCTCGGCTTCTTTAGGGTGGAATGTTTGGGAAAAGGGTCCTTGACCCCACCTTGAGCAGTTGAAACCACCTTGTGCCATGGCGATATTTGGCTACAGATGCCCTTGCGCCATAAAAATCCATCATCATCAGCATGTAACATGTAACTTTCATACACGCCAACATTTAGAGCAAACCAGCGAATAAAGAAAACATGAGCGTAACTTTATACCAGAAAAATAAGTAATGTGCTCTAGCTTCATAAAAGAGGTGGGCAGGTCGGGAGAGGAGAGGTTGGGAGGAGGGGGGGGGGGGGGGGGCTTCGTTGTTCTTCCAAAATTCCTTCCCAGAGAAGGAATATACCGCGCCATAAGGGCTTCCCAAGAAGGCAACGCGTTTACGCCCAATGGATTGTGTCTAAATCGAGCTTCCTGGTGCTTCGTCTATGCAGCAGCCGCAAGGCGCGTGTAATGCTATCACACCGCGCTCCCCCCTCAAGCAAGCCCCCCCCACCTCCCACTGCTCTGTGTGTTACGCGCCCCCGAACTCCCCAGACGTCTCGTTCTCTGGCGCACGCGCCAGTCGCAAGGCGACGCGCATTCTTGGCGGCACCGGCCACCACCCTCTCCCTCGCATCCCAGCGGGCTCCGCCGGTCGCCGAATTTTTGTCGGGGGCCTCGGTTGGGTTCCCCGCCAGCAGTGCCGCCCCGCCGCGCACGCTCATTTATCGGCTCGACGGATCGCGCGAGCCGCAGTCATACCGGGACCCGCAAACTGTCGGCAGCGCTATCTGTCTCGCGAGGCCCGGAGTCTCCGGCGAAGAAAGCTTCCGACCCTGTTCATTCACGGCTGTGCACGCTAATATTGCTAATACCAGGCCCCGCTTGTTTTTAAGTGAAAGACTCGAATTAAAAAAAGGAGAGGGCAGTGAAGCACAATGTTCCGTTATGCAAATCTGATGTGAAGTGATAGATATCTGTATGTGGGGGGGGGGGGGGGGGAAGCGTATAATCTGACCTCTTCTAACTAGGCAGTGGTATACCTGATCTATCTGGTGCACCCTGCAGTATGCAAGCGGAGGTACAAACTTTATCAACAGAGCCCTGGGGGATTCAAGACATTTGCAAACTCCCTGGTCTCTGGTCCTTGGGCTCTAAACTTTTGACAAGAGGTGTACCTTCTTTGTTCAAAATCTCGGAGAAATTGCGGAAAACGCGTAGTGTATCCTGCACAGTAGGATACACTGCAGTGTAGATTAGTGTGCAAGCAGTGTAGACATCAACAGTGCAGACATCAACAGTGCAGAGTACCCTTCAGTAGGCTTGGATAAGGTGCCTACCACAGTACTTCCCTTTGTTGCGCTAGAGACGACACAGTATAACCTAGCCGTATGTGGTTCCTGTATTCTGCAGAACCTCGGAAGAAGTACAAGTTCGTGCGTTCAGAAGCGCCAGGCGCGTCCAGGTCGGGCGGTCACCAAAGGAGGGCGAGCAGACAAAGTGGGAAAGGCACCGTGCGTTCGTACGGCTATACACAGCTAAGCTTCACGTTTGGCGACGCAGGTAAAAGTTCACGGTCGGAGGCGTACAGTCTCGCGTGATTTGAATGTCAACACGTTTTTTCGGGCCAAAATCGACTAATAATTTTTGTTGTTGTTTGACGTTGGCTTAATGTGCCATAAAAATTACAGTGCAGGATAAAGGAATCCTTCGGCTATGTAAACTCATCTATTTCGTCCCGCTTTCTTGCTAAAATAAACACGGCGCGAGATTTTATCCGGAGTAGGTTAGCCCTGAAATCATCAACTGCAAACATTTTCTTTGCTTCCGCCGCCGTGGCTCTGGTTATAGCGCTCGGCTGCTGACCCGAAAGACGCGCGTTCGATCCCGGCCGTGGCTTTCCAGTTTCGATGGAGACGAAATTCTAGAGGCCCGTGTACGATGTCTATGAGTGCACGTTAAAGGACCCCAGGTGGTCGAAATTTCTGGAGCCCTTCACTACGGCGTCCTTCATAGCCCGAGTCGCTTTGGGACGTTAAACCCCCATAAACCATAAATCTTTTGTTTGCTAGCTACAGGGGAATATAGCACGGAAGGCAACAAATGGCGAATACTTAGCTGCGGGCCTTTAGGGGCCTTATATACTGTAAAGAGGAGTCATATTTAGGAGCGGGTTTTTCTTTTTTCGCTATTCATTCTCTTGCTTTGTTGCAATCGGTCAGACCCTCACCTTCTGCACCCAAGCCAGCGACTGACACTCTTTGTTTAGTCGTCAGCAATGACGTCATAAGTCGCAACTACCAATGGTACAAGAGCAAAGCGATGAATCAAGAAAGAATCGATCGTTACAAAATACGGCCCCAAGTATTCATTACGTTGCCCACTCTCGACAGCATCTGATGACAGTGTGTCAACGTACATTTCCGTTAACACTTCTAGACTTCTAAGCAAGCTTTACAGTCGCCAGGTGTAGCCGATCAGCGAGTCCGATGATATGTGAGCAAGATAAGTCTTCTCTGCGCACTACTGCACGCTACCTGCGGCCGGAAGCCGACTGCAGTGTCCATAAAATCCGTGAGAACGCAATATATAGCACACGACGCTCGCAAATGATAACGGACTGCCGTAACTTGTCAGCGCTCGCCGCGACACCGCAGAACTGCACCGTCCTCGTCATCTCGCCATTTCACGTCGCCTCTCGCGCGCACGCGAGATCGTGGAAGCCGCCGCCTATGAAGCGCCGGCACTCCGTGAAGATGGAATATATGCGGCAATATAGGCGGCAGGCTTCCGAAGGGCCGGAGTTCCGAAAGCGCGCGCACATCGGTGCGGTTTTGGTTCCTATTGCTGCGTTTCCTGCTTTTGTTTACGTGCGCTGTGCATGTAAGACGTGGGAAGCGACGAAGGAGGGTAGAAGGGGGGGGGGGGGATGCAGCGTTACGTGTAGAAGTGCGCTTGCCGCGCTAATGCACGAAGAACCGAAACGTCCCCCCTCCTCCTCCTTGCGCAGTAGGCGTGCTCGGCGCCTGATATATGCGACGCCGTGACTTAGGGAATCCCAGGTTTTCCGCCGAAAAGAGGCGGCGGCAAACGGTGGACCGCATTTAGCGTTTCCTCCGCCGTTCCGAGCTGCTCTCGGGATGCGACGACTACGGGGAGAAACAGGGGAGGGGGAAGAGGACACGCAGTCATACATCACGCCGGTCACGAGACGGCGAGCGGACGGCTCGCATTCGCCGCCCTCCCCTCCCCCTCACTTTCCCGATGCGGAGGAGAGACAAAGGCCTCGTTTAAGCGCGACGCGGTTGCGCTATGCGGCGGGCGGCGTTCCCTAATGACGCGACGCGTTCCGTCGTCGGGAGCGACGGGCGGAGGCCGCGCATGATCGTTCCGTTTTCGTGTCGTTTTCGCGCGGAATTCGGATGCTGCGAGATATCATCAGCAGTGTGAGAAGGGGCGGTGTTACTGCGTGCATTTTTTTTTCTCTCATGTGTGGGTGTAGAATGTCGTTGACTGAGTTCCACGCTGATATAGCGGAGCCGCTGTCTACTTTGAAAACGGTTGAGAGACGGAAAGACAAGCTTGTTTGAAAAGAATGGACTTTGCGCTTGGCTTGGAAGAGAAATTGTGGGACGGCTTGTGCATTCCGCAGATAGGAAGGAACGGAAACTCGGTGCAGAATGTCCCTGCTGAGCGCGCAGGTGTAGAATTCTGATCAGCGAAGACAAACGTCAGGAATTTGGAAAACGCGAACTCAAGTTTCATCTGTTTGATTGAGGCGCGGGTTATAACTTATGAGCCTCCTGCTTTGTAACCGACCTGTGAAGAACTATCGCTTGCTTCGCGTTTTAATGTACACGGCCGCGGTCACAAATTGCGGAGAAGATTTCACTTAGTCATTTTTAACTTCGGCTTCAATACAAGTGTTGAAGCGCGAGAGAATGTATGCTAAAATTTATTTGGTACATTTTCGTCCTCGCCCAGAAAAGAGTGCGGTGCGTCCGCCGATTGGTGCTTTGAAAAGAGAGGAAAAGATAACCCCCAATGAGGGGTATTTCCGAAAATCATTTGTGCCTTTCTGGCAAAAACATCATTTGCGCCTTTATGGGAGCACTTTCACGTTTCGGAGACACTCGCTAAGATAAAGGAATTTTCCCTGGAGCGCTTGCTTATAATGGCACAACCATATTTTTCCTTCCTGTCTGTTGTTGGAGTGGACTATTCTTCATTCGTGTTATCATAATTGATGCCCTGAGTGGTGACGTATATAAAATCAGTGGAGTTTATTTCTTGTCATGGCGAAATTAAAGGAGCCCTGAAGACAACTTAATAAATATTTTGATTTAGATAAATTGCGGTAGTTGGGCTTTCGTGTCTCCGTTTATATTTTCTCGGGAATTGAATTAGCTGTTGAGGAAAGGAAATGGCGCAATATCTGTCTTACATATCGGCGGACACCTGAACCGCGCCGTAAGGGAAGGGATAAAGGAGGGACTGAGAGAAGAAAGGAAGAAAGAGGTGCCCTTGTGCAAAAGGCTCTTTCCTTGGTGAGCAATTCAGTTAAATTTTCCGCCCCTACTGTTGAAACTGATATTCAAGTTATTTTTTTCACCCTCGCTGTAGAGGAAGGCCCCGGAACAATCTACCACCTGGGGTTCTTTGAAGTGCGGTGATATCGCAGAACACTAGGGCCTCTTTTGCATTTCTCCGCCAGCGAAATGCGGCTTGCATTCGAACTTTCGACCTTGGGCTAAGGAAGCGAACGCCGCAGCCATTGAGCCACCGCGGTAGGTATGTCCTTTCGGCGGCCAATTTCTGCAGGAGCTTTGACCTCTTCAAAGAGATCCGTTTTGGCAATCTGGCAGTATTGGGAGTCTGCGAAGCGACCCTTTGCAATGCTGCGCAGATTCTTGATGGCGTCAACACGTTCAAAACGGCAACCTTTGAGAGCATGTTGTAGTCTAGGGAGCGAAAAGGGATGTGTGCATAGATGGTGACTGCGGGAGAGGAATGTGTGCTATTATAAGAGACTGCGCGCATAGCGGGGTAGATGCGACAGGCTTTAGGACATTATTAATATAGAAGGGACGCTACGGTGGAGCATTTGCCGGCTGAATAAGCAAAGCTAATCCCACCTGTAGCATTCAACACATCAACTCAACTCAACTCGAAAAGGGATGGATTGAGGGAAGCCATGTAGATATGAATGTTGCAACCTTCGGGTTCTTCTTCAAAAATTCTCACTTCAGTAGAACGGGGGCGTGAACATTCTCACGGTGATTCATACGCTCGTAGCTTTGATCTGTTCTCTTCGTTCTCTTTTCTTGAAGGCGTTCGATCATTTATAGCCAGTACTCGTTCCAAAGTTCACCATGAATGACGCTCAGAATGAATCACAAAAAAAAAAGTACGCAAGGCATTCACATTTGGCGTGTCGCACCTTACCTGGTCCCAGTGAAGGGTTTTCTACAGACAGCTTGTTTTCACGTTGTACTCATGGAATCATCGAGCTCTTGACCTCCGCAGGCATGTTTTTCACAAAAGTTTCATCTCACCTTGACCCTCTCATGATATCTTGATTCATTTGCAGCTCACAGTGCTTGGTTTAAATTGCCAGAAGCAGTCGTAGCGTCACTTCTTTAACGTTGCGGGCCATTGTTTATTTGCCGATAATGACATCGATTAATAGAAACACTGAGATGTTTAGAGGACAATGCAAGCCATATCGTTCCAATGAACTTTACATTTTTTCTCAGTAACTGATATCACGCACTTGTTTATAACATTTTGTTCAGTAAACTCCGCCCTTTGAACTCACCCAAAACTATTCGTAACAATAAACAACAAAGGAATTTTTCTCACCATTTTTTTCCTTCAGTACTGCGTTTGAGGATTTTTTTTTCATAAATTAAAGACCGTCCCGTGCAGATGTCAATTTCGGTCAGTATATTTCCACATGATTAGATAGAATATAGTGAATATTGGCTGTTTATTCTGTCTACTTTCGAAGGTAATGGTACCATTTAACAAAAAAAAATATTCTGAGGTAACTGAGTTTAACGTGAAAGAACTTTTCAGTGCGCCAATTTTCTGACCAATTTCTTCAATAGGCGCCACCTATTTAGCCGTCAACAGACTCAGATTTGTGCTTATCTGCCTGTCGTTTCGAGCTCTTTGTGACCAGCTGTGCAGGTCGATGATCAAAGTAAACTCAACGTTGGTCGACTTCACTCGGCCAACGGACAGCGCTACGCATTGTTGTTAGCTCACAGGCCTCTAGAATCTTGGCTCTTCCTATGTTGGCGTTGTTGAATGCTAGGAAAGCATTAAACGTTGTCATCTTGAGAGTCTGCACTCCTACCAGAACTTTTCTTCGGAGCAGGCTCCCAGACGACGCAATTGAGGGGCGTAGACGCTGAGAGGGCAAAGATTGTTGCTAGGTCAGTTTTTAGCCGCGCTGAAATTTGAGAAATGTCCAGTTTTGGTGATGAAATTATGTTCTATAAAAGACCACGAAAATCTTGCACCTACAAAGAAATTAGCGCGATCGCTCGTCACCATCTTTTCGGAAATTATTTTCTGGGTCCGAGTGTTCTGCAGAGCAAGAATTAGAACACTGAAAAAAGAAAAAAGCACCGGACAATGTATTTTTAAATACGCAGCAAAGCTAAGAATGGAAGTTGAATTGGTTTTGTCAGAATTTCCGCTTTCTTTGTTTCCTAATAATAATAATAATAATAATAATAATAATAATAATAATAATAATAATAATAATAATAATAATAATAATAATAATAATAATTGGTTTTCGGGGAAAGGAAATGGCGCAGTATCTGTATCATATATCGTTGGACACCTGAACCGCGCCGTATGGGAAGGGATAAGGGAGGGAGTGAAAGAAGAAAGGAAGAAAGGGGTGCCGTAGTGGAGGGCTCCGGAATAATTTCGACCACCTGGGGATCTTTAACGTGCACTGACATCGCACAGCACACAAAGGCACAATGAGGACAACTCGATGTAGTTATTGCTCCAAGTAAAAAAAAAACGAAAAATAATTGGTTATCTGCCATTTTTGGGTATGTTTACCTTTGACCGGCAGCAAATGACGCATGTATCGCGGAGAAAATTTGATTTAAAAAATTATCCCGCCAGTCGATTCAAACTTTAGACGCCCTTAACGAAAAGGACGGGTTGCCTCCGATTTGAACTGAATGGCTTCTAGCGTAGCCTCGGAGATTCGCGACAAAATCGGTATCGATGAATGTATTTGAAATCGGTCGATGATGAACCACACCTGTATTTCATATTTTGATTTTTTCTGGCTTATAAAAGGGTAACTTTCGATGAGAGCGGTCGTAATTAAAACGCTTTTCCCTGTCGATACAGGCGAATTTAAATTTTACCTCAATGTCGAACATCTTGTGTCACTTCACTGAATATGAGGCGGCGGTCAATCAAAGTCGAGCAAAAGTACCACTGCTGAACCACCATCTTACATTAAATTTAGTCTTCTTGACGTTTGCACCTAGCCTTCACGAAAGAACCGCTATGGCAGCAATTTGCTCTAGACTCGGCAAAACGTAATAAGGCGACGAATTATTCGCTTCATGCTGTGTCACCCTATAGTGTCTTGGTACTCCCGCCGTGTTGTGTAACCCTTGCAATGGCTCTTAGTTCTTTGTACGCGATATATCACAAGTCACCTGAACCTCAGTTATGAAATCAGTATTGTTTCGTTTTCTCTGCTTGCACGCCTGCCTTGGGCGCCGATATTTCCTTTTGTTTTCGTTATTGGAGGACGCCGCTTTGCAGACACTTAGGGGGGGGGGGGGGGTACTCTTTGACTCTGACGTCGGGCACGTGTGAGAGCCATGTGACAGCAGTGTATAAACCACGGTGGCACTTGCGAAAGCGTTTCGAAACCCGTGAGATACCTTCTACTCCCGCCTATTATGCTGGCGCGCTCCTGACCGCGGCTGCGGTGTAGGGGAGACTGCGTCTGCGGTCCGTGGTCTTGGGTACGCATGCGTAACACGCGACGCTTACAAAAGAGGCCGAAAGTGTGTCGAGCCCGGATTTTATTTTTCTCTTCGCGCGGAGTCTCCAAGGGGGAGACTCGTGAAGCGGGGTGCGGAGGAGATGGCGTGCGCGCAATGAGACGGGCTTCCTCCGTGTCCGCACCACGCGTGGAGGGCAGGTGCTTTCCAGATGGGACGGGACGGGAGCGACATGGTGGCTTTGTCGCCCACCGGAAGAGGTGCAAGTCCGGAAGCGGAAGGAATAAGGTTCCAAAGGGCCACTTCCTCTGCACCGCCCGCACAATGCTGTAGGATCCTTAGATGCCACTCTCGCGAGCACACTGCTTGTAGCCGCAGGAATGAATGGAGCGCACCTGAAAAAGTGTACATATAAGCCGTTTGGCGTACCTGAATTGTTAGGGGTTAATTTGCGCGACCTACCTCACGCGGCTAGGAATGGAGAAACTATGGGCTCACGAATGGAAGTGATAGCTGTGCGCCTCAATTGGCTCGGCGGCATTGCCGTACATTCTGATCGCTATGAGATTGTGGGTTCAGTGCCTGGCTGCGGCAGCCGCACTTCCATGTCAGCGGCATGTTTGGTTTGGTTTGGTTTATGGGCTTTAACGTCCCAAAGCGACTCAGGCTATGAGAGACGCCGTAGTGGAGGGCTCCGGAAATTTCGACCACCTGGGGTTCTTTAACGTGCACTGACATCGCACAGTACACAGGCCTCTAACATTCCGCCTCCATCGAAATTCTACCGCTGCGGCCGGGATCGAACCCGCGTGTTTCGGGTCAGCAGCCGAGCGCCATAACCATTGAGCCACCGCGGCGGCTTCTCAGCGGCATGTGAAAGCATCCTTGGGAAGGAATTTTGACGCTCATAGTGCGCCCTAAACACGATTACCTTTATATTGGAGTAAAACGGGAATAAGTTGTCTTTAGCGCGCTTTTTTATAAATAATGGGCGCTAGAGGGCAGTTTACTCTTTTTTTATTCCTTCTGTTCACAGTGTAGAGCAGCACGTGGTCGAGACTAGTCGCAGCTCCTTATTGAGTGTCTTATAGGATAGGACTTAGCTCTCAGACACGCGTAAAAATGCGTTCATGCGCTGTGCCTTTTATGAGTCATTCCTCCTTCAATGTGAAGTCGACACAGATGCAGGAGAGGGGACTTTGGAGGCCCCTTTAATGGCGTGAAGAAAGGTGCTGCTCTATAGCCGGTGCACACGGCTCGATTCTAGGAAAAATCAGAGTAAACAACGACCCGTAATGAAATTTTGCCTACTCTGTATAACTGCGCGTTTTGTGGACTATAGGCAGGGCATAACGCGAAAGGCGGGAAGCCACGCCTGCGCAGTAATGCACTCGTAATCGTACACCGCCAACGAGAGTGCCGTACGCGATGTCTGTCCAGCGCAAACTTAATGATCATGCGTGCTTCTTTATTCGCACAAGGAAAGTGTAAGCATCTTACGTCCTAGCTGCAAACAGCTGTCGCTGGATCTCGCATTATAAACAGCAGCAACTGTCCTGTGAATTTTTTTTCTAATCAATCAATGAAAGAGCCTTCCTAACGTGGTGCCACCTTCTACTGTGAAGGCGTAGAACTAAGCACGAAATGATTAAAAGATTTCAGCATGGACCGGCATCCGTTTAGCTCGCGTCATGGTCATCCTGGTGACCGCAAAATCTGAGCATTTTGGTCACTCTGCGTCAGGCGCCGCTTGGCTGCGCTCTGGCAGCATTTGCGCATGGCTCGGACAGGGAATTGAAATGTAGATGAATTGATTCCCCCATGGTTTACAACCATCCTCAAACTCTCTTTTGTCCGAACGGAAGTGAGCAGGTATTTCCACTCCTTGCCGATGCAGGAGTAAATACGCCATTTAACTATACAGGCAGTTTAGACGGAGTATAACGACCTGCTACTACGCAGTGAACACTTCTTGCCGAGAACAAAGCAGCCGGTTTACTCCTGTCGAGTTCTGTCCAGTTTTTAGCGTGTAAAGGAGCATTATTTCGTTTGCTCTGTAGTGTGGCACCATGTGAAGGTCCGCGGAAGGATCGTTCTCGGCTGAAAATCATTCAGCTGCTTCTGCCGAAACTTGAGGCCTGATTGAAGCCTGTTATACTCCTCCGCTGTGCCTCGCAAGGAGGTGCCTAAATTATTAGGTTTTTTTTTGACGTTATTTATTGCCTCAGGGCATAAGGGGAGTTGGGAAGGTAGAAAGAGAAAGAAAACAGTCTGTGTTTCTTTTGCATCTGTTGTCTTAGTTTTTGCGCACGTTCCAACTGGACTAGGGCAAACGTTTGCTGGAGGTCACGTGAAACAACGTGCGAAAAACATTCAAATGGCGGCTGTCGCATGCTGTCTAAACTGATGCTGCTCGCGTTCATCAACTGACAAGGGAATTGCAGCGTTTCTGTAACGCGCTGTTACACTTAACAGTTCTACTTTTTTGGTGAGTTAGTAGAGGGCGCTACTAACTATCAGTCTAAGAATGGAAGGTCCATTGGCTAAAACAAGCAAGTGGTGGCAGTCGATCTCGTTTGATCATACGATTTCGATTTGTGCAGAAAACCGTTTGCAGTTAATTAGCACATAATTTGCTCTCGTTTACAGGTACCCCTGAGGAAGAGTGTTGGAGTGGTGCATAGATGGGACAAATTTCAGCCCAAAACCGCTTTTACTAAGGCAAATATGCTGCAATATAACCGTTCTCACTGCTTTTTCCCATGCTTGGAAGCATGTCGGAATACTAGTGATAGCGACGTTAGGCTGTTTTCAAACGTGTCGTGCAGAAGTACAGGAAGTTTACAAATTACCAAGGGCAATCGCTCTTTAATCAGGTGTCTGTACATTACTTTGTTCATATCCGCCCTGAGTTTGATAAAATTCTTGCTTAAGTCCCATTGAATAGGACCTCGTTGAGCTGTTTCTTTTTATTTCCCAATTAAGCGCACTCTAAGATCCCATGCGTTCAGTCAACATACCTCAAAACTACATAATGACTGCATGCGCTGCATCGACCAGTTTGTCGTTTTGCGCACTGAGCCATCGTTATCTCCATCATCGTTACTTTTCGCTATCATCGTTACCTTTTGAACGAAGAACCAGATTGGGGCTCTATACTTCTACCACTGAGACATTTACGCCCGTGAGATTTAACTCAATTGGCGTGGGAGCGTGATGATCGGCAACAATTTATTGAACACGTACACGGCCGCTTCCCATCGCCCGTATACGCGGAAATGGACGGCTTTGTATATAACGCCGCCCTCCCGGCCGCTTTGTAGATGTTCCACCGACGACGCAGCCCTGTTTTCGCAGAGCGGCGTCGTGAACCGGCTATTGGCGAAGCCGTTGAAGCGACGCGCTGCAGAAGCCCTATACGCTGTGCTGAGGAGAGGGTGATTACTCTCAGAGAGAGAGAGAGAGAGAAATAAACGTAAGCAAACGGCGCCTCGATTTTCTTGAGCAGAATCGACGTCGTTCTTCACCTCTTGCTTCTCATCTGCTCGAGTTTTTCTTGCGTTTTCCTTTCTCCGTTCTTTTATGCCGTCAGGGTGAATGGTAGCAGCCTTCGCGTAAGTATAGCACTGAGCGTCGTCATGATCGTCTTCTGCGAAGCCCGCTATAGAGTTTGATGCAATTTTCCCCGATTTTCCGGAGCGGACGTGCTCCGCTTGGCCGCGTATGAAGTCCCTACGAACACCGTCTCGCTGCGATATCCTCCTTCTCGTTTTATCCTCTCGAGACTTTCTGCGGAACTTGAAACTTTCGACACTCTTTTTTTCTTTCTTTTTTTTTCTTCCCCGTATGCGTTTTGTTTTTCCACTTGTGGTGGAGATGAAGGCCGGGCTCGGTGTGGACGTGCGGGGGTGTGCGTTCAAGTCTATACGGCGGCTTTTACGCAGTAGTTTCGGCGCCTTCAGGTGCTTCACCTACTATTTGCGACGATGTGTCTGTTGAATGCTATGGCAACGGCTTTTTAGTGTAGGCAGGCACGCTGGCACTTAGGTTTCTGTTTATTTTTGTGTGAAACGTTTTGTTTTGGTTTGTATCGTAGTCAAGCACGCTTATTATAAAGCAAAGATAGTGCAAAATGAAAGGAGGGTTAGTTAACAATACCGGCGTTAGGTTAGCCAGCGGGCAGTTTGTACTTCCAAAGCGACTCAGGCTATAAGGGACGCCGTAGTGAAGGGCTCCGGAAATTTCGACCACCTAGGGTTCTTTAACGTGCACTGGCATCGCGCAGTACGCGGGCCTCTAGAATTTCACATCCATCGAAATTCGACCGCTGTGGCCGAGACCGAACCCGCGTCTTTCGGGTCAGCAGCCGAGCTCCAAAACCACTGATCCACCGCGGCGGCCAGTTTCTACTTTAGGTTAGTCTAGTCGCTGCATGTGGGTGGGCAAAAGATAGAAACATGAAGCACTGTTGCTAAATTTTAATTTCCGAGCTTGAATGATTCCGAATCGCTTCGGAAAGATCCCGTAGAAACGCTTAACGTCTTCATGCATGCATGGGGCCGCAACTCCAGAACTTGTAAACAAGCAATGAGAAACGTTGTACTCCGACCTTTTGTGCCAGATCTTATCCGCGATTTGACCTCCAAGTGATTCCAGTTCGTTTAATTCGAGGTTGTTGCGATTCTCGTAACGTGTAAAAAAATAAGAGAGAATCCGATGACCTTTTCTTGTTTGGTGCGTTTTTTAGCCCGACGTCATTTCATTATTCTGCAGGCCGAAAGGAGATCTGAAAAGAAGTCAAGGGAAAGCGCGATCGGAATTTCCTGTTTCTTCGGAAGACATTCCGCGCCCAGATAAGCGTGCAGACCTATGGGCACTTTGCGGATCTCAAAACAGGTTCGCGTACGAATGGTTTGTCGCCACGCTTCGTCAATCCCGCTCCGGGTATGCCGGAACCGTGCGCGTTGCGCGGGTTGTTGCAACTATGATCGAAGACGCAGAAAAAAAGGGCGCACTATTGACCGGTTCCGTGACTTGTGTCCCATACCTCGCGCAGAAATTGATTCCTGCATAGCACGAGATGCCGACGCCCCTTGAGTGACGTATTTTAGTTTGAAAACGGCCAGGGAGTATTATGCTTCGCGCTTGCTATCAGCTCTAATGGCAGAACGGCCAAGGTGTCGATGATTTTTCTTTAATTACTATGCCGAAGCATAGCCACTCATGGTAAGCACTGATATACAACCAATCGCTACGGCTGAGTAGTTACGACTTTCATATATTGATGTGAGAACCGCAGGTTCGATACCGTCCACGCCGGCCGCATTTCCGTGGAAGAGAAATCCAAATGAGCGTCTTTGGTGGCATGTTTAATAACTGTGGTTGGTCTAAATTAACCCTATGCCTTCCAATATGCGATGTACGCGGTAGCTCACTTGCAGCCTTGTGTTTAGAAGGCCACTGACCGATATTCAGACGCCTCAATTTTCGCCAGTCAAGTTGCGCTTAGGGTTTAAAAACGGCCTGCATTTCATCCCGAGAACACGAACATATGATACGTAAGTCGGTTGCAATTTTTAATCCGAATGCATTATACGACTCATTCCGAACGAAACACGGCGTCGACGTTTGCCAGCAGCAGTGGTTCCAGAAATCCCAGATGACGTCATCGTGGTGTCAAAGAGAAATAACATTTCTTCCGAAGGTGCGGGGGAATTGAACCCAAGACTTCCAGATGGCGAGGTGAGCACGCAACCCATATATGCCATAAAACCACGTTGTTTCTGGGTGAAAAAAAAAATCAACCTAGTATATGTGTTGCCTTACTACTGTATGTTAATGAGTAGATGTGTCATTAGAAAGGATGGTAAAAGTTAAAAAATCATTAAAAGCAAATAATGAACAATGCTTTGGCATTCGAAGCACGCAAGTATAGTCTCAAGCGCACTCTGTAATTTTTAGTATACGCTGTTATCAGCAGCGTCTTTTTTCTATTATTATTATTGCTGTTGCTGCTGCTGGTGTTGTTCGCGTTGATGACATGCGGCAATTTGTGGATTGTGCGCTCCAAATATCCCTGGCAAATGCGAGCACGGCGTAGGTTCTTTTCGGGACTAGAACTCGATCATGCGTTAAGAAGCTTCTTTTATTCGGGTCCAGGTACCTTAAGATTCAAAGGAAGCCAAGCACAAATTGAGGTTTGCCTATACTGAAGGATTTCCGCATTCTAACAACAAAAACAACAGCCACTACTTTCACTGGAAACGACGCTATTTTAAGGCAGAAAAGGAGAAAAAATTGAAATGCAAGCATCGCCAACACTGGACGACTTCGCAAGAAACCCCGGTTCGTCGACACAGTTACTTTTCTGTGTGTGCGCGGATCCCAGAGGCTAAGCCACACCTCCGTTCACCCGTAAATGGTGATCACGGAGTCATTCTCGGTGTATACATAACGAGTTTGAACCGAGTGGCAAGCCAATTTTTAAATGCAATTTTCTCATCGATAATCGCGTCTCTTGCGGTCGGACGAGCATCAATGTGGGCAGAAAGAGTCGCATTTTGTAGAACCGATTTTTGCTAATGAAAAAAAAAGGACGGAGTGATCCTTTAACGGGGTGCACCTTTCGAATGGTTCTCATTCATATCATGGCACCGACCAACTTTTCGCAGTTGCTAAGGCAGGAAATGTTTTGTCTCTTGTGTCTCTTGTTGACTCTTCTCGTCTCCTCTCTTTTCGTCTCTTATCGTCTCTTCATTCCTCGTCTCTTCAGCCACCGCGGTGGCTGAGTGGCTACGGCGCTCGGCTGCCGACCCGAAAGACGCGGGTTCGATACTGGCCGCGGCGGCCGTGTACTGTGCGGTGTCAGTGCACGTTAAAGAACCCCAGGTGGTCGAAATTTCCGGAGACCTTCACTACGGCGTCCCTCATGGCCTGAGTCGGTTTGGGACGTTATACCTCCATATAAAAAAAACATTTCTCGTCTCTTCATTTCTCGTCTCGCTTTCTTTTTCACCTCTCACGGCTGGTAGCCGGCACATGCATTTTACTAAGCTTCTCATGCATGTGCGGGAAAGCAACGCTTTCCCAACGGTAGCGTACACTGCGGGAGCGAAGTGAAATGCAGCAGCGATGGCGGATCGAACCGATTGAAGCGCCGCATTTAACTTGCAAAAGTTCGTCGCTGTTTGATCTCAGCCGCTTCTACCCTTCAGTACCCCTTACAGAACGGAGTTAATTTCTTCCAGGAAAGCGAAGGCCCGCGCGGAATAGCAAATGAAACTGTGCGTAGTCTCCAAGAACGGTCGTACGACCAGAGGTTGCTCGCTGATCTCCCTCCCTTGCCGCAACCTCCTCTCCGTATAGAGCCCTCCGAAAACTCCGTGCCTTAGCAATTCCGTGCAGCATGATGGAAGCTCGGAAAACGTGCTTACATGCGTGGGCATTTGAGCTGCAAACTACTTAGCAGAAGTAATGCCCATTTGATTTCTGCAGGCATAGTAGTTATGAAAACGGTTACGTGGCAATTACGGGCCGAAACTGCGCTGTGGGCTATCAGATACACCGTACTATAGTCCCACTAATTAGTTTCGACCACTTGGTGTTCGTTAACGTGCAAAAAATAATAATAAAACGCGATTCCGGGTCGTTTTCTTGCTCCTCCTCCATCGAAAGACAGAGAACGCCTGAAAAGCTTGCAGCGCTACAGCTGAACCTCGTTATAACGAAGTTGAAGGGGCCGGGCGATTACTTCGTTATAGCCGTAACTTCGTTGCAGTACGTGTTGGCCGAGCAACCGAGATGAATCGTCATGCCTTAGCTATATACATTATTTCGTTATAACGAGGTTCGAGGTATGTATCTGATATGCGAAACTTTTCGCCATAAACCGTGTTGACCGAGCATCCAAGAGGAACCGCCACTCCTTCGTTATATCCATTATTTCGTTATAAACCATTTCGTTATAACGAGGTTCGACGGTATATGTATCTGATATGCGAAACTTTTCGCCATAAACCGTGTTGACCGAGCATCCAAGAGGAACCGCCACTCCTTCGTTATATCCATTATTTCGTTATAAACCATTTCGTTATAACGAGGTTCGACGGTATATGTATCTGATATGCGAAACTTTTCGCCATAAATAGCCTCCCCACGTGACTATACAAGTTGGGTGATGCGGCAGGTGAGCACATTCCTCCGTCTCGAGTGGGCGAAGCTCAATCGCGCTTTGAGCGACTGTGCACTGAACTACGCAGTGTGCGAGGTGGAGCGGAGTCGGAGGCATCTGCGAGTGTTGTTTTCCCAACCAACGACGGAGCGTTCAGTGCTGGCGCAGTTGGCGGCAGCCTCGCATTCCGTCTGCGATCGGCCGCTTCTTGGTCAGCAGCCCCGGGGGCCTCCATGCTACTACGGCGGAGTCACCGAGGACGCGATGACGACACACGCGCCCAGCAGCGCGGGGGCCAGTCGCAGGCATTCACAACTCGTCCCTCGAGTCTAAGCGAGAGCGCGTGTCTGCGCCCGTATGTGCGTACGTAGCAGCATTGCAAGGTCAATCTCGGCTCGTGACGCAATCGGTTTCCCAAATAGTTTTTCTGCGCGATGCGCTCGCGGGGTGGCCGGAAGGCTGGCGGCTTGACCAGCCAGCGCGTCGTCTTCTCTGCGATACCTCCTCTCCCTTTAGGACATGCGCACTCTCTTTTTCCATCGCTCTCTGTGCCTGCGGAGACCGTCGCGCCTCCTCTTTCTTCTTCTACTCTCTTCTTCTCCTTTCGCTCTATCTGTACTGTCGCGCTGGTATCGCCCATTAGCGGAGCTGCGTGGGGAGTGTACGCGCATTGGCGGCTACGCCGCAACTCCCGGACACGCATGGCTCAGCGACGGATTAGAGGTACGCATGCCGAGTAGCCCCAGCGCTTGTTAACCACGCGTGCGTAGATGTAGTACTGATTACGATTGATTGAGCGCCCTTTTCACGAGGCGCCCGTAAATTAATTTTAACCCTTTTGTTTACATAGGCTCCTGCTCCGATGTTCACTGCCTCAATGTGTTTTCCGTAGTGGTACAAGTGAATTGCCGTCGTTGGTCGCGTTTTTGTTTCACGACATGAAAGTAAAATGCAAAAAGGATTTAATTTATCTCATTTTCTGTTCAGTTGATCTCTGCTTTTGCGTTAATTATACGACAGGTACCAATGAGCGAAGAGTTGATGTGAGCTTGCTTGCTTTTTTTGTCTTTCTTTCTTTCTGTTCTTTCTTTCTTTCTTTCTTTCTTTCTTTCTTTCTTTCTTTCTTTCTTTCTTTCTTTCTTATTTTTATCCGTTCCCGTTCTTTTTGTTTCGTTTATTTGCATTTCTTTCTTTCATTCAGCTGCTAACTTTAGGAATTAGGTATATTTAGATATTAGGTATTTAGGAAGGTGTTACTGTTTTCACGGCATATTACAGACGTCTTTTGGCAGTTTCACGTCTGCCGCGGTGGCTCCGAAGCTATGACGTCGTGTCGCTCCTCTCGATGTCCAAGGTTCGATAGCTGGCTGCCTGTTCTGTCGAATCCGAATAGCAGCGAAATGCAGCATTCCGAATTAATCTGATGCCCTGCACTTTAGTGCGGTGGTGGTGGTGGAAACTTTATTAGACACAGGGGAATTCAGGACGCGCAGGTCCTTGGGCCCCCGCACGGCCCCACTGCACTCAAACGTTCATGTCCCGGAGGCTCATGACGCTGGCAGCCCGGCCTGTGGCGATGGCTTGCTTGGCCGGGTCCTCGGAGCGCAGTAGGGTCTTCCAAGCCTCCCAAGTGGTAAGGTGCTCCAGGCCCCGCGGGGGAGGATCCGCCGGGCAGAGGAAAAGGATATGACCGAGAGTGGCTTTGGGGTGGTGGCAGAGGAGAGTACAGGAGGGGTCTGTGTGGTCTTAGTGATAGCGCGAGCGTATATAAGGGGAGGGTGTCAATCAGTGCCAGTGCGTGTAGCTCGGACTGCTAAGCCTCGCGTTTGATAGAGTTTCAGTACAGCGCAAGCACGCTGTGTCTTTTTGTCGCGCAAGCAGCTCAGCGTGAGCCCAACTGCCTCTAAAGATGTGACGCTGTGCCTAACACATATTGTGAACTAGCGGTCAACTAAAAGAAAGCGATGTTTAACTTTTATTATTAACTTCGGGTGTATTTTAGCCAAAACATCGGTAAAAGCAGCTATGTTTAACGTGGCGAAACCATTGGACCAACAAATACGAACAGCCCACTGATGAGCGGCACAACACCAGTGCTGTGTTTTGATCCGACGCAACTGCTCATGATGTCGTTGCAGCGCTCATCTATGTACAATGTGCCTCCAAAGTTCCCGTGAGATAGGGCCTGCTTTTGAGCCGTGTGGTAGTACATTTACAACACCCGGGACCCACGAACTTTAACATATCCGTACGCGGTTAGACAAGCATTATTTTCAGTTCTGAGAACCTTGGTAGCTTCACAGGCATCTTAAGTGCCGGAATATACACCGCTGAAAATCAGACCCCGTGGCCTGGGAACTTTTGACAGACCCTGTACGTCCCGACGAAGTGTTATAATTCTCAAGCCACAGCATCAAAAGGGTGCTGGAGTAAACTGAGTCTGTAGCCGTTGGCTGTTGAACATAAGCTGCGCAAAGCACTACCACAATACCTTGTGGTAGTGCTTCCCGAGTTCTTACCTCTTTTTGAAACGCAAAAGTGGAGGATTCTCCTGGCGAATGCCGCCGGTTTTCACCTGAATCGCTCTTGTGACGTAATAATAGTTCGCTTGTCATTTCCATCAAATATATTCAGGACCCAACAATCCGACGGCTTCAATCACAGTGAAAATATACCGAAACCTGCCTTGTGAGGATTCGTACAGTGACATAACGAATGTCGTAGCCAGCTCGTTAAGAGCACAGGGAATAATACCAACCAGCGCGCTGAAAGCGAAAAGCAGTTCCTTAATCTTAGCAGGAGAGAAACTCAGTGAACCTCGGATAGGCGCTTTGAAGTGCGCCTTCTTTATAAGTAAATTTTTATGTGAGATTTAATTATAATTCTGTTCTTTCTGTTTTAACGACGCTTAACCACTTTATACTGAACCTCCGTATTAGGCCAATATCTGCGAAGACAGGTTATACGGCACACTAGCCGCATTGAGGACTTTCCACTCCGCGATGGCTCATTGCTCACAGCACGCTCGAATAGGCGGCGTCGAGGCGCCGTGACGGCGCGACGCGTATAAGGCAGGTCTTCTCAAATGCCTCCGTGACTCACACAAGTGTTCGCAGCCGCGTATCTCGGGGTCTGAGCTAAAGTCTTGTCCGTGAGTCAAGCTGTTATCGTTGCGCCGTCGCGGCGGCAACACTGCAAGGCTCAACCATGTGGCACGCTCCTCGGGACGCCTTGATTGCGGGACGAGAGCGCCAAGGTGTCGCATTTCGAGCGCTTTTGAACGCCGTTGTGTTCACGCACGTGGCATGTGTGCAGTGCGGTGCTCATCTGGTGTTCACATGATGCGCGGCTGAGTCAGCCGAGTAAGGGGCGCGTGCCGAAAGCGTGGCCCGTGTAACCTGGCGCGCCTCGCGGGGTAAAATTGGTGCCGCAGAGTTTGTTGACTGCGGCGTTCCCGGACATGCTTGATGCGAATCTTCGTCGTGCGTTGCACATGCATTGCTGCTGCTTAGCTGGCTGTGCTTGTGAGCTATGCCTTGGCAGCGAAGCGGTGCAAAGCCATGCGATATAGAGTCCGGGGCGCTTACGTGGTACGAAAACACGGGAACGGTGGCATAAAATTTAAAGAGGGCGTGGTATTGGCGTAATTCACAACCAGCAATTCTGGACAATAGCATTTTTCAACGGGAAAGGGTTTATGAACGCCATTTCTTCGTCTATTGTAAAATTTTACTATAACAATCAATATATCCGCAGATCTCCTGTCGGCAGGCTTGCATCCCTTTGCTATCTACGTTTCTGCTATCGTAAAAAGCGTTCCCCATTGGTTTTCTGTGGCAATCTTAACTGGTCGTTGCCAGCGATGGAAAAACTTTAAAAGATACGCATCGGAAGAATGAACCATTGTCTTCAATATTTCCATAACAGTACCTTAAAATACTCCAATATTCAAAAATTTTGTCCAAGAATGCTGGACATGGCTGCTCCGCTTGAGGGAGTTTGTGATGGAAGGGGGGGGGGGGGGGATGAAGATGAAGAACACTGGCTTCGATGTCGTGCCCATGTTGAAGTATAGTTAAAGACTAGTGAGAGCCCTGCGGCTAATAGTTTGTCGGCAGTCTAGAAAGCAATTAGCTCCTTCGCTTGCCAGCACTTGACTAGGAGGGTTGAGATCTCGTACTATGTACGCAGCGTGTGATGAAGGCCCGTAACATGACGTTCTCCGCCAGCAAAAACACGCGTGAACTTTCCGGAATGGCATGCGATTCGCAAATTAGAAGTGATATTCAAAGAAATATTGATTGCGCGGTGCCTTATGATAGGGAAGTTCCGTCATAACTGGGAAGTGTCATTATGGCTCCTTCATCAAGGGCAGGCTTCGAAATATATCCGAGCGACATATGCGATTGGATTCGTTCGTTGAGGGTGGTCGACATGTGGATATTTCAGGCAATTTGTGCAGCATAAAATCGCTTGCAAAAAGAGCGTTTCAATGCTTGTACTCAAAAGTGTATCCATCTATCGGAAGGCCGCTTCGGACTTCGTTGACTTCGCGGATAGCTAGTTTCAAAATTCTTAACCTTACTCGTTCCTTGGCTGCCCTGCACGGTACCCATGATCGACAACTCTTCGCTTATAGGAACGCGTCAGCCAGTAATTGCAGAATTTGCATCAGCGGTAGTAAGATCAGGCGTGGTATACTTCACTAGTTCCAGTGTCGCCTGTGGTAACTTGTGAGCACCAGGCGAAACAAGACCGCCAGGATGAAATAGCATGATAGGTTTTTTTTTTTTTTAAACACGTTGCTTTCATCTCGAATCGCTCCTAAATGAAGTTACAAGATCGCGTCCGTAGCGTGAGCATCACCCTGGAGTACAGCCCGCTTGTTACGGTGCATCGAGAAACCAGAGAATTGGCTGCGTAACCGGCAAATGTATTGTATGTAATGCATATCGTTGCATCTTGACCGAGCACACACATTAATCGAAAGCCAGAAAGCCTGCTTAGTAATCTGGGCTCAGAGTGGTGACTTAGAACACGCATGGACACCCTATCTTACGAATTGGAAAAACAGCGCAATCAAAGACGAGACACAAGAACACCCTATCTAGACAAACACAGGAGCACAGGAACACCCTATCTAGACAGCATTCCCTGCCTGCCATAACCGAACCTATATACCGCTGTGGTCCGTCGTTGTGACGAGTGCGTGATTGCATCTGAACTGTGCTATGTATTGCGACTCTGCACCGGCTGAACTGTCCTCGCTCTGTCCACGCAGGGAGCGGGGGTGGAGGAGGAGGAGGCGTGTCCCCTCCCCCCAGCGGAGGCGGCGTCGTGGGTGCGGATGCGCGGCGCAGGGGCAAGTGCAAGTGGTTCAACGTGGCCAAGGGCTGGGGCTTCATCACCCCGTACGACGGCGGCCCCGACGTGTTCGTCCACCAGGTGGGGGTGCACCTGCTGCTGCTGGCCTCCTTTTTCTTTCAGCCGTTCTATCATGCACCACAGCTGGTCACGCCGCACTCCGGCCATATGCATAATGCTGTTGTCATATAGCACCAGCACGTTAGACTGGAAGCAGGTCTGCTCTTTCGACTTCTTCCGCTTCAGATCTGACGAGAGCAGGGTACAGCATTGATCCTCCGGTTCAGCCTCGACATCACGTG
The DNA here is from genome assembly GCA_030143305.2 of Amblyomma americanum. NCBI lineage: Eukaryota > Metazoa > Arthropoda > Arachnida > Ixodida > Ixodidae > Amblyomma > Amblyomma americanum. The sequence continues at coordinate 140,116 of JARKHS020034034.1, forward strand.
CACACTAGTGAGCAATATGAGAGAGAACAAACTTTTTTTTCACAAAATTGAAAACTTTCTACTTTCCCACAAAATTTGACAATAGTTGTTAGATGTTATGCGCCTAGAGGGGAACTAGTTGGTAAACTGAAAAAACTGCGCTTGTCACGCACAATTACTGAGTAATCGATAAATGAGTTTCACGAAGGCTCAAAGCGCTACCTCCAAATAACGGGCAACGAGAGCAGTACTTCTTTTCAACATTCTCTGCTCTAGAAGACGTGATCATATTTCTATGACTATGTTTCACACGCTGATGCGACGTGTCCGCTTCGAGTGCCTGTCGCTTTCCCAGACTTCTGTTGCCTCTGTGAGCGGACTCTCGGTTGCCTACAGCCAGACATAAATGGTTGAAGCTTGGCGCGTACCATAGTCGATAAAGCAGTTTTTGTGTATCATGGGCCCGAGCCTCTTCTCTGAAGCATTTGTGAAGGCTTTGTTTGTGATGTGAGTGTGTATATGGGTGTATGCTTTGGACACTTCATGTGCAACTTATCCTGTTAAATGGTAAGATAGCTTTCATTTTTTTTTTCGTCGCCTGCCACTTCGAATGGGCGATTGTAACATGTAAATTCTTTTGAAATATTGGAATCCTTTTGTAAGAATGCCAGTTCCTACTGGTCTTTCTACATGGACAGGAAACTTTCGCGCACGTCTCAAGCCAGAAACAGGCGTGTAATGAAAACAGAAATGTTAACTTGAATCACGCTAGAGATAGCAAACTGCGGAACGCAGCTGCTGAAGACAGACCGTTATACTCGGAGACAAAAATCTCCTCCACCTCTGCGAATTCTCCTTCCTTTCAGCACAGATTACTAAGACCACGTGGCTTGCAAGCAGCTGCAAGCTGAAGTCACTCTGACCCATTCTCCTTCACTTACTGCCGAGAGAAATTTATTGCCACGAGCCGCGCTTGCACAAAATCAGACAGCGCACTTCCCGCCGTCTGAATGAAAAGACAGCGCGAAGCAGCGAGATGCAAGCCCGTCGCTATCCGCCAACCTCGCGAACCCTCAGTTTCTGTCTTTCTCTAAACGTCGTAGAAAGGTTCCCCCCAAGTCCCCCCCCACCGCTCGGCTCACTCCGGGCCCGCGGCGAAGCCCCAGGGTTCGCATCCTGTTCCCCGATGTGACGTTTCCTTCCGCTGCCTCCTCGTGTGCGCTAAAAACCCTCGGTGCTTGCGCAAACTTTATCAAAAACGTCGCGTTCGGGGTTTTGCGTGCGCGTGCACGTCGCCGCCCCAGAGGCGTCTTTCTCTCCTCGCGTGGCGTGCGTCCGTCTCTGTACAGCGCTGCCGGGACAGGGGACGCGTGCTGACACGTACAACCGGCGGATATTCATTTGCGCTTCCAGATGGCGCGCGCGCCGCGTACGTAGTAGAACGTCCGCAGGAGCTCTCTCTGTCTCTCGAAGAGCAAGAAAAGGGGGGATAAGCGTTAGCGCGGAATGAAACGAAGACGGTACATAGGGGTGGATGTGTGTGGTGAGGGGGAGTTAGTAGGGCGGTGATGGGCGGCTTACAAAATGGGGTGAACTCTTCTTTCGTCGCTGGCGTGCAGACAGGGCGCTGCGTTGATCTTTCCTTCTTCTTCTTCTTCTTCTCCTCAAGTAATATGGCACTCTTTCCTTCTCTTCTTCTTCTTCTTCTTCTTCTTCTGTCATTGCTCTCTTCTTTCTTTTTCTCGTCTTTTACTCTTCCTCCTTCCCTCCGCGACGAGTGCGCGCACGTGCGACACTCCTTTTCTTTAGGGCGCTGTTTTAGCTAGAGCTGAAGAAGTGCGCGCAGACACGCGCTACTTCTCTGAAAGAAAAGCGTGAGGGGGTTCGGAGGACTGTACAAATGTTGAAGTTGACACCTTCAATGCGCTGTCAGGTTCTAAAGGCAGCCACAGCCTTTGCAGTGTGCAGGTCAAAGAAATGAAAGTCTGTATTTTTCTTGTAGTGCAAAAGCAAAATCCCTTAATTCGAAGTTCCAGCTTATTCGAACTGACACTTTAGTCCGGTCAACGTCATGCGTATTTAGGGGAGCCCCATCAGGCTCTTCTTGAAAGGTTCCGTGGCTCCCAATTTTGGAATATAAAACTTTGTTGTGTAAGAAGGGCAGTTGGGGTTTGATGCCAGCGCCGACGAAGGAGGAAAAGCAGAAAGAAGACGAAGCTGACGAAGCTTAGGCTTGCGCCCACGAACGCTGGACTACTGAGCAGCATTGTGTTTGCAAAGGTTGTGGCTGTCCCTGAGGCTAGGCTACACTGCCATTTACTTCGAAACGGTAATCACATAGTCATTTGCAGTGTTGACGTCACAATTTAAATCCAGTAGCGGGAAGATTGTACATTTAATTTCATAATACATTTCTTGATTCCTGACAAACATCGGCATAGCCAGAAAGAGCTTCATAGAATCGATGTCCACTTAGAGCGGACTAACATCAATGCAGCTGGAAACATTGGATGTAGTGCGATTCTTTGTGGTCCTTTAATTCGAGCTCCGTATATTTCAAATATATTTCACCCCCCTCTTAATTGAGTACTCATTATTGAGAATCGCGGCATTTGCTTTAAGTAGGGAAAAGATGTATCTTTCTTATGAACGTCATACTTATCATTAGATGTACCAACACTGATGATGATCGCTATGATGACGTGTAGCACTATTTATTGATAAGTATGACATTCACGCACAAGATGCCATAAGTTTCTGTCTGCTTCAAATATGGTGCCCATTTTGAGCGCGAAGTCTTGTCGCCCGTCCACAAAGTGGTCATTCAGGCTGTGGCGGTTTCGTAGTGTAAGGAAATAATTTTCGAGTCTCCGATCGACGTCGTAAAACCGAGTTCGTGGTCTTGTACGGCCTAGTCGTGGGAATAATATTCTGCTGACTGCCTGCATATTGTCAGTCTACAGGCTCTATACGATGTCGCTGCACAGAGTAGACGTACACTCACGAGCAATATGAGAGGGAGCGATGTTTTTGCACAAAATTGCGCAATTTTTTGGTTATTTTTCTACTAAATTTGACAGTCATTTTAGGCTATTATACGGAGAGATGAAAACTAGTTAAAAAATTTGATAAACTATGCTTGTCACGCAGAATTATAGAGTAATCAATAAATGAATGCTCAGAATTTGTTCCCTTTCACATTGCTCACGACTGTATGCGTGACGCTGCTATGCGACACCGCTTATTCATCCAGGTATGACGGACCTGATTCCCCCCGAACCGATGTCATAAAACAAATTTTTCTTTGATTCTCGTAAATTTCTGCCGTCTGTCACGGCGAGTGGCGGATCCTGAAGACAGCGGGCGAATGCATGAATCACTCGTGTCACTGACGACCGGTGACAGGAACCAGAATCGAAGAAGCAAATTTTAACAATATCGCTGTGCTGCCCCAGACTTACTCACACGCCGGTCTGGCTTCGGCGCTGTGTTGGCTGCCAACTGTTTCGTGTGGATGGTTGGCGGCGATTGCGATGCATGGGACCATCCGAAACCGGGGACATTGTGCATATGCAGCGGAGGAAAAGTATTAAGCCCAGCATAGACCGTAGAAATGAAAAGAAAATAAGCGGAGCAGACGGATTTCGGCAGATTTAGCCGGTATGAGAGAGTATAAAGCGAGCGTTTTTCACTGAAATGCAACCGCGACACGCCAGAGAAATCAGCGAAAGTGAACCTCACTCCTCCTTTCAACTTTCTATCTCCTGCATTCCATTCCCCGTTTCTCAGCTTATGAATCACGGCACACTTCTCGAATAGAAAAAAAAAAAAGAAATATCCCACATCGGGAATGGCCTCGTTCTCAAAGACATCTCCACAACACCGGAGGGAAATGAGAAGGGGAAAAATATAAAAGAATACAAAAAACAACCAAGTTTTTACTGCGGACTTTTCTTTTCGAGATAACTGCGAGCGCTTGTACGTCTCAAGTACGCGCAGCTGTCAGAATGAGTCTGAGTGGCACGCGACAGCGAGAAGCAAGGCGATATGCACACACGCAGCTATAAAGCGACCCTCGCTCCCTATGCGGCGGTGTGGGACTCGCAAAAAAAAAAAGAAACACGTGATTCGCGCATTCGCTCTCTTGTGCCTCTTCATTCGCGTCCTTTAGTTTGCTTCTTATTTCTCGCTGAGCCCTCTCGAATCCGGGAAACACGGAGGGACGAACCATAGGGGTGCGGGACTCGCGCTCCGGGTCCGTTTTTGGCGCTTATTTTTAGGTACGCCGCGAGCGAAACGTGTGCGGAATGGTTGTCCTTGAGGTGTGCCCCAAAAAGAAGAGGTTCAGGAGGAAGGGGGGAGCATATACGATATGCTCCGGTGAAAGGGGAAGCAAGACGCCAGTGTAGTGCAGCAGCGAGCCGTAGCAGCTGCCCCCGCGGTCGCTCGGGTCGGTCGCACGGACGGATGGACGTGCACGAGCCGACCGACATTCCTGCTGTCCAGGATTGCGGGTCCGGGCGCTCACGCAGTACTCGCTTCGCTCTCTCGGTCCTCGCGTGGGTGCCTTGAACCGTTGTGCCGAAGGAGAAGAAGAGGACAAGAAGACCTGGTCTTTGTCGGCGAATTTCCCGCAGATGCAGGCCCCTGGGTCTTGCGTTTTTATTTTTTGTTGTTGGTGGTGCTTTCAGAGTTTTTGGTGCCTTGCGGAGTTTGGAAATTTTTTGGGAGGTCTTTGTAGGCACCCGATCAACACTAGCACATAAATTTTCTTCGAGGCTGACGTAAAGAGACGTTACGTCCACGAGACGTACAGATATGAATCAGAAGGTCTAGATTTTTTCACTCCAGGGCAGCGTATTTAGTTTCTCCTTTAATTTTTGGCACTTCTGTTGCTGTTGTGCTACGTGCGTCGTCTAAGCACATGGTGGATAAGGCTGGACCAGGGATACTTCACGTATACTTCCTATTAATAAGACTACTTAGATCCTGACTACTTTCACATTCTGCATCCGCAAGTGTCGTTATTGCTTCCTCTAGAAGCTTTGACAATCAGCTAGGTTTCTTTCGCAATATATACGAGTATGGTAGAGACAAACATGCAACTATTATTTTACCAATGTGAGAGCTAATAAACTACTATTTGGATGGCCCCCTTAGTCCACTCTTTATTTATTTTACGACTTACTACGCCGGACAGTTACGCACGTACATATACGTGGTATGCGTCGATCACTCGGCTGTCTACTTTGGCACGCTATGAATACATCTTAACTGCAACACAGCTAGTGAGTGCCTATAATTTAGCGTGGTATGAGCCACGCCACCATCCTATATCCCTCCCCCTTTTTATAGTTGGCCCATATAATGTCTATAAATTTTGGGAATAATTTTTTTTCTCAGAGATGTGTGCACGCTCTTACTGCTTCTACAGAGAGGATGCCTTAGCATTTGCGCAACTCACCACCATCTTTTCTTCACCTTCTCTTCGGGCCCACCTACTTTCAGCTTCCATTACCACCCCCCCCCCCCCCCCCCCCTGTAATCAAAAAAAAAGAAAAGGCGCCCCCGTGTTCTCCCGTCGACGACCTTTCCCCTCCTCAACAGAGGAGAAGGCAGGCACAGAGTCGTGGCTCATTGTCATCCTCGGCGCGCCCGGGAATGACAGCGACGAACGCGGGCCGTATGTCCCTCGCCTTCTTCAGCAGCTCAGCATCATCATCCCGCTTCAGCTGCTCCTCGTCTTCCTCGCGGCCGCCCCAGCCTCGACGGAGTCCGCGCATGCGTACAGCTTCTCCCGTCGCCTCCTCCGACTTCCCCTCTGCTCCGTCCGTCGTGCATGCTTTCTTCATTTCACCCGCCGTCTTTTATTTGCGCAGGGACGCTACAGGACTTTCTTTGTTAGCAGTCCAGTAAGGTTGACGAATACGGCGCGTGCCGCCCGGGCGCGTCACTTTTTGAGGCCGCGCGTTTCAGAGGGGCGTTCCATCTTGTCTTTCCCCTTTTCCTCTGCGTTCTTTTCCTCTTTGAGCAGTCCTGCGACAACATTCTTATACGATCCTTCGGGAGCTTCGAGCCCTGTGCCAACCCGCGGCGTGTCTCCCGGAGCGTCTCGCGGTGGGAGGGCGACCTGGCTGTGGCGCTCCCATAGCGATGAAATGGATCCGCCAACGGTGCGTGAGCATCCAGTTCACAACTCCAAAAGTGGCGACGAAAGCGATGCAAACGGGACTTTCCTCCTTCTTTCCCGGTGTGAGAGTCGTAGACTGATGAAAACTGGGAGCAGCCGCCGCGGTGGCTGAGTGGTTATGGCGCTCGGCTGCTGGCCCGAAAGACGCGGGTTCGATCCCGGCCGCGGCGGTCGAATTTCGATGGAGGCGAAATTCTAGAGGCCCGTGTACTGTGCGATGTCAGTGCACGTTAAAGAACCCCAGGTGGTCGAAATTTCCGGAGCCCTTCACTACGGCGTCTCTCATTGCCTGAGTCGCTTTGGGACGTTAAACCCCCATAAACCAAACCAAAACTGGGAGCGATTCATTTGCATAGCACTATTGCTGTATCCAACCGGACGCCATTTTGGAAGTTTGCTTTCAGCGATCTATGAAAATGGCCTATAGGCTGGTTCACATGCAAGCGACTGGGCGAATTTAGCGATTTAGCGTCGCGTTGAAGAATTTCCAACTGGTTGGAACCTCGTCGCTCTGGCCGCTCGAGCCGCCGCGACAGCTCGAAACAGGATTTTGCTTCGTGGCGGCAGGAATCGCGAGCGTTTTCGCTTGCACGTAAATCAAGCTTAAGGCGTTTTTGCGAGGTCCTGTACGCGGGAGAAAGCCTGTGTGTTTCAAGCGGTACAGGGATTGAAAGCCAATGCTATCCGTGTACAGAGCGGGTGCCGTAACATGTTATAGTGGCATAGCAGAACGGTTGGTGCACGGATAATCTTCCCAGAATTTAATAGACCAATGAAGTTTGGAAAATACTATTAGGAAGCACTTTCTTTGAAGGCATTTTGTCGGGACCATCAGTACAAGCAGCAGACGTCGTTTACGGGGGACTGCAAGCGCAGATGTTTGCTACCGGTAACGAGAATTTACCTTAAAATTTTGCTGTCAAGAATTTGGCAAAATTGTGCGAAGTATTAGCAGCCACTAAATTTGAAAAAAAAAAACGAGGCTAGAGTAATTCGTTAAAGAGGTTGATCATGAGAAAAAGCTTGCGAAAAGGACAAAATTTAGCGCATGTCTAAAGTTATGCGCGTGATATAAACAGACAGTGAATAGACCTATAGCTATGTAGTTTAGATGCTTCTTTTATAAGGTTTATGTGAAAGTATTTGTACTTAGAAGTCTTGATTGCACTGAACTGTTCGCTGTCTACTCGCATGATATTTTCGCTTGTTCGGATATTTTTGTTCAAGCCACGCATTTGGCGAATAATTCTATCGCGAATTTCGCCGGAATGAAGCTTTAAGAAGTAGCCTTAACGGCAGCGCCCCCTCGTTTTTTATTCTACTACAAATCAGATATGGTTTCCCAGCCATCGCTGGAGCGGCTTAAACGATATGTGTATGCTACCGTGCGAGGAAAAAGTTCAAAACCACTCGGTCACATACTTCCAGCACTGAGGCCAGGAAACCTAGAGGTGAAGCCTGTCGTGATAAAGGGATGAATGTCGACTTTCTCAGGAAGCATAAATTATGCACATTCACCGATTTACTGTGAGATTGAGCTGAAAAATGGAGCTAGAAGCTGAAATCCTTGTGAGAACTATTCCCATTACAAACACTTATGAGAGAGTTCTTGTTCTTCGCTTCGTTGGGTACTGACCACTCATGTTAGGCGCCGAACAGACTTCTTACTTAGCACGTCGAACTGTTTCCGTCACAAAACCAACTTCGGTTTCCGAACTGTTTCCGTCACCAACAAACTTAGGTTGGTTTTGTGACGGAAACAGTTCAGGAACCAACTTAGGTTGGTTTTGGGTGTGATCCTAAGCACTATCGAAACATTGCAATGCTGTAGTCAGCATCGGCCATCACAACTGGCAATGAAGACGCAGCCTTGCAGCTGGTACTTCTTGATGTTTTATTACAGAAAAAAAGAAACCGCTTCCGGTCTGTGCGCCTGGCTTCTTCGCCTTTAACTGTGTTTGCGAGGTCTCTCGACAACATTGCAAGCAGCTTACGCGAATGTCAAGCTGCCCACAAAATTCTGCGACGAAATATTTCACTGCTCTTGTACAAAGGCACCTCCAAACAACAGAGCCCAACAGAACGAAGTAGAGCGGAGGACAATGGGCAACAACTCGTGCGGTTGTTATTGATTCCGTGTGTTCAAAAAGAAGTCTATTTGTTCGCTACGTTCAAACACTTTGTACACGCTGTCACCGAATGCGGTCAAAAAAAAAAGGAGATGGGGAGAAGAAAAGGAATGGTCAATAGTGGTCCCAACCACTCGTAGTCGTCGCCGCATTCTGTTGCATCCTGTTGTGGTTTGTGCACGTATGCTCTCGTGCGTCGAGAGCGGGACAAGTAAAAGAACGCATAATGGCTGAGCACTGTACAAAACAGAATCAAAGCGTTGAAGAAAAAAAATAGAACGCGGAGAGTTCATTGGCGTCTTGTTGGAACGATGCGGCGGCCGCGGCGCCCATTGTCACGGTTGCGTCAACACCTCGACCAGACCCACACCGGTCCAGGCAAAGGTGCCGATGGCCGGTACAACGAGGTGCCGACGTCGGCCCACCAAAGGCACCGCGTGTGAAGAGTGGACCAAGAGGCGGCATGGAGGGAGGGGGGACACAACTGGAGGGGGTCCTGGAGGTTGAGGTCACGCAAGGGCTCCCTCCCCATTCGACCGACGCGCTGGCAACTGACCACCGCAGGGCAGGCTCGATAATACTACGCCCAACCAATTGGTATGTAGAAGAACTCCGGCGCAAAGGCCGCACGCGGCGGAAGTATATTTCACAATCGGCGGCTTTGGGTCAAGCCTCTTTTCGTTCTACGACGAGCTTTATTTTTATTTTTCTATTCCTCAAATCCCTCGAGGGTCAGCTGCTGTAAAGCTCCGCCAAATGAACAATGCAATCTCGTTCGCGTGTCGGCTCTCTCCCTCGTGTGTGTGCTTGCGTCTGTAGATATATCCGCGCACTTGGCTGCTCTCAGCACCTCCGTCTGTCCGCGGCAGTCCAGTCCTCCGGCGGTCATTTTACAATCTGTCTCTCTTCTTTTCTCATTCGTTCGATTCTTTGCTCCCGCGTGCCTCCCCAAAAGCTGTCGCTTGACCAGTACTTTCATCACTGCCTGGAGCAGAGGGCGGGGGGGGGGGGGGGGTGAAAAAAAAGGGGGGGGGGGTGAAGGGGGACACTGACCATTGTCAAATCCGAGCTTGCGTTTTATTGTCCACTGTGACCTCCTTTAAATCCCTGTTGGGGGGATTTCGTGGACACTGCCCCTACGTTCAGCTTTCCCTTCACGCGATTGTTGCTTTGCTTTCTCACTCTCTTTTCTACTTTATTTTTTCTTATCGTTTTTGGTTCCCCCTCGCCACCGGTCCCTCGCGCCGTGGTCTGCGCGCTCTCGTGTCCAGCCTGTGTGTGAATTAATCACTGGCGAATCCATTCTTTCTCTTCTCCACGCGAGTCTTTCTTTTTTTCTTCGCTCGTTCGTCCGTTCGTTTCGTGTCCGCATATTTCGCACCTTTCTTTTGCCTCGGCGCGTACCCGTGCGGCGCCGTGCATATTGTCATGGTGATTTTGTCAGTTCGCAGGGCTGACCACTTTCGGACGCGTGCGCTGTGCACCTCTCGCCCCAAGAACAGAGGGGGTGATCTGCATTCAGGCTGAGGGTTTCTTTTTTTCTTTTATTTATTCAGAAGCACGGGCTGGGGTCAGTCGTTGCGTTCGCTCTAGACGGGAGCCGAATCGAAGGATTCTTTATCCTATTGTGCGCTTGAGGATGTCCGGTCCGAATCCATTGGAAATGCCTATTCTCTGCGCGTGCTTTCGACTGTGGCACGACGTTCACAGCGCGTTCTAGAGTAAGGCTTCGTGGCTCTGTGCTGCTCTCTGGACTGCGACACGCTTCAGTCATGTGCCTTGGGCGTGTTTACTTTGTTCTCGATTTAATTTACATTTAATTATTTTTTATGGCGCTGGAGCAAATGGCGAGGGAGGGTTGTCTCCCTTTTCTCCTTGCATCGCGAAACACTCTGGAGAGCGCTGATGGAGCTTTGAAGAAACGTCACACGAATGACAACGCCCGGATTATAACGCAATTAGGGGTAAAGTCGTTACAGTTGCAACCAAAAAAAAAAGCGGCATACACACTTTTCAGCCCTAAACACACTCGCAAGGCGCAGAAAATTAAGTTTCTGAATTGAAAAACAAAATAAAATGGTAAAAACTGCAGCAACACAGAAAAAAAAAACGTTATGAAGCTAACGTTTACGGCAGGAAATCTAGGAAATAAGTTTTCACTACTTCCTTGTGAATATAAGTAAGGACATAGGTACGTCTCTTGTGTCCAATAAAATTGTGCCTGTTCAACAAATTGTGTGAAGATTGCCTGTTTATTTTATTCATTTCTAACTAGCATGCTCATCATGGGAAAATAAAAAAAATCTTCAAGTGTGTACTAAAGTTGTGGGTGAAAATCGCTAGCAATCATCAGTATGTTAGCTGCTCTGAATTACTTGTACTTATGCATTGAGCTGAGGGCGCAAAAAGGCCACCCGCACTGGCCGACAAGGCCGCATCACCACATGGCACAGGTAGTGCAAACAGACTTGTGTAAACGCGACTGTGGTCAAGCTAGCGTGTACGGAGTGAAACTACTGTCGTGTAGCTTAAAACAGATCTGAAACGAACCTGCTGACGGCGAACAAGAAGTAACTAAAAATGAAATTAGAATTTTCTACCTGAAAACAGTCGTATGTAGTCGTTCATGAATTACTTAAATATATTCTGCGCAAATTATAAGGAACGTTTGTCGTTTCAGTTTATCCTGCCCCTTAAGAATCAGGCCTTGGTGTTCCCAGGCGCAGTGCGGCTTGTATATTCACTCTAAACACAAATAAGCCTATAAAGGAGTAAAAAAAGTAGTAAGTTGTTCTGTAGTGCACTCTCTTCTAGGGACAGGTTATGCTTGCTCCAAGTTCCGGAGTATAGTTTCGATTGATAAATTTACGGAATGCTTACTCTTGGCAACGGAGGTATATTCCCACTGCAAAGCATATACTATACTTGATCCAGTTAGCAATGGGAGGAGGCTTTTAAACGCGGCACAAGAGGTCCTGAGGTTAGCAAATAGAGGAGATGGAAACCTCGGTTAAAATCTTCGTAACTGCTAGAACTTCGCATGTTTTAAAGAGGTAATTTGTTTGTTGCCAACCGTAAGTACTCCGTATTTTTAGTGATGGAAATCTGCCCCATGGCTTGAGCAGCATATCCTGCCTATTAAAGAGAGTGCGCTAGGGGACAACTTACTACCTTTCTACTCCTTTCGTGTTTAGAGTATAGCCACAAAGCTAAGTGCAGACGGGAACAGGTACATTTCACCACATGTGTTCAAATCTAAGTCGATATTAAAGATCCGGAGCCACATTTTTGCTGTCTCCCAGTAATAATTTTGAACTGCTATTAATATCCGTTGCACAAACCCACTGAGTCATTCATGCGTATTCACGTGTATTTTGTCCGAAACATTTTTACATATGAAAAATCGGGCTCATACTCTACGGTAATAATTTAGGTTATTGTATTTACGACTGCAAACCACTAAGCACAGCCTCCACACTGCATAGGCAGCAGAGTACATTTTATCTATACGTACAGGTTGTGGTTCGAGGTTGTTGTACGCTACAAGTGGGGTTAGCCTTGCAATTATTCTGCCTGCAATATGTCCACCTTTAAAAGGTACTTAAATGGCACTTAAATGCTAATTAAATACGAGAATCTGTGGCACATTTCTGCGTCCTAACAGATCTCTGTCGCCACGAGCACAAACACCAATTAGAGCCGTCAACTGTCGCTCTCTCCATCTGAAGTCCACTTCAGTGTCCGAAGGGATTTTAGAAGGAGGCGGGAAGGCTACCACCTAAACGTACAGCACGTTCTCCACGCGGGTAAGCAATAGAGTTTTAGTTTCACGTACGTACAGAGTTCACGTACGCAAACGTGAGAAGTCTACGTAGCATACGCGCATGTCGTTTCAAACCCTTTTAGTCGCACGTACGCGACAGACGCCGCGCGTTCTTCCTAGGCCATCTACTAACAGATGAAGACACTTCTGTAGCCACTCTAAGACAAGACGAGTCAAAGCCAAGCCAGTCGAACTGCGTCGGAGCGCTGCTTCGTTAGGCTTAACAGCTCTGAAATCGCCCTTAAATCTGAAAAACAAAAGCTATTTGTCGCTTGAAACTTTATGCGAGGGTAAGAATGGGCAAATCGAAGGCGAATACAACAGTTTAGAACACGATATCGCGTCGAGGGATTAGCGACGAAGCTGTTATCGCTGTGAAGCGGCGGGCAGGGCGCCGCCATGTTTGTCAACGCTACGTACGCAAGCAACGCAAAGACCGCAACGTAAAAATCCGAATCTCGCGTACGTACGTGAGACTCGCGCATACTCCTTGCGTTCTGCGCATGCGCACTGGCCACCCGTTAGAGCTCTACGTACGTGAAGCCTCTACCTACGCGAAACTAAAACTCTCCAATATCTTACAGAGAACCACGCGGCCCCCCTGTTCCCTTGAGAGAAGCCGGCAGGGCCCGCCTCTGGGAGTGTTGATCTGAGCAGTACATAATATAGCGGTGTAAACCACCGCAAACACCCCAGATGACGAACACAGCGGAGACGACGCCAGACCTGCCTTACGCATCCACGCCGGAGCCAGAGCAGAACATGTGCGAATGATGTGTAGTCGGGTGATTCCTTGCCTCGTTAGCCCTTCGGTAACATAGGGTCAGTTGGGCGGACGCCGCCATCTGCGCGTACGAACAATGCCTACGCAGCAGTAATAGTCCTTGCCTGTGGCGCTATGGTTGAGCTTCAGATTAAAACAGTGAGAGCTATTCTGCGACATGGCGCTGTTTTTAGTGAATAGTCCAGCTGTATAAATGTTATTTTTTCGGCGGAAACAACGGTGCTAAAGATGAACAGCGCATAGTGGAATAAGGTATAACCAATAGGGTTCTCTCGTGAATGCACAGCACTTAAATTTTTCTCGTCTTTCCGTCGTTTATCTTTTTTTTTTCCCGCTGCCCTATCCAACGACATAGTGATATGTCAAAATAGTTTTTGCCATGTTTTGGTGAAACTAAGAAACGCAGGATGTTGCTTGTTACTAAGCCCTGCTGCTCCCTAATATGCCATGACGTGACGGTGTTACGACGATGGCAGTCCGTAGTACCGAAAGAGCGCTGTGATAAAGCTTCTTCATGTCGACCAGGCTCTTTAATTACGCGAAAAATTATAATCGTGCTGCTTTGACTGCGTTGCCTGTTATCGTAACACTGAGTAAGGCGCCCAGTGATCGTTCCCGCATCGTAGAAGAAAAAAAAAATGAACTTGACGCTGTGGTTTTGTATGCATTCATCTTAACGTACCAATAGTTGAGAGGCTTTCGGACAAAGTATCGTTAGGCTGATGCCGGCATTTGATTCCTTCGCAAATGGCTTTTAAAATGGAATCCACCGAAATACTGCGATCCGCACTCGCGGCGGCAGGCCGCGTAGGCGCTTCGCTTTTGCAGCACCCGAGCGGTCAGCCTTTCAAGAGTCAGCGATGGCCGCGCCGTCGATTGCCGCAAGAATGCGCACATAGTATTAAGGGAGAAGCGATTTTTTAGTGAAAGCTGCAGAGAGCGCGTTAAATAAGCAAAAAAGGAAGAGCGAGAGATAGGAACAGCAAGAGGAGATGAACGCGAGGGGGTGGGATGTAAGGAGGGGAATAAAGGAGAGGGAGAAATATTTCTTTTTTTGTTCTATCCTTTTCCTCTCCCCGCGCCCTCTCTCTCTCTGTTCTTCGCCGGCGGCGGCGGCGGCGTGCAGCTCAAACTGGAAAACAGGCGAATCAAAACTGGTCGCTTTGAAAAATCGATGACGGGGGGATACGGTCTCCATAGCAACGCTTTCGGAATTCTCGGTCCTGCGCCGCCGCCTCTTCTTGTCCAACCGGCGCGGAGAGCGCACGCGTCGTTTCGTTCGCGATTTAGACCCCGCGAGGGGGAGAAGGGAGAGGACGTTCTAAAGAAGGAGGGAGAGGGGATCGGCGAAGAGGAAGGAATGCGACGGTGGGCAAGAGAGAGGGGGGGAGGGAGAGAGAGCGCGGATGGCGGTGCGCTAGCGAGAGAAGCGCACGCGACTGCTCTGCCGTCGTCCGCGCCGCCCGCCCCAAAGGTGGAACAGGGCGAAGGGAGAGGCGCTTCCGAGATTCTGAAAAACGTGTCCATCGATCGGGAGTCGCTTCCCTTTTTCTTTTCTTGCCTCTGCTTCTTCTTTTCCTTGCACCCCGGCCTCCGTTGCTGCGGCATCTCTCCGCGCCCCTTTGCCCGCCGTTTCTCCCTATGTCTCCCGTCTCCAGCCTCTTCCTTCTACGGCACCGTCGGACTGCGAGCTTCCCGAGTCCTTGTAGATTTCCGCGAGCAAAATTTTTTGAACACTGAATTTCACAAATTTTTACTCTGTGAGAATGAAACAGTAAGTAAATTACGCCTTTGTGGCTTTTTGCCACTGTATTGCCTGCCAACATTTGTATTGGGCTGTAATGCCTCAATGAAAATAATGAACAACTTTAATTAATGTCGAACATTCTTCAGTTCGCCTTAATTAAAAGTCAACTTGCTCCACATTATTAGAAAGGGAAAGCTTAGTTCTTCAGGTACGTCGGTACGAACGTTTTAAAGAAACCTTCCGTGGACTCACGTTAGGCTTCCCATACAAAAAATGTCCTATGGCCGGCTATAGGATTTTGGCCCAAATAGCTATAAACCTTTCCTATTTCTATCTATAGCTGTATATACAGGCTGATATATTTTTCTATAGAGAGCTTAAGACAGTTGTATGCAACTAACGCTTTAAATTTAAAGCGTTAGTTACTTCCAATGCCTTTCACGGTTTATTATTTTTATTTTTTCTGGCCTTGTTATGTGCTTGAGTCACGCATGAAGAGACCAGTCGTCACATAACCACCCCGTGAGAAACGATAGGTGTATGTGAGCTCCCGTAGTGATGCCACAAATATGTCCTCCCGTGCAGTCATTCATCTCGCCCTTGCGGTAAAATTCCTCGCAGGCGCATTTTACCTCTCGTTACTTTTATTGCAGCGGATATGCTTTACCATTCAGCAATGGTGCGGCAAATAGTTCATCAGCCTTGCGGTGCGGCATTTAGTTCAACATTCATTGCGACGTTTAATTTATCAGCATATGCGATTCGACGTTTAATTCATTGGCATTTTGCCGCTACATTTAGTCCAGCAACATTTAGCTCTTCTCAGCACGCATGAGCCAGTAATCAAGTTGAAATTTCTTTGTAAATTTCGGAGTTGATAATAATAATAATAATAATAATAATAATAATAATAATAATAATAATAATAATAATAATAATAATAATAATAATAATAATAATAATAATTGGTTTTGGGGGAAAGGAAATGGCGCAGTATCTGTCTCATATATCGTTGGATACCGCGCCGTAAGGGAAGGGATAAAGGAGGGAGTGAAAGAAGAAAGGAAGAAGGAGGTGCCGTAGTGGATGGCTCCGGAATAATTTCGACCACCTGGGGATCTTTAACGTGCACTGACATCGCACGGAGTTGTCTTGAATTTAGTTTACCGCTAAAAAATTTTCACGGCCCGCCTGGTTCGCCCGAATTTCGCAGTCTGCTAAATAAAACAAAGATGCATAGGACAGACCGCAGACATCGTCTTATGAATAATAAAGAATAAATAGGCCCCACCCATCTATTTAGAGTGATAGAGATAACGGATATTCTAAGAACGATTCGCTGCTTTGCGGGATAGCTTGGTGTGTTCTGCCTTGGCCTCCACATTTACGTGCTTAGTTTTGAGTTGCGTTATGTCTTTTTTATGTGAAGTACACGGCGATAGTATTTCATTTTTAGAAGGTCACCGACCTATGACCTTCGCCAGTATTATACACAGGTTAGCGTTACTGTAAGCATGAGCACTCTCGGAAATTTTTTTTTTGCAAAACCCCCTAAACAACTTTTACAAGCCCTCTTATAAGTGGGCACAATGTTAGCCCGGATCGGGTGGCTAGAAATGTGAAGCATGTAGGAAACTACTTCAATACGTATTTATTTTATCCAGAAGGGGCAACTTACATACATGGTAAATGCATGACCAAACTGGCATGTCCAACATTCTAGGAACAAATTTCTGAAAATTGGAAAATTGTGAGATACTGTTATGAAAATATTGAAGGTAATGATCCATTCTTCTGATATGTATCAAAATCTTTTTTTTAAAGTGTTTCAGTCGATCGCATCGAACAGTTAATACTGTTATAGAAAACCGATTGCAAACGCTTTTGACGATAGCAATAAATGTAAGACTCCTGTCGACTGATCTGCGGATGTTTTTATTGTTATCGCGAAATCTTGCTTCATCTGAAAGAATTGCGCTCATAAACGGTTTCTTGCTCAAAAATGCTTTCGTCCAGAATCGTTGGGTATGCTTGTAGAGTACGAGAACGATTGCTCGCACCGCAATTACTGTGGCGTTTCCGGTACGGTTTTTTCAAAAACAAGTATTGAGAAAGTGTGACAACTTACTGCACATTCGGCCAGTATAATTTCTAGCGCAGCAATTTAAAACCTACCGCGCATAATCTACTTGCATAATTTAGTCCACAAATGTATCGTTGCAATCGGCCCGAAACGCGTATGTCTGTGACGCGTCTTACTTTCTGCTTTTTCTCTCGCTCGTAGATCATATGCGACCCCCCCCCACTTTTTTTTTTGTTGCCATGTTCTGATAAGTCATTAATGTGCTAAGTACATCGGTTGTTGAAAAGTAGGTGTTTCTCGCACTCAGCGTAAAAAAAGATAAATATCGGCCGGCCGAAGTCAAAACTGCACTTTCATCTGGCATCGCATTTCTTCCCTCATTTGCGACGAATTACTTTGCGGCATTAATTTTCTGACGACAGCACTTATTCACGGAACCCATGAGTACCATTGGTCGACAAACGAGATGAAATTAAAGGAAAATAAAAAATCGACAAGAAAGTTAAACAGGGCACGTGTCTATCTGCCTAGCGTTTCACTTGGGGAGTGAGATGAAAATTTACCGAAAAAGCATCGACTGAAAAGTCAAGCGCTTAATGTCTACTGGCGGCCATTGACCCTCTGCGTCATTTGTATGAAATCTACTTTATTTGTACACAAGACAACCTAGCCGAGGGCAAACATTCCCGCCGAAGGTCAAGCAGGAGCTGATGAAATTTAATATTTAATTATTCCGACTGTGAATCGCACATCTGCAACTCCGTATTGCGAGTGGGTCAGAAGGTATGTAGAGGACGTGCTCCATTAATTCGTGGTACGTTCACTCAAGTTCGCGGTGCGTGTACGGCTGGTCATACGCTGCGGACAGCGCTTCATTGCTGCGCTGCGAGGTTTTTTGTCGACCAGAGATGAGAGCTGGTGAACTCCGTAATGTCCAGCATAAAACTAACAAGGCTCTGTTGAAACCGCGTGAAATCTTTGATGCTCAGAAGACTATTTACGGGACTATACACATTCAGCCGGTAGAAAGGGAAGTAGGTTCCGGTGTGCAGGCAGCAGATGAACGAATTTTAACAGTCTCTGTGATGTTATTTCTACATGAATACTCGTTTGCATTCAACATATAGTCGTAACAGGTATCATGAACATCTGGATGGAGCTTTGCAGATGTGTTGCGTGAGACGCCATGGCTGCCTGTGGCCTTGTGGAGAGACGTTGTGTGTGCAATCTTTCTTCAGTGAATGCCTTCTTCCTTTCTTCTTTAACTCCCTCCTTTATTCCTTCCCTTACGGCGCGGTTCAGGTGTCCAACGATATATGAGACAGATACTGCGCCATTTCCTTTCCCCCAGAACCAATTATTATTATTAATGCCTTGCTACTTTGACGCCTCGAAGCAATTTTGTGCTAGCCGCATGACTGATAGCGGGAATCGAGTAATAAAGATAGCGGGTACTCATCTATGTACGCGATGACGTCGCCCATAGTGTTAGTTTTCTACCCCAGTGTTGTTTCGCTGTGGTCTACATTTACGTGTAATAATTTGGCGACTGATCCGGAGTTCCCAGGTTTGAACCCGACCGCGGCGGCTGCGTTTTTATGGAGGCAAAACGCTAAGGCGGCCGTGTGCTGTGCGATGTGAGTGCACGTTAAAGATCCCCCAGGTGGTCGAAATTATTCCGGAGCCCTCCACTACGGCACCTCTTTCTTCCTTTCTTCTTTCACTCCCTCCGTTATTCCTTCCCTTACGGCGCGGTTCAGGTGTCCAACGATATATGAGACAGATACTGCGCCATTTCCTTTTCCCAGAAACCTATTATTATTATTATTATTATTATTATTATTATTATTATTATTATTATTATTATTATTATTATTATTATTATTATTATTATTATTATTTGGTTGGTCGCAACTTTATTTAAAAAGTCCTGCAGAGCTTTCGCCGAAGGGGCCTTAGGTCTCCCACGTGGGGACGGCGAGGTGTTGCCTCGCCGTCGCCTTTGCAGACTAAAGTGTATGGGCAGTCTACAGACTAAAGCATTTTTTTTTAAGGGTTAGGTCAGTTCACGGCGCCGCCGCACAGTGGCGTTGATTTCGTGAAAATCGCCAATACACACCGTGAACAGGAAACACTATATCTGCTCATCGTGCACATTTTCTCAAATTATGGCTGCGACAGCGAAGCCTGAGCTCTAGAAATACCCCGAATACTAAGTTTGGGGGGGGGGGGGGGGAATTGTGCACATGGTGAGGACGGTTTCTCGAGATACCAGCCCCGACCGGGTTGTTAAAAGCCCTTCTTCCCTCTCGGCTCCCACCAACCGCTCACGGCGTCGGCTCCCAGGCACTAAGACATTTCGTTTTGAGCTCGGCACTAGAACCCCACAGCCGCGGAGCACTTTATCCCTTTAGGGCGAGTATATTTCACTGCTTTGTTTGTGCTTATACGAGTCCGTGGCGCAGTTCTTTTCCTCAAGCCTTAACGCAACGGCGTGTTCGAGCAAAAGTGGATCGTATTATACGCACACCGTATATGTACATATATATAAAAAGATGAAAACAAAGCTATGAGAGAAGCGAATCTACGCCGACATCGCCATAGTCTGTAAAAGCGTAATATTTCACCGGGTCGATAAGGGAGTTATAAAAACGGCCCGGGAGCCCGACAGGAGACTATGAACAAGCAGAAATAAGCGAAGAGCACACGGAAGAAACTGATAAAAGCTCCGGGATAAAAAAAAATGAAAGTGAGGAGGCCAAGGAGGGAGAGAGAGCGAGAGGTTCGGGATATTGCGTCCGCTTCGTTCAACGCTGAGTGTGCGAGCCGACAGTATATATACCGCTCCGCTTGAGCCCCGCTAGCGGAGGACACACATGTGGACAGAGAACAAGGGAGGAGGAGAAACGCTTGAAACTTTTACGCCCGTCTCTCTCTCTCTCTTTCTCACCATCCTCGTGCTCCCTTTCCGTTCTTTCGAAGTTGGGCTCTTGTTTCGTTTTAGCCTTAACAGTGTTCGATATTTCAAGCCCTCCTTTCTCTCTCTCTCTTTAGTTCCGGAACGGAACTCGCGCTTCGGCCAATCCGGCGTCGAGGACAACGTGACGTCATCGCACCCCCTTTCTGCTGCCCCTCCTATCAGTGCGCGCTGCTTGCAACCAGAAACGAAAATTGTAGAAGTCGCTCTTCAATGCTTGCTTCCAACCATCTCTACTGAAGTTTTTACTTTTCGCGCTGGAATCCTTCTGGTTTTCCATCTTTCAAGCTCTGATTCCAAGGCCTGTGTTTTGCCAATCAGTGTCGAAAGCTACTAGAATACTTTCCGCAGCTGTTTGCCTCAATGAATATGGGATGTTGGTCCTAAAGGCGTTGACGTTTTTTTACTAACTCTTTACGCGTCATTAGAAAGTCATTGATAGCAAAACAAAAAAAAGACAATAGCAAGTCGCGCGATTTCTACATTGTAGTCTACGCGTTCTTCTTGTCACGACAGTAGTGCAGTGGTGTTGTCAGCGCAAAGTGCAACAAAACATTCTTAAATGTAGGACCTGATCCGCCTCGCTCATTAAGCGAGTGGCCGCGCGATTAAATCGCATACGCGCGCTCTGAATTCGCATCATAGTCCACTCACGTCGAGGGCCTTCCACCACACACACACACACACACAAAAATAAAAACATCGCGTCGGCGTGCTTCTGCGCAGTTGCCGCATAGGCCTTATGCTGCCTTTCCATCTTCAAGAAAAGTAGGCAGCGTGCATGTTATGGGGGCGCGCGCGTTGAAGACCCCATTCCACGCAGGTGTCGCACTCCATTACTCCTTTCCGCGTTTTCTTCGCGCTGGTTCTTTTTCTAGATATTTTCGCTCACATAAAGTACACTACGTGCTTCGCCCGTCAAAACCGGTGGTAGACTATACACGCTAGCGATTTGCTTTCCTGTTCTTTTTCACTTTTCTTTTTTACTGCGCGAATGATCGCCCCCTCCCTCCCACTCGGCAAAGGCGCTTCTCCGCACGACACTAGAGTCGCGCGGTGAAGCAACAGCAGCAGCAGGAGCAGCGCCGCGCTAGAAGGTGGGTGGAGGGGTGAGCGCTTGCTGCTGTTGCTGCTGCTGGCTGTTCTCGGCGCGTCGCCTCCGGGCTTCCGACATGTCGCCGCTCTTGGACGCTGTAAAAATTTATGGCGATAAATAAGACCGCCTCGGAAGGCGTTGTCGCGTGAGCGCTCCGAGGAGGCGATATCGAGGACGACCTGCGCCTCGCCGCCTCGCTTCTCCACCGCTCCCTCCCTAGAAGAAGAAGAGCCACTCCCTCCCCCTCACCCTCTTTTTATTTGTCCCGCCGCCTCCTCTCTCGAGCGCGCAGCGCTTCGCTTTTGTCGAGTCGGGAGTTTTTATCGTTGACGCGGCGGCGCTGTGAGTGAGTGTGTGTGCGTTGTGCATTCCTCCCTCTTTGCTTTTTTCCCCTCTTTCGCTCTCTTTTTCTTTATTTTCTATTATCATCGCATTGTTACTCTTAGAGGTCTCTCGCCTTTTTTACTTTTGTCTTCGCGATAGCTTGGTCCTTTCTTCCTCGTTTTGTTTGCTTTTTGTCTCGGACAGATGGCTAAGCTTTTAACACGTGGCCATATTTCTTTTCTGAAATCGATGTTGTTGCCATGGCGACCGAGCGAAGCAGCCCTGTCGCCTCTGGTGCAACTTCCAGACGTCGTTTTTGCCGCCTTACAAGTATACACCGTGCGCCAGCCCCCTTTGCCCCGATCGGCGGCTGTCGAAATAGTTTCTTGTAAAACCTGCCAGACGGCCGGCGGATCTGGACTGTTGCGCGAAATGCGATCCCTCCTTCTCGTCCTCCGTCTCATCTTCTCGCCCTCCATCTTTCCTGACCAGAGATAAGCGCAGACTGCGCATGCGCAGAATCTGTGGATCGTCAAAGTGCACACTATATACCGCGGTATGCACGCTACCGCTCCGTATATCTTTCTCTGGTGTTGCTTTAAATCTAGCACTTACATGGACAAAGCTCACGAGACATCTGCGAGAAAGCTGCAGCTAAGCATGTACAGGCAGAAAAAGTTTACAGGACGCTTGAGCTCTAGGTCAAATTTCTTTCAGCGCTGCTTCGCGACTCAGTCGCATGATCCTGATGAAATACTTGCAGGCATTTAATGCGGTTAGCATTGCGTTAAGGCGCTGCAATATATATTTTTTGTCGGCAGATCCTCAACCCGTAATCTTTTGCTACTGACAGTGCCCTAATCAATATTGAATAGTTCCCTGATATTCCTGATACTAAATGGATGGTTGGTTGCTTGGTTGGTCTTTAAGAAAGGAGATGACGCAGTAACTGTCTCTCTATATATCGGTGGACACCTGAACCGCGCCGTAAGGGAAGGGATAAAGGAGGGAGTGAAAGAAGAAAGGAAGAAAGAGGTGCCGCAGTGGAGGGCTCCGGAATAATTTCGACCACCTGGGGATCTTTAACGTGCACTGACATCGCACAGCACACGGGCGCCTTTTGCGTTTCGCCTCCATCGGAACGCGGCCGCCGCGGCCTTGGTTCGAACCCGGGTGCTCCGGATCAGTAGCCGAGCGCCCTAACCTCTAAGCCACCGCGGCGGGTATATTCAATGGAAGCAGCGTAATATTTAAAGTATGGGCCTTTCTGTTGAGCAATGCAAGTCAGTAAAAGAGCGATTATACGGTTTTCTAATCATAGATATCATCAGCACTGATGTTACAAAACAATCATGTTTGACTCACCGGATTTAATTTGCTCTCGCTATTGCCCTTATTCCTTGGCAGCAGCACCGATTATTAATCCTTCTTGCTTACGTAAGTGGACAATATCTGACGCACTGATTTTTCTGCCTTGCGATACGGTGCAACCTTACGTACGGCTACCTTCGCGTCTACTGTTTCGCGAGGCGACCAACATCGCTGGCTTCAACAGGTGATTTCTCCGGGGAATCATGGACTTCGGCGAAGCTTGAAGCTCAGAGCCTGCGTGCAGTCGAGCACACTCTGCCGAGCTTTGATTGTGTGCTAGAGCGCGCAGGATCTCGAATTATTTGCCCAGCACATTGACTTGTTCGGCTATAGCGCGCCGTCAAGGGTTAATCAAGACTGAAACCTAGCTACTTATTGTAACGCTGCTAGCGCCTGAATAACGTCCGCCAGGGAAAAATAAAGACAACGCAGTATTATATGTTGTCTCCATTGTGATGTATCTCTGTAATCACGTATTCAGAAATGAGAATACTAATAATCGTTAGCGATTGGACTGACTATGAAAAAATCTTGGTGACTGTTATTGAGCGTATACCGACATTACCAAAATGTAGTTGCCTCTTTTTAATTTTTTTCATCAAGTTTTTGATTCTGCCTCTCAAGTGTTCAGCATGCTAAATAATATATGTATCGGCGTTGCCAATCGGCGTAAATTAGTGGTACCAGTAGCAGTGCGACAGTTATGACTTAATTTTATTACTATATTTTTGTTGACAGTTTTTCTTCTTTCTATTTCTTTATTGACCACTTTATTTTCATCGTATGTGCGTGCGTGTGTGACATGTTCTCCTGCATAACTGCTGAGGGCGAAGAGACCTGTTCTACGCTTAAATAAACTAGACTTGCGCAGACTGACAGAGAAAAACGAATGAAAGTTACAGAAACTCATGACAAATGCTACTACTTTGAAAGAACGCACGGTTTAAAATCTTGCTTGATTCGTGAGTTGCCCTGGGAAATTGTAAGAAGGCGCCGAGAAGGCCATCCGCCTTTTCCTTTTCTTACGTGCCAAATGCCTCGAAAAGGTATAATCGCGTCATTATGGGCAATCAGGATTATGTGTTCGTATGCCATCATTTAAAAAGCCCCCCAGCTAGACGTAATGGTTTCTGAATTAAGGCGGACACTGCAGACAAGTCCGGGATACCGTTATTCTGCTCACACTACAGATTTCTCAATAGAAGCACGTTAGGAGACATATCGTAGGCCCGCGAGAGAAGCCGGCTGCGTCTCCTCACTTTGGAAGTGGATACAAATGACTCCGAAACAATAACTGACGTCAAGACAAAACATGTACCAATACGCGACAACGCCTAGCTCACTCCTCTTTTACAGAGAAGTTGTTAGCGGCTGGCTTGTGGCGTGAGTGTCGTCGTCGTTGACGTGACGCATCACGTGACACCGTGTCATCTGACCTCACGTCACCGGTCACGTCACCTGCAGCAAAGAGAAGTCTCAATGAGCTCACCCAGACGAAAAACGCAACAGAAAGTTTTGTGTGGTCATGACAGAATTTTTTTTGTAGTAATTTTGGCCATGCACGTGCAGTACCAAAAGAAATTTTTGTAGTAACAACAGACTTTTCTGTAGTAGTTCTCTGTCCCTTATCGTACTACAGAAGCTCACTCTACAATTCTGTAGCAAATCTGTCGTTGCGACAAAACGTTTTGTAGTATTTTGCTGTACAAACAGCTACTCTAGTCAAATGCACTATCCCAAGTAGCACAAGTGATCGGCCCAACATTGGAACTGTATTGGAAAACCTGGCCCTACGAAGGAACAGGAGGGGACCATCATGTTGCAATACTGGGCTGATTAACTGTGCTGCTTGGGATAATAAGTAAACGTAATCGTAGGGGCATTTTTCCCTCAATTTTTACGGCCATTTCCGCTCGATAAAACTCAGTATTAAGAAAGGGCCGCTGGAAATTTAAAATTTTACACTATAGCTCCCTTTCTTCTTCGTTTTATGTGAAATCAAGAGGACAGAACGATCTGAAGACACACCGTCATTTTGTGTACACCAGCGGTGACAATGGCGTGGCGCAGTTAATCTCTCAGAAGAGACCTCGTTTCTGCGCAAAGCATTACAGTGCGTGACAAGAAACAAATAAAGCGGGGTGAAAGGCTTGGCTGAGAGGGCGCCGGAATGTGAAAAAAAAGGACCGAAAAAAATCCTCAGATTGGACTCTCCTGCTACGATTGTAACCCCACAGCACCAGACGTAATGGAGGCGACAGAGCTCTGAAAAGAGAGAGAGAGAGACATGGGGTAACGAAAACTAAGAAAGCGCGGAGGCTTGGAGTGTACAGAGCGCGTCTCCGGGACGAAGAATGGTTTTCATTTCTTAGCCGGGCACCGTCCTGTATCAGTAGCTACTTTCTACTCTTCCTAGTTATTGTCCTTGCTTCACGGCGCGTTGATAGCGCCGCTTCTATCTCCCAGCCCGAGCTCCGTTATTAATTACGTGAGTTATTGTTTGCGTTGCCGCTCGCTTTGTCGCAGAGAGAAAGAACAAACTCGGTTTCGTCCCGCACAGCGCGCCCTCCTCTCCTGAGCGCCCCGGACGCGCCGTCTTTCATCTGAAGGGGCTCCATTTCAGCGCTTTTCGGCGCTCTTTTATTATTGCTCTGCTTGTGTGATGCGTGAAATGAATTTATGGCATTGCGTTAACTGATCTTGCACAGACTTCCTGGTTGCTACCATAGAGGACACCAGAGCAAACCTTCGAAAGGGGAAAACATTGTACGTTTTACCTGAAATAAAAAAAAAATATTACTATTAGTAATAATGCCGATACTACAGTAGTAATAAGTATCGTAGTCTTTGTATAGTTTTTTTCATGCGCTCTCTTTTCAATGTCCTGGCACGTCTGTCCGCATGCCTTAACCAACATGCGTATCCAATTGCAATTCTTGGATGCAGCTTTGTCGGAAAAAGTTAAAGATAGGTTACTTGACAATTTTAATAAAATACGAGGATTTCTTCCTTACAGGGCGAGACATCTGCAGCTCACATGAGCAGTTGTTGCAGTAGCCGACGTAGCTAGTTGCAGCTTTATTGCTTTTGTTATTTCGCTCCTTACGTGGGCGAGAAATCGGGAAGCACTTATTTTGTGGAAGTTGAATTAAGTGCAATTAAGTAGAAACTGAATATCGGTAACAACAAAGGTGATTGACTGTTAGTCCCACTGTTGCAGCGCCATGTAAGGATCGACTTGACATTTTGGCGGTTCCGTTATGAATTCTGGCACAAAGGAAGCTAGGTAACTGCCAAACTCGGCGCAGGTTACCGGAGCGCCGCGAGTCTTTCGTTCCATGCATCCTCACGGAAGCTGTCACGTGACTGGGTTACCGTCTCGCCGTATGCTTCCTTCAGGGTGCATTTTAGTACCTTCCTCTTTCGGACCCCTTGTTCACCTGAGAGTAGTAACGGTGTGTTTGAGTGACGTCCCACGTCGAAGCTCGTGCCTAACGCCCGGTTCCTCGAAGCCTAATTCGGTGAAGTGCGCTTCACTCTTACGTCTCATTTATCATCATACCCATCCTAATCATTTCTCTCTTTCTTTGAACTCCCGTTGTTTCCCCCGCATTACCCGCGCCCTCTGCCACCTTCCCAGCCGCGCGCTGGCCCACCCGTGTTCTGCAGCGCACTCTCGGAGAACAAAACGCATTGCGCGCGCGGCGTGAAGACGATCGCTACGGAGCTGCACGGTGCGATGGGCTGCAGAGGGCAGCAGCGTTTTCCACGTCGCTGCAATTCCGTGCCCTGCTGGAGCGCACTTTATATCCATCGCCTCTCGATGACTGAGAGAGAGAGAGAGAGAGAAAAAAGAAAGAAACGCAATAAAGGATCGTGCTGTTAGAAGCAATGAAAAGAAAGTATGAATTACACGGCAGAAGCACACTACGTGCACGCACAAACACGTTGCTTCTCTTTGTATTTCGCGCTGTTCTATTCGGGGTTGTTTGCTATTTGCTCGTTTCTCGCTTTCCGCTGCCAGCGACGTACGCGCCTTTTTTCGTTCCTCGTGGTTATTATTATTATTTTTTTTTCATCGGAGAGCCGCGGCGGCGTGAAGAAGAAACGGGCGGCCGAGCAGGCAACAAAAGAGATAGTACGGACGGCGACGCGTATAATAGGTGCGGGACCAATGGGCGAGCGCCACCTCGACCGGCCCGCGCGTTCAATTTCAGAAAGCGATCCGGGCAATGAGTAGGATAAATGGTTCACACTTGCTCGGTTTTCAGTTGCTGACCTCTCCCTCGTCTCCTTATTCCCCTCGCCTCCCGCCCGACCACTGCTGCGTATTGCTCCTCTTCAGGCGGGCTCATCGTCGTATACTATATACAGGCTGCTACACTGCTACGACTGCACCCCACTTTTCTGCGTCGAAACCCCCTCTCCTTCTCCTCTCCTCCTCCTCCTCTCTCTCATCCGCTCTTCCTCCCCGCAGCGGGCTTGGTTCTTGGGCGCCGATGATTCGCCCTCGTGGTCCTCCTCGCTTTGTTCGCAGACTCCGTTCGGAGGAGAGAAGGAAGATGCGGAGGTTCCCTACATGGTGCGTTCGGATTTCGTGACAACTCTCGAGATAAATGTGCCAGTTGACGCTTGCATAACTGGGTGAAATTATACGCAAGGCGTTCAGGGCGCGCATGAAATAAATTTTTAGTTCGCTATGAGATAGCCATTTGCACTCCCCCGCACCCCCCCCCCCCCCCCCCCCAGGCCACGCATAGGAACTGGGTGTTCTCCACTGCATACAATACACACCGAACCGATGTCTTCTGCGACGGATGAAGCAAACGGGATTTGTTTTGTTGCGATAGCTACATTACGCTAGCATTTCGAGCCTTCAGCGTGGCCACCCCGTGGCCTACGTGGCTGGTCACGTGGTGCGAAGGAGCTGCCGGCGGAACCGAGCGGGGGAGGGGGGGGGGGGGAGAGTGAATGCACGTCCAGGGACGAAGATGAAGGAACGCCCAGCGAAACGGAGCGGCGAGAGACCGACTTTGCAGTTCGACTGAGCGAGTTCCACTCGGCCAGATGTAGCTATCGCGTCACTCCAGGTTTAACCAGAGCTAAACCGCAGCCATTTTTTATTTAGTTATTCCTCGAATACCCCTGGGTAAGGGTTTTACATGAGGGGTGGGCGGCTTCACAGAAGAAGGTGTTCGATTGTTGTTCTGAAGTTTGCCGTACTGGAATGGTGCACCGCTTCTTCAGGAAGATTATTCCAGTCTTTCGCTGTATGTAAAAAAAAAAAAAAAGGGAGTAAAGACGCGACGCTGTGCGCGCATGGGCGGGTATACTGACTTAGTATGACTGGTCCGGGATGAATGATGTTGCTAGCAATTGGAGCACGATATAACTTATGATAATGAATGAGCCTTGCTATTGTACGTCTAATTTCAATTCGGGTATGTTCGCATTAGATTTCAGCGCAGTGACCCTAGTATAAGAAAAATAGTCGCGAAAAATAAAACGGGCTGCGCGGTTTTGGACAGATTCAAGGGTGTTAGAAAGATTAGTCTGTTGGCGGTCCCAAACAGAGCATGCATATTCAAGCTTGGGCCTTATAAGAGATTTATAGGCAATGCTTTTTACTAAGGGGGAGGTAAATTTCAAACTTCGCCGCAGGAAACCGAGGGTGCAGTTAGCCTCGTTAGTTATTTTAGCTATGTGTGACTACCATGAAAGATTTTGTGTAAAAATAAGTCCAAGATATTTGTACGATGACACAGAGGATATTACAGAGTTACCAAAACTAAAGGTGGGTGTTAGGTATGAATGGCGGCGACGGAAAGAGAGTAGTGAAGTTTTATTAACATTTAAAGACATTGACCAAGCTTTACACCATTTTTCTACTGTTTGGCCGCAGCGGTGGCCAAGTGGTTGAGCATCCGCCTCGCACGCGGGAGGTGCGGGGTTCGATCCCCAGTGCCGCCGGGTACCCACCGGTGATACAATGGGTACAAGCTTTCCCCTGGTCTGGTGCTCGGCTTATTTAGGGTGAAATGCTTGGGAAATGGGTCTTTGACACCACCTTGAGAAGTCGAAAATACCTTGGGCCATGGCGCTCTTTGGCCGCAGATGTCCTTGCGCCATAAAAATCTATCGTCATCATCATTTTTCTACTGTTTGTAAGTCACGTTGTAAAACGAGAACATCCGAGCTATCGTTAATGGGTCGGTAAAAAACACAATCATCAGCAAATAGACGTATTTTAGAAAATATAGCATTAGGGAGATCGTTGATGTAAATTAAAAAAACAAGGGGGCCCAGAACGGAACCTTGGAGGTACACCAAAAATCACAGGAGACAAAGGTGAGGAGCGGCTGTTTGCAAAAACGAACTTATGACGGCCGGTCAAAAAACTACGTAACCAATTATGGACTAAGGGATTAAGGTGTAGCCGTGAAAGTTTTAAGAAAAGTCGATTATAGGGAACCTTATCAAAAGCTTTCTCGAAGTCTAAAAACAGTGAATCTACAGGCATATTAAGGTCAAGTTGGGAGCTGATGTCTCTCATAAAAAGTGCTAGTTGTGTATCACAGGATAAATTATTAAGAAATTCGTGCTGACTAGGATGAAAGGAGTTATTAGAGACAAGGAACCTCATGATTTGAGAAAAGATGACATGCTCCATCAGTCTATAAAACATACGCTTGCAATGGATATTGGCCGGTAGTCAAGACAAGATGTCGGAAATAGTTTTTTGGGGACTGGAATGACCTTGCCTGTTTTCCGATCCAGCGGCACCACTCCAGATGGCAGGGTCTGTTGAAAAATATGCAACAAAATGACGCTGGCAATTTCTTTAGTGTTTTTAAGTATACCTTGAAGTTAATGTCGTCAATTCTAGCAGATGATGTTGGCTTCAAGGTTTCTATTAATTTACAAATACCGCGAGGTTCAAACGTTATGTCAGGCATCGCAGGTTATTGAAGGTTAGGGAAATAGGGGAGGATTCCTTCATATTCTTTGGTGAAAACTGAACAAAATGCTGAATTCAATGCTGTTGCAACATCGGTGCAGCCATAGGAAGGTAATTTTCATCTATTATTGTTATCTATTTCTTTGGGCTTGGATGGATAACATTCTAGTATTGACTAGCGTTATTACGCAACATCTCAGGAACAGAAGTCGAAAAGAATGATCGCTTAGTTTTCGCAGCTCCGGATTGAAACGGTTTATCAATGGTGCGGTCCTTTTCCAAAGCGTTAGACAGGTTAGTTTCTTTGGCGAAGTGATAGAGCCTTTCTTCTTATTAATATTAAACCAAGAATGTTATTAAACTAAGGGAAGACGGTCGTTCACTTACGGTAATGGTAGAAATATGGGCTTTGATTAGATGCTGAGTTTTTAATTTAAAAATTAGCCAGTTATCTTTAACTGAACGACAAGAAAACGTACCAAGAAAGGAGGAACTAAACTCGCTTTTCATTGAACGCGGTGGGATCCCCTTTGTCGTAAAGAGATAGCTTCTTTTTTTTACTTTTTTCGGATATGTAATCTGAGGCCGATAGGTAGCGTGCATTACGGCGTGGTTGTTAAGACCGGGTAAAAGGTTAGTGCAGAAAGGTTATCAGGATTTGTGGCGAACAAAAGGTCGAGCAGGCTGCAGGACTGATTATTATGCCTTGTTGGGTTCGCGATGAACTGTGATAAGCCAAACGTAGCACACGTGTTAAGAAATTCACTTTCTTGGTTATTCTTCGATATTGTTGATACCATATTCGACCATGCTATCGCTGAGAAGTTGAAGTCACCGAAGAATAGAATTGGCGTGTTATAATAAGAACGTGTCAGGGTGCAAATTGCCTCGTGGAAACATGCGACGAAGCGGGAATCAGCATCCGGAGGGCAGTAACAAGCTCCTTGTATTAAAGGCGGGTGGGATATTTTAGTGCAAACGAGCAGTATTTCCAACGGACAGGATATATCAGTTCTGAAGAAATGAAGATTGCGGTTAGTAGCTATTAAAACCCCTCCACCGGGCCTTTCATCACGGTCACAACGGAATATATTAAAGCTATGTGTAGTCCTGAGGTTTCAATCGAAGAGTTTAACCAGGTTTCAGTTAAAATTATAACGTTGCTATCCGTGGCGGAAAGAAGGTGAGAAACTGAGTCAACCTTTGGCAAAGTGCTTCTAATGTTAGCATACAAAATATAAAAAGGGCATTTTCACGGGTGATCTTCAGGCTTAGCTGTTAGCTACGAATGGCTTAAGATAACTTTCTCTGTAGAATGATCATGAACATAGGTAATACTATCCACTGTTAACCTGTTATGTCAAAGCTTGTAATGTTTGCCTGAAGATTTCGCAAATGAAAAGTTTTTTTGCGGGCGAGCCGAGTGTTTGGTGCATATTGTGATGATACACTGAAACATATCTTTCAGTATACTCTAATTAGCCAGTATGGGCTCTTTAACTTGAACTTACAATTATTGGCATTGTTTTATTGGCGGTAAATGAGCCAATCCTGTGTGCGCGTTCAATGTCGACTGTGTATACAGTTCGATAGAAAGCTTGTCTTTGCAGAGTTCAATCACCAAACCTTCGGCTTCATCCCAAGTTTCTTCAGAATTATCTTTTATGCCATAGAACAGAAGATTTGATCTGCGGGCGCTGTCTTCGCACGCATCCAATTGTGACAAAAGTTGTGAAATTTTTTTCTGCATTTTCGTTCGCAATGAATTCAGCATCATCCAACTTTTCTATGAGGGCCGAATCAGAGGAGCAGTCTTTTTCAATTTTTAAGCAAGCGGTTCCGAATTTCTTCGAATGCTTCGTCATTTTCGACAACTTTGTTGGAATTGTTTTATATCCCGGAGTAAAGACTACCTGTCCCGACTTAATATCATCGAGTGCAGACATTATGTCAGCGGAAGTTTCATTGGGTGCGGAGCGAAGATTAGGCCCTGGATTCAGTTTAACATCACCGCATAGAACAACAATGACAGAACCACTTCGGCGCAGCCATAAGCGATGGCAAGACAACAGCGTGGGCTCGGCAGCGCTAGGAGCGCAAGGTAGCGAGTGCGAGGAGCGTGTAACGAAGCAGTTCGTTACCTGCGCCGCAAAATGGCGGTGAATGGGGGCAAAGCCCATCGTTCCCGCGTTGCCGAGCCCATTGAAGAGCAGCACAAGCGAGCCGCGCATTTTATCTTCGCTGGTTGATGTCGCTGGGGATCTGTCAGCTTGTGAACCAAGCGGTCCGATCGGTGCGCAGATTGGATGCTCCGTAGAACATAGTATAGGGCAGCTGTCCACGCGTGCGGCGGTACTTTCCGCTGTCGAAGGATTCGGTGGGACTGCGGGTGAGTGCAGGGGACCTCTGCGGTGATTTTTCACCACGTCGGGATCGGTCAAAGCGTAGGTGGACGAGAAGGCCACGGCAAAGGTGACCTGCACGGCAAAACAAAAAGGCCGTGAATGTGGGTGAAGACCATAGTTGCTGCGTTGTCGAGCCCGCTCAGAGGTTGTTTACTGGTAGCCGGAGTTCGTGTATCTGAAGTAGCAATATTCGCTTAAGGAAGGTCGCTTAACACTGCCTCAACTAACTCAACCGCAACGCGACTCATCATTTGAGTGCAAGAGAATATAATTCATGGGTAGCTCGAGACTTGTATCCCCTTCATCTGAAATGGACAGAGGACGCCAAAGTGTTTAAGATCATTCTAATGCTTTGCCTAGTGGTTCACAGTGCGAAAAACTTCCAAGTACGTACTTAATCAGCAAAACGATTTTTTTATGCGTCACTGCTTTTGTCTATCGCATCCCGCTGCATTGTCGTAAAGTGTATACATTGGGCGCACGGGGCGATACCTGAACATGCGATTGCGGGAGCATTTATTGTCATTTTCAAATCTCCAATTCACGTATTTAGCCGCACATTACGCCTCGTGTAGACCAGCGCTATGTCCACATCTGCTTGTGGCGCCTATTTGCGCGATTTTTGTTTTGAGATAGTTTCGATGTTTTGCCCGCCGGGCGAATGCATCCGTCCACGTAATTTCACCTGAAAATCTTTTGCTTTGTGTGGACGAGGACGATACCCTCGAGAGATCTGGCGCACGGGTCATGCGAAGCGAGGAGCAATGCACGATCCATAGGCAAACCCAATGGCCTCTATAGTTTTGACAAAGGCCGCACTTATTAGCTTGCGACCCTTAGCCAGTGTCACAGATATTCCTTGCATGTTATGCGAATATTTACGGATATTGTCCGACTCGGTCTAATAATTAAACAAAAAAAACAACAACCTGCACGAAGCCTCTGGCTCAGCCTAAACCTTATTTGGGTGTCCGCTATAGAGAACCTAACAGCGCATGCGTGAGTCATCTTGGTCGTTTGCATACGCTCGATAGGCTGGAGGACGACATCGAATAGTGTCGTTTGCGGGATCGATTTCACGTTTAGGTTAGCCAAGCAGCTTGACCAAACAGTTTGCAAGAGCGTCGCTGTAACCTTTTCTAAACTGACGGCACCAGGTTCCTGCTTTCGTTTTAGTCACAGAATCGCACCCGAAAGCAGTTTCGGAACATTATAGTCAGACCCCTATTAGCTTTCGTGGCTGTCGTCAGCTTGCAATGACGTCATCAGATAGCCGATACACTTGAGCCATTTAAATAGGTCACATGAGGCATGTTTGTCATGTGACTGAACCCCGAGACGCACTCTCTTGTCACAAATTAAGACCCATTGTAAGAATAATGCGTACGTATTACGCCATGACACCATGTGGTCTTGATATATTTCATCAGGATTTGAAATCTTTCAGGACAAACCTGCTGTGCTCACTGGGACTCGCAAACCTGTTGACTCTTCACTGTTTCTATCATTCCTTGTCATTGTCTTCACCGTTTTCATTGGTCTTTTGTTGCTCTTTTTTTTCTTTTCAGTGTTTTCTCTTTCACTGCTCTGGTTGCACCACTGTAAAAGGCGTATGGCTGTTATAGTCGAATACGACTTAGAGGGGCCACGACAGCCTATTTTCACGGATACCCTGCTTATCGCATTTAATTCTCAACTTGTTTAATTAAAATTCCCCCAATCTTCAGTTGATTCTGTGCGGTAAATATTTTTAAAACGAAACTTTTCCGTTTCTTCTGCGAAGTCTTTGATAATCTGGCAACCTCTGATCGCTGACGTCAGAGGGGCATACCCGCCCCGCGTCGTCTGCTGCGCGCTGTTCAGATGCTTGCATGCACACCGTAGACGGCGGTCGCTCGAAAAGTTTTCTTTTTTAGCTTATCGAAATAAAATTCATTTTCAGTGTTTTCTTTTCGAAAGCCGTCAGCTTAGTACGCGACCTGAGTGATCCTTAAGAAAGCGGACTTGCTCGTGGTACCCCTTTTCTGATTGTTGAGGAAACAGAAATCGATGAACCCCTGCTTTATCATTCACGCTCATAAACGGGTTATTTTTATGTTATGAGTGTGATTTATTTTGAGCAGTCAAGTGCTCCCGTATGTGAAAAGCGGCACGTGCCGTGCATGCCTTCGCCGATGTGCGCCGTGAAAGCCGCGGCGTTTTGTAGCTGGCTACCAATTTCTTGTCCGCTACTCATCGGCTCGATAATTAAACTCAAATTATCACAAGGTGGCACTAGAGTAACCTTGAGGCACGAAAGGAGCAGAGAAAAGTGTCGAATGAGACGACTTCCCCGCTGCATGTGTGCATTTGTAAGTCGAACATACATTCCCTTCGGCTCGTAGAACCCTTTTGCAGGAACCAAGCCGCTTGCAAAACCCTACGCGACTCGAATGCTTTCACTGCCCGCACCGATGAATAGTCGCCGCCGTCTAAATGAGTGCTTGAAAATAATAGTACATCATTTAGCGTTTACTGTGCGTGCGCATTGTGTCCAAGGAATGCGACGATCACGACAACTGCAGCCCCGCGCTGAGGTTGTTTACATAGCTGTGCGCAAACAGTACTGCTCGTTTGCTTGGCATAAAACGCAAGGTGGGCTCTCCTTATCTTAAACATTACGTAGCATTGCTCACAAATTGTAGTTTTACTCATTTACACACTATGATAACACTGCAATAAGCGCCGCTGATGCTATATCGGCTGCTTGGGAAACGCTTCGCGTAGGACCGGCGCTTCGCGCTAATTGTATCTGCTTCCTCTTATGTCATCATTATTTGATTTGAAAGCGCTTTAGCTAAAAATACGTTCGGACATTACTTGAATTAATGAAAACAACCAGATTTGTTGTCCACAGTCGACGCCGACGGCTGCTGCCGGCTGCCTTCAGCACATGCTGTGCAGACCGGGTCACATATCGGCACTTCCCCCTTATTGTACTCGCGCCCTGCGATGTAGGCAGTCGTCGCTTTGAGGGCACTGTAGCCAAAACTACGCTCGACAGCTATTTTCAGGCGCTAAAACTTGCGAATTCGCTCTCCGAAATCGCCGAAATCGCACACACGAATCCTGCGTACTCGCTAGGCCTCGTCACGAAAGGGGCCGGCGGTCCACCGGCGGCCGAAATTCAAGCATTTGGCAGGAGTTCCCCGCTGATTAGTAAGAAAGTGTGGAGACATGAAATGCAGCAGCTCGTTTCGCTTTTTTCGATAAGGATAAGGTACACAAGCGCAGTTTTTCGGGCCGTCTATTCACCGGGCGTGGAGCTTTCGCTCGGCCGCACAAGCCCAGGCGACGAGCGGCACCGTCGTGCGGCGTTTTCTGCCCGTGTCGTTCAGTTGCCTCGCCGATAGGTTCTATATGCGCAGGCACCGAATGAAAGCACATCTTCGCTGGTGCATGCACATCGCGTATATGTCGCCGTGGCTAGCATCAGGTACAATAAGTTTTAAAATTCTTAAGTTTATAGAATGTCATACCAGCTAGTCCCCCACCACACTCTGCCAGTTCCCACTAAGTTCACTCTTTACACTACTGCGATACGGGGTCGTTGCTCGTGCGGGCGTCGTCGTCGGTCTAGCTTGACAGACCAGTGCGTCAGCGATGGCATTTGCATACCGACCAGCCAACCGGCCACCGATCGCCGTCCCATCGGCCTAGTGTAACCGGACCCTATACCTATGCCGAAGAATAACTGCGTTACTATTATTTACGCTTTTGCGGCACCAGTCACTCATATATGGAGGACGTCTGCTACTTCGATCGCCCGCGGAAGTACAGGGGACAAGAGACCTCCCTGCGCACATTGTAGCAACGAGAGCAGACGACGTTGCTCCGTGTATGCCCTAGTGACGTCACGATTACATTCAATATGGTGGCCGCTGCCGGTGGGAGGAGTTTCCCGTTCTCAATTTCGATCGCATTTTTTGGCATATACAGCGCGTCCAGGGCAGCCAAATTTCGGAAACTGAATCATAAGCTATTGTATTAGTTACCGAAGCACAAAACTGCAATATGAAGAACGACCATGTCATGGCCCCTTTAAGAACGCGGGGGCTTTTCCCCATCTAAGGACCCCTCTTCCAGCCAATGGCGTCGGGCGCCGTTTCTCACGACCCTGCAAGTGTGACAAAGCAGGGGATGGTAGATGAAAGGGGATAATCCCTTCTCTGTAAGATCAGGGATAGACCCCTCTCTCTATATTGTGGCGCCGCTCCCTGCATTGTCACGCTAGCAGAGTCATGAAAAATCCGCCGACGACATTGGCTGGAAGGGGGACCTTTGGCGGGGAAAAGCAGCTGCGCTCTTGAGTTGTATCCGACTATAGTGGGAACATTACATAAATAAATTAATAACTAAATAAATAAATAAATAAATAAATAATTTGTCTTCCGCCTTACATATACACCTGAACCTTGTGTCAGATTACGTGCACGCTCCCTTGGGCTATTTTCCTTTCTCCGATTTCTCTCTCGTGTCACGCTAACTTCCTGATCCGACGAGCTCAACTTAACGCCTCTCAAATTTCGACACGCGTCAGCGAAATCCCCGGCGCCGCATGTACGCCACTTGCAGTTTCTTCGGTTCACTTGGCCCCTCAATTTCATTTTTTTCTTTCTCTCCTCTTCACTTCTTTCATCTTGATTTACAGTGTCCTTCTTCCTCTTCTTTCTCTCCATCTCCGCCGGGGCACTTGGCGCCCTCTTGGGGGCTCGGACGCGGGGTCCTAGCCCGCGAACTGTCGCCCATACCTCGGCCGTGATTGATCGTTGCGATGGTGTTCGCTTTCGCGGCAAAGATCCGGCGCACGCGTCGAGTGCTTTTGCGTCGCGCTTCGTCGAGTTTTGCAGCGGATTCTGTTTCCTTGAACCTCTCCCCCTTTTCCTTTGCTGCCTCCTTCCTTCCTTGCGGTGCAATACGTGCGAGGAATTTAGCCGCGCTGCCAGCGCTCACGTTGAAGCGCGTTCTATATTCTTTCGCTTTCTTTATATCATTTGTCTCTTCAAAAGAATAAATCACAGCGATAAGCGGATCACGCCAATTCTCTGTCCGGCCGTAATGGATGGAGTTTCTTGTGAAAGAGCAGCTGAACTGAGGTTTTGCAAATTTTTCTGATAGATGGTACTTGCTCCGGGCTGAGGAACAGGAAACGCCCGTCACCTTGCAGTCAATTTATTTCTTGTAGTTTCTTGCTGGGGGATCGGTGAAGAGATTGGAATTTTGTCGAGTGCCCTCGGTGTAAGCAGCACAGGGTGCTTTTGATTTTTTGACGTGGCGTGTATGTAGTGCGCAATTTGAGGCCAGACCTTCCATCGAATCACATCAATAACGGATCCCGGCCGCGGCGGTCGAATTTCGATGGAGGCGAAATTCTAGAGGCCCGTGTGCTGTGCGATGTCAGTGCACGTAAAAGAACCCCAGGTGGTCGAAATTTCCGGAGCCCTTCACTACGGCGTCCCTCATAGCCTGAGTCGTTTTGGGACGTTAAACGCCCATAAATCAAATCAAATCAAAGATCAGTAACGCTTCTGTGGAGATTCTATGTGTGTAACTAATAATTTTACTTAGTATTCTTGGTCCAGTTGTCGTGAAGGCGAGAAATGCTAGGTTAAGAGGAGCAACCGAGGAAAATAAGAAAATACTCTCCAACTTCTCCCGTTCCCTCGAAACGATTATGCGATCGTGATGGTTTCACCCCCCCCCCGCTCCGTCCCCCCCCCCCATCCCCATGAGTGCACCTGCTCCCAGGCCACATTTGGGCCACAGGTGCTACATTATCAAGGCAGGTGAGTGCAGGTGACAACTGCTCGATAGTGTAGGTGAAAACTGCTAAGAGCTCAGGTGAAAACCGCTGGAGAATGGAAGTGAACTCTCCTCAAAAACATGGATGAAAAGTCCACAAGAGCGTAGGAGAAAACTCCTTGACAGCGTAGATGGAAATTACTCAAGGGCGTAGCTGAAAACTTGAGAACGTCGATGAACAGTCCTCAAAGCGGCGGGGAAAACTCCTGGAGAGCGTGGGTGCAGCCTCCTTCAGAGCTTGGGTTAAAACTCCTTCAGAGCTTGGATGAAAATTCCTTGAGAGCGTAGGTGAAAACTCTTTGAGAGCGTGGGTGAAAACTCTTAAGAGAGTTGGTGACAGCTCCTAAGAGAGTTGGTGAAAACTACTCAAGAGCACAGCGCATGGGAAAATTCCTCTAAAACGGGACTGAAAACTCAAGAGCGTAGGTGAGAACTCCTCATTAGAGTATGTGAAACTCCACGTAAGCATAGGGTGAAACTCCTAACGGCATTTGTGAAAATTGCTCAAGAGCGGGAGTGAGAACTCAAGAGCGTAGGTGACGACTCGTTGAGAGCGAGAGCGCACGTTGAAAGTCCCAACGTCAGCATATCGGGAGCTTACGGTTACGACGAACTACAACAATGGCAGCGACGCTGTTTACCTCATAGAAAGCATATATAACTACGCAGTAAGAATTCAGAGGTGACGTTCCTTTGTGTCATCCAGGTAAACGTCCACCGCGTCTTATACGGGTATGATCTTGATGCGCAGCGGTACCCTAGGCCGCGTGATAAGGGCTTTTCTTTTTCTTCTGACCATCGTCACATCGTAATAGTTTAATTACCTATCAGTTCTTGGCATCATGACCCATTTCTCAACGCTTAACACGAATCTACGCTTTTAAACCCGCATTCTCTTTGCTTGCTCGAACGAAAACGAGGCGAAAAGTGCCGACACGCATTCTTGACAAACGCATTCTGTCCTCGGAACGCCATCGCTGCCGGCAGCACCACAAACTAACGATATGTCTTCGGGCGGGAGCAGCTAGCGATCGCTCCTGCGGCCGAGATCGTAACAAGGGGCTGCGTCCAGAACGGGAGACGACGATGATGGCACAGCCAACACACGCACACCCCCCGTCTTGTCTCCCTCTCTCATATTTCCCACTCGTTCACCTTTTCCGGTGCTTCCTCGCACTCCGTAAAAACGGGGCCCGAAAGGCACTAAAGGAGGGTTGCGGATGGCTGCCGTCCCTCCTCCTGTAGCTGCCATATAGGTTACAAGTTGCCGGCGAGACTCGAGGAGGAGCGGGGCTTGCAGAACAGGGACGGCGGAGCTGCTTGTGGCGGAAACAATAAGAGCTAAACCCCGCGGGGCGGCCCGGCAAAACGCGGCAGCAAATGATGACGCGCCGTGTCTAAAACGGGATGCGTGATGTACGGGCACGCTTTTAGGAGCCGGCTGGTGCCGCCGCTGACGCTGCCGCGAGACGCGTAACTCAAGGCGAGGACCCGGCGTCGTCGGTGAAGCCCTGTACGCGCTGCTGCGGCGACCCCGGGGCGAAGGATGGCGCGGACCCGGGGCCCTATTACGAGAGCCGGCCACCATACGTCAGGGGTTGCCTGAGACGCACCTCTCGCCTCCACCCTTCCAACTCCCACCCAGCGATTCATCAGCAGGTGTAGCGCGCGGGAGACGGTCGGTGGCGGTCACTCCCGTGTGACGCGAATAACTACGAAAATAACGTGCGTCGGGAAGCTCGCTGTGCGAGCATCTCGAAGGAGCGGCGGCGAGAAAAAAAAAAGAAAAAAATGTCCAGCATTTGCCCAACCCCTCTCGCCCCTATCTCGTGACGGCGCGCACTACCATATTGATCGCATCACCGCATGGGGCACATTCTCGAAGGCGAGATTCTTTGTCTCGACTAACACGCGCGCTTTCCGATGTCTTCCTTTCCATCTCGTTTTTATCTTGGTTTTAGAAATGGGGTCGTCTACGTCTGCCTTTCAAGTGGTCATGTAACGCCTACGTGTCTCTGTCGTCCTTTGGCTTGTTCTTCAAGCGTTAATTCTATTTTTCACTCTTTGCATTGTCGGATGTAACTCAGGAACAAAATGCCAAATGCAACCCAGAGGAGCTTCTGCAACCAATGACGTTGACCTATTCTTAGTCAAACGCCTTGCTGGCGCACTCTACAGGTACAAGGCGGTTGACTGTCACATCATAGCATTAGGTCTAAGTAATTGGGTAGAGGGAATCTTTCACACCTTCGCTCTCAAGTTGTGACTGACTATACCGTCTTTCCCTGTTTCTCTGTATTTTGCTCTTTTAGGCCGTTTTATCTTCTTTCTATCTTGAGTTGCCCTTGACAGAACAATCCTTGCTTAAACGGTTGATCCCTTGACGAATTGCCGCTTTTATGGCTGTATGTCGGCGAGCTACGCGGCATCTCAGAAGCATCTAAAGGCAGCCCTTCAGTCTAGATT
This sequence comes from Amblyomma americanum, assembly GCA_030143305.2. NCBI lineage: Eukaryota > Metazoa > Arthropoda > Arachnida > Ixodida > Ixodidae > Amblyomma > Amblyomma americanum. The sequence continues at coordinate 180,289 of JARKHS020034034.1, forward strand.
GGTTTGGTTTACGGGGGTTTAACGTCCCAAAGCGACTCAGGCTATGAGGGACGCCGTAGTGAAGGGCTCCGGAAATTTCCACCACCTGGGGTTCTTTATCGTGCACTGACATCGCACAGTACACGGGCCTCTAGAATTTCGCCTCCATCGAAATTCGACCGCCGCAGCCGGGATCGAACCAGCGTCTTTCGGGCCAGCAGCGGATCGCCATAACCACTCAGCCACCGCGGCGGCCTCTTCGGTCTAGACTATGTGCGTGCTAATCACTCACTCACTCACTCACTCACTCACTCACTCACTCACTCACTCACTCACTCACTCACTCACTCACTCACTCACTCACTCGGTCCTGTGGCAGCAACTTTTTAGAAGTTACCACTTAATTTCTTCACACTTATTATACAGTGGGAGGAAATTTTCCAGATTTTTGTGAGAAGCATGCTCTGAGAAATTTCCACCCTCTCATGTAATTAAATGTGCAATTCCTTCCGGGCCCTAATAAGACCGTGTTGTGCCTCTGCATTGCTTTCAGGGTCCCAATTGTGCTTCTTCTGAATAGTTCGTTATTAAAACCCATTCGATAAAAAAAATTAACTGCCATATTTTATGCATTTTCAAGTGCTTATCCTTGCATAACATTCTAACTATAGAGTACACACACTCACCAGTCACTGAGACATATACCAGAGCAGTTGCAAAACGCGTACGTTATACTCTTCTCTGCGTCCGTTTCGCATGTCCCGCTTAAAACGATTATCTGCATCCGTTTTGCAAGATTATCTGCATCCGTTTTGCAAGTCTGGCTTGAGACCATTCTGAGCAAGACTTTTTAAGATATCAGAATATCTTTATTGCGTTCACAAACATGGACGCATTGTGTGAATGGGTTAAATGTCAACCAAGTGTTTCTATTCTTGAGGCTGTGCTCTCGTGAAGGTGGAACGAATTCAGGGCGAAGCTTGCACACTGCTTGTTTCACGCCTTTAGAACCTCTGTACTCGCCCTTACTCTCTTGCTCTTACTCTGTATGCTCCTATTAGTGAAAACTACAGCAGTTGCTCGAAACAGTTGGCTAATCCCGGGAAGACTGCGGTCACCTCGACACAGCTGCAACAGTTCTTGCAAGTTGGTCACTCCACAGTCTGTACCTAGTTTAAATCCATAATAGTGTCGCTTTAACAAGTCATGGGTCGTTTCTCACGTGAGGTCCGTAACATTTCCGTAGCACTATAAGCCAACTCCAGGTGTTTTTCGAACGTTTTGAGTTGACAGTCACATGACATTCTTTAGTCTCCTATTTACTGCACAACAACCCGTTTTTCAAAATAGCGCGGGAGAGTATTTTAAAACGGCTAGAACAGCAAAACCGAAACCGAAATTCAGTCCGTGGTTAAGGACAATTATTAACGTGACGCAATGGTGACGTCATAAACACTATAGAAATGCACTGAAGTAACGAGTGGAAACGATTGGTCCTGGTATAAAATGCCTGAGACGACTTAGTGGGGCAAAGAGCTGGCATTAACTTGCGCGTAATATGTGTAACGTCACAAATGCAGTGTTGCCAGCAGAAATAACCTGAACTGAGGCCACGGAAACAGTGAACTTTAAAATCGATTTGCGCCGGAATGAAATGTCGCACTGGTGCCAAACTCGCTTGGAGTAATTAGGAACTAGAAAAAGCGTACAGCACAACTTTAATTAATCAGAAAACGTTAAACTGTACAGGAATTCACAGGAAGGCGCTGTCGGCGCACCGCCACCCTCCACAGCAAGAAAATAGTACGTTTTCAGTTAAACTATTTAGACAACTCTTTCCCGCCACGTGCAATGGCCTCTTGGCACCGCAAACATCGGAAGCACATTGAAACATCGTCAAACTCTTTCCCTTTCCCTCGTACTCCTCTCTCCATTTTCGCGTTCCGCTTTCCGACTCGCGCGACACGGCGTCGCTCCGTCCTGAGGAGAACAGCGATCGGCTAAGAGCGCGCAGTGGCAGTTATATATACGCGTACTAATGTGCGGGCGCAAATGGGCCACACTGAACGGTAATTTCGGACCGGGACACGGCGCTTAACTGGCAGCGGCACACTTCTACTACGCTGGCGTGGGCGGCGCCACGCGATGGATAGCGCGTCCATCGGAGCGTGCGAAATAGCCGCGACAAGCCGAGCGCCGCCAGACGGCGCCGCGCAACAGCGCGCTGCAGCGTTGCGATCGCTGGCGGAACTGGCTCGTCGCACCGACGACTGCCGGCCGCTGCTGGTTCACTCGGTTCATTTGTCGGCCGACACAAACGCTGCTGGTCTCGATCCCAGCAAACCGAGTGGCGCAATTTTGAGCGCCACTTATAACTCTTGTACGTGCCTGGCCCTCTTTTAGTCCTTTTCATTATGGCCTCGCTGAGCGAGAGAGGGCGCCTGGTATCGCCGAAGACGTCGAGCGATTGGTTTCGACCGCACTGTTCGGGGTCACGAAGGGGCGCTGCTGTAGTGTGTTGGGTGGGTAAGGGTAGGATGAGCCAAACAAATATGAAAGAACGGCATGAAGGAACGGTATGGTCTGGCTGCGAGGGAGCGTGAAATAACGAAATATTCGATATAACGAACGTTATTCGGTTGCCTCTGGAAGCCGGATGTGTCCGGATGTAACGCGGTATTAATGATTGCACTCAGTAAGAAAACGCATTGCTCTCTAACTTATCTCTAACCTTACCACCGATACGAGCGGTAACAGCAGCACGGTGGAGCTTGAGCCTACGAAGGGAGGAAAGTATCGGTTTTAATAGGAACTGGAGCCATGTGGGAACTGAATCAGTGGCCATTTGCAATGCACTTGAATTCCTGCGCTGGGATGTCAGGAAAATGTGTACACAAGTCCGGATTCTTGGACATAGTTTTAATTGTACGCAGCTGTGGAATATTGTGAGGTACTATTATCGAAATATTGCTGGTAATGGTCCATTCTTTCGACGTAGCGAAATTCTTTCTTTTAAGTTTGTCCAACCCTCGCATCGAGTAGTTAAGTCTAGGCATTGAAAACCAATGGTGAACGTTTTTTACGGTAGAAAAAAAATTAATGCAAAAAAATTCAAGCTTGCCCAGGGGAGATCTGCGAATATATTGATTGTTATAGTGAAATTTTACAATATATAAAAAATTGCATTCATAAACTATTTCCTGTTGAGAAATGCGCCTGTCCAGGATTTCTGGGTATGTTTATCAGCTTTTTCCCCAGTTTTTTGTGCTCGGCATGTTCTCCGGAACTGCGCTAGCAAGCAGTTTCTCCTGGAAGAGGCACCTCTGCCAGCATCCTTCTCACTACGAGGACAGCACTTCGAGAGCTGAATGTCTTGGTCGTCCGGTGCAAAACACGAGTAAATTGTAAAACATTTTTTTTATTTCTTGCTAAAATATTTTTATTCTGCGCAGACAATGAAAAAAAAATCAGAAAACACTATTACAAGCACGTAAACACGAAAAAAGAAACAAAAGACGCGCTGCCTTTGAGGAAGAGCAGTTCAGGGAAGATGAAGTATTGATTTATGCTTTGTGCACTAAATCGAAGAAATTCGGATTTTCCTTTAGCTCAGTATACGCAGAAAAATCGAGAAACTAGAACTGGCTGCCGACAGGCAAAAACAAAACTTGAACTTTAGCCTTATGCACCAAGTCTTCTTCTTTCTCTCTCTCTCTCTCGCTCTCTCGCTCTCTCTCTCTCTCTCTCTCTATTGTTGCTGCTCAATATACAGTTTGCTAGTTTCATCCTCTGTATTCCTACTACAGAAGAATAAAGCTATTCCATCTGCGATAGGGCTTAATCTTCTTCATCCGTCAGAAACAAACCAAGATGATTTAGCGATAGGGGGCACAAGCCTCGTAGCTGTTCGAATCCGCTACACACTGTATAAACATTCAAAGCGAGACATAAAGGAAGTTCAGCGCATCTGCGAGCACACCCAGACCGTGTTGCGTCACGGGGGATCGGTCTTCAATCTCCACAAAACGCGCTCTTCCAGTCCGTTACGTTGTTGCAGCAGCGCTGGAGAAGGGAGAGGGTGGAAGGTGATTCGGAGGAGGAGAGGGCGGGCGCTGCGCTCGTTTGATTACGTCCCCTGCGGAGAGGCCCAATTTGAAAGAATGCACACTGGACAGACGGGAGCGCTGTCACTAAAAGCGATTTAAGTTTCACTCGGTGAGAGCCTGCCTGCTGGCCTTTTCGTGAAATGAGGACAGCTGTCACTATAACGCGACTGTAAGCTATAGTGTCGGAGGAAACCTGCCTCCTTCCCTTTGCGGGAAATCGGGAGCTCTTATAGACTAAACGCGACTGTAGGCTGTACTCGGAAAGAAGCTGCGTTCTATACGCTTTTCAGAATATTTCTCGGTGAAATAGTAATGTAGCCGGTACGTTCTTTTAGCGTTTGGCGCCGTATCAAAGGCAGCTGTACATTTCAGCGACGCCATCTTGCGACGATTCGCGCTTCGCCGTGTCTTTACGTGCGACAAATAGACGGGAGTGAGGCTGAGTCCAGCAGTTCCAATTTTCTCTGCTTCTGAGCACCAGCCGGTGCGTGATACAGCAAGAAACTTAGTGCATAGTTCTTTTCCTTATCCGGCAAATCTGGAGTTAAATTCTGCTCTGTACGTTACCCAGCGCTCTCATTTGTCCATTTCTTTCCTTCCATTGTCCGGAAGCACTAGTCGCTAGCACGATACTCGTAGTGTGAATCAGTGGTGAGAAATTCTTCGCTGAGCTCAAGGCACGGCAAGCGCGAATACGTAAGTCGAGCGCTTTAAATTGCTGCGGTTCACATTTTATGTCGCGCTTACCTTACTATACTTTTCACTCGTAAAAATACAGCACGGAGTGAGCGTGACACTTTCACCAGAAGCAAAGCCACAGATGTGTCAGTAAGATGTGCCCGCACATCGCGCGATGCTGGTTGCTCCGCCAACAACACTATAGTCGAGTACAAGTAAAAAAAAAACGGCTCTTCCCCATCACAGGACCCCCTTCCAGCCAATGGCGTCGGCCTATTCTCATGAGCCTGCTAGCGTGACAATGCGGGGAGTGGCAGATAAAAGGGACTAGTCCCCTCCCTATAAAGCCGGAAATAGTCCCATCCCTGCACTGCCACGCCACTGCCTGCATTGTCACGCTACTGACTCTAGCAGCTTCATGAGAGTCGGCGGATGCTATTGGTCGGAAGGGGGTCCATTAACGGGGAAAAGCCGCTTTTTTCTTGAATTGCGTCGGACTAGTAGTAACTATAGTCGTTTCACTGGGACGCCAGTTTACGAATGGCGCTTTTTTTTTTGAATTGCATCTGACTATAGTAACTATAGTGGTTTCGTTGCAACGCCAGCTTACGAATCAAAGTTCCAGCATCAGGCTTAATTTCGCTACTTCGGCTATGAAGTTCTCCTACAACACGAGAACGCTGGGTGCACGTGCGTTGCATCCGTAGATTAAGGCTCAAGTTTGTCGACAACGCAGCGACGCCGCTGCGTTTTGTTCCCGCACTAGCGGCTGGGTGGGGAAGCCGCCGTTGCCGCGAGGGGGCGGCGCGAGCGAGTTCCTCACCGAGGTTGCATGGTGCGCGTCTTTTCGGACGGGCGTTCGCGCCCGTGACGTTGACGGATCGTCGGCAGTCGACCACGGCGCGAACCCGCTTTTCTCCATTTGAATTACACTCACAAGCTTTAGCATCAGCAGCCCCGTGGGCGCACAATTGGTTTCTCTTCTCCTTCCGTCCCCGGCTCCGTTCATTTTTGTCCGCACCGTTCGGTTCACTCGGCTCCAATCCGAGAAAAGACGCCTGTTGTTCGTGGCTGGGCTTTCTCTCAAGACGAGATTGCTATGCTGCAAAGCGAGACAGCAGGAGAAGGCCCAGAGAGAGGGATGGTTGTTGAGACAGAAAGCCTCTTTTCTTGCTCCTTTATTTTTTCTTAGTTCTAGGAAAGGTATGGCCACCCACGACGAAGGCTTACGGCGAAAGAGAAATGTACAATACACAGGTAAAAGTGTATAATAAAGGCCAAAAGGGAAAGAAAAGCAGACGGGCGTGACGGGAAGCTTCAACTTCAGCAGATGGGCCATGTAGGGCTTCGGGATGCGAGGCTTAAGAATAATCAGCGGCTTACTGCAAGAGGAGGCCGGAGATGAAAATATAAGAAGCTGAAGCGAGAATGTATGTATGCGTGGCGAAAGACTACCAGTACTATAACGAGGTTACGTTAGTCAAAGCACATTATTCGGACGCCATTGCACAGTGGCGTTGTGACGCTTTTAAATTCATCGCTATGAGGTGTCTTCAGTGCACACTTTGTCATATGGCCGTCTCGAGTGCACCGTGAAACGCTGCTAAGTAATTGCGCTACGCGGGATTTCCATAAATATATCGACACAGCAGCGTTACGCGTAGAAGGAGCACGAGGAAAAGAGGCAGGGTTTAGCAGCATAAATATCATAACATATTACCCTACCTGGCAGGCCAGTTCAGGTGAGATGATGAGGATAAGGTGGAGCACATTCACAGAAAAGTGATACATGCACACGTGCATACCCATAACACTTTCACTGGGTGCACACAAGTCGCGAGTCCCCGAGAAATCTTAAAACGGACTGCGCCGCGCGTATATAACGCAGGGGCCGCGTTGAGAGCACTATTCCAAAAAAGAAGCCAAGAATTCTTCCAAAATAACGAGTCACTGTCTCAGTTAGACAATACTCAATTTTGCATTGCAGAGTTTATATTTTTCCCGCGCAGGTATTCTAAATCTATCGAAGAATTTAATTGAACAACCCAGTAATCAGAGAAAACTGCGCTGTATGACGCGTAATAGGCGTACTTAAGCAGAATTCATAGGTAAAGACTCCTGCCATGATAGATTGCTCTTCGTGAGTTATTCGTAGAGTTCTTTGCCGCGAACCGCATATTTCTTTATTTATTTATCACTTTACCCACAGCGCCACAAAGGGCATGACAGTAGGGAAAAGTGGATCTCGTTTTTTTTATTTTTTTAATGCGTTAGCATTAGAGCGGTTATGTGAACGAGAACCCGGCGTCCCTCGTCCCACAGAGCGTGGAGAGGTAAGCAGCAAAAAACTTCAGAATCGGATGACGTCAAGCGGGATACAAACGTATCAGATCTGCTTTCCGCTGCTTTAGACCACTCAGCCGCCGCCGCAACCTTTCTCCCCGCGTGTTAAAATGGTAGCCTTTCGCGCTGTGCGTTGGAAATCATCAAATCCGTTAATTTTTTTCCCTCTACAGGGGAGCTATCACAGCGATGTGTGCAGTTAATGCAGATACCTCGTGGTCAGTTGCAAAACGTGCAATCGCCATTGTTTACCAACACGTTCACAGTCGTGAACGGTCTCGTATGAGGAAACAAACTTTTGAGCAGAAAACGCGCATTTATTATCACGGGTACATTCAAGTTGTTGTTTTTTTATTATGTTGTATTGAAGCCTGAAAGGAACCAACGCACGAAACAACTAATACCGTAGCAAACTTGACTGTAGCGTTCACGCCTGTCTGCTAATAGGCATGTTCACTCTGCACTTAATGTACAAAGAACTCGTATATTACTCAGAATCCTTCGTGCATTTGCCCGAACTCAGCTTCTCTCAATGCCACTCGTTTCTAAACAATGGTGCAGAACGATTAGCTTGAACCGGATTGGATTTCGCAAACCATATTATTTTCTGCAACTTACGGAATCAGTCGGTCAAATGCTATGCGTATCTCATCACCGAAACTTGTCGCAGTCAAGCAGCATATAACTCTGGCACGCGTATACATTTTGAGCCCCATCGTTTTTTTTTTTGCTTTATTTCGTTAGCATGCGCGGCATCTCAAAATCGCATTTAAATTCGCATACCTTACAGCAACAGCGTACTGTACTACAAGAGTGCGCCGAATGTCTCACTAACGCATAATAATACCGAAAATCGCACTGGAGTTTCGGGACAGCCAGCTCGAAATGATGCATAAGCATAAGGCATGAATTTGGGGCGTCACCCGAGGTGAGGGGACGTTGGCTGGAAACGGGCGACGAAAACGCGATTTCCTCAGGCGTTACAGCGTTCTTCCATTTCTCTCACTGTGCGGCCAGAACACGACGACGGGCGAAGCAGGCTGTTTTCAGCGAGGAGGGCCGAAGTTCTTGGCAGCCGGAAATGGCGGGAAAAGAAAAGAGGGACTCAAAGACAAACGAATAGGAAACGTCTCACTTTCTGACGTCCGCGAAGAAAACAACGCTGCTCGCGGATTCGGCGAGCGGCATCGCTCACCAATGGAATACTCCTGCTGGTGTTGCAGAGCTTGAAAGCAGTCAGCTCGCGCGTGCGCACTCCGCTTTCTTTTCTTCTGCTTCTCGCGACCGGAGGGGCTAAGCTTCCTGGAGACATGAAAAAGCTTCCAGCGTCCGACTCGAGCGCCCCCTCTTCATCCCTCCAGTCGCAAGTTTGCTTTTCTCTCGGCACAGTCGATGCCCCGCGGTATTTCTCGGCGAATCGCCGGAGAGCGTATACATCCAGCAAATTTTGATATAAAATCGCCACCGCTCAGCCCAGCTTCGAGGAGGAAGCGCCGCCCGCGGGCTTTTCGGCACTTTTCCCGAAGCATCGTCAAGGAAAGCTGCGAGTTTGTTTTTTCATCTTTTGTTTCCTCTCCGCTTCGTATAGAGTGCCTGGGCAGGTTCTCATATAAGTTACGGTCATACCTGAGTGAGCAGTATACAGAGTTTGGCGGTGACATCTATCTATTATGGCAGCCGGATCGAAAATGGAAGGCGGCGCTAAAGATCGCATGGCCCGAGGCTTTATAGAAGCTGCTCAGAAAGCAGTGTAGAAGCGCGGCGGTTCGGGTGGGTGGAGGCTTTGTGCAAGAAGACGACAAACAATTATGGCAGGAACACTGATGGTCTTCTTTGTTTTTTTTTCTCCCTCACATACACGCGCACTCTTGAAGCATCTTTCGCAGTCGCTTAATCTGTATTTATGTCACATGGGTGGACAAAGAGGATTACGACCGATCTGCGAGTGAGCATCCTATGGCTTAAGATCTTTATTTTTTTTTTCGCTGTATTGGCGACGTCAAAAGCTCTCTGCTTTTATCGCATCAGTGCAATTCAGGGAGCATCTAATGCTCTGCCTTGTTTGCTTCTTGCAAAAGTGGAGAAGTAAAGTATTTCACTTATTTAGTTGTAACTATGCTCGGCACAGTTCACTCTACGCGAACCCCTCAAGTACGCGAGAAGAAATGGTAGTCTTGAGAACTGCTCACTCACTCACTCACTCACTCACTCACTCACTCAGTTGCTCACTCTCTCAGTGAATCACTCAGTCACTCATTCAGTCACTGACTGACTGACTGGCTGGCTGGCTCGCTCGCTCGCTCGCTCGCTCACTCACTCACTCACTCACTCACTCGCCCGCTAGCTCACTCACTTCTCTCACTAACCTCACGTCACACACCTCTCTTACTCACTCTCTCACCTCACTCACTCACTCACTCACTCGCCCGCTAGCTCACTCACTTCTCTCACTAACCTCACGTCACACACCTCTCATACTCACTCTCTCACCTCATTCACTCACTTCTCTCACTAACTTCACGTCACACACCTCTCTTACTCACTCTCTCACCTCACTCACTCACTCACTCGCCCGCTAGCTCACTCACTTCTCTCACTAACCTCACGTCACACACCTCTCTTACTCACTCTCTCACCTCATTTACTCACTTCTCTCACTAACCTCACGTCACACACCTCTCTTACTTACTCTCTCACCTCAATCACTCACTCACTCACTCGCCCGCTAGCTCACTCACTTCTCTCACTAACCTCACGTCACACACCTCTCTTACTCTCTCACCTCATTCACTCACTTCTCTCACTAACCTCACGTCACACACCTCTCTTACTCACTCTCTCACCTCATTCACTCACTTCTCTCACTAACCTCACGTCACACACCTCTCTTACTCGCTCTCTCACCTCATTCACTCACTTCTCTCACTAACCTCACGTCACACACCTCTCTTACTCACTCTCTCACCTCATTCACTCACTTCTCTCACTAACCTCACGTCACACACCTCTCTTACTCACTCTCACCTCACTCACTCACTCACTCGCCCGCTAGCTCACTCACTTCTCTCACTAACCTCACGTCACACACCTCTCTTACTCACTCTCTCACCTCATTCACTCACTTCTCTCACTAACCTCACGTCACACACCTCTCTTACTCACTCTCTCACCTCACTCACTCACTCACTCGCCCGCTAGCTCACTCACTTCTCTCACTAACCTCACGTCACAGACCTCTCTTACTCACTCTCTCACCTCATTCACTCACTTCTCTCACTAACCTCACGTCACACACCTCTCTTACTCACTCTCTCACCTCATTCACTCACTTCTCTCACTAACCTCACGTCACACACCTCTCTTACTCACTCTCTCACCTCATTCACTCACTTCTTTCACTAACCTCACGTCACACACCTCTCTTACTCGCTCTCTCACCTCATTCACTCACTTCTCTCACTAACCTCACGTCACACACCTCTCTTACTCACTCTCTCACCTCATTCACTCACTTCTCTCACTAACCTCACGTCACACACCTCTCTTACTCACTCTCTCACCTCACTCACTCACTCGCCCGCTAGCTCACTCACTTCTCTCACTAACCTCACGTCACACACCTCTCTTACTCACTCTCTCACCTCATTCACTCACTTCTCTCACTAACCTCACGTCACACACCTCTCTTACTCACTCTATCACCTCATTCACTCACTTCTCTCACTAACCTCACGTCACACACCTCTCTTACTCGCTTTCTCACCTCATTCACTCACTTCTCTCACTAACCTCACGTCACACACCTCTCTTACTCACTCTCTCACCTCACTCACTCCCTCGCCCGCTAGCTCACTCACTTCTCTCACTAACCTCACGTCACACACCTCTCTTACTCACTCTCTCACCTCATTCACTCACTTCTCTCACTAACCTCACGTCACACACCTCTCTTACTCGCTCTCTCACCTCATTCACTCACTTCTCTCACTAACCTCACGTCACACACCTCTCTTACTCACTCTCTCACCTCACTCACTCCCTCGCCCGCTAGCTCACTCACTTCTCTCACTAACCTCACGTCACACACCTCTCTTACTCACTCTCTCACCTCACTCACTCACTCGCCCGCTAGCTCACTCACTTCTCTCACTAACCTCACGTCACACACCTCTCTTACTCGCTCTCTCACCTCATTCACTCACTTCTCTCACTAACCTCACGTCACACACCTCTCTTACTCGCTCTCTCACCTCATTCACTCACTTCTCTCACTAACCTCACGTCACACACCTCTCTTACTCGCTCTCTCACCTCATTCACTCACTTCTCTCACTAACCTCACGTCACACACCTCTCTTACTCACTCTCTCACCTCACTCACTCACTCGCCCGCTAGCTCACTCACTTCTCTCACTAACCTCACGTCACACACCTCTCTTACTCACTCTCTCACCTCACTCACTCACTCACTCGCCCGTTGTTCCTGTAGGAAAGATGCAGAGTAGGGACATATCGACCGCTTGTGGTGTGTCTATCATTCTCTTCCGTCTAGTTTAGGTAGCAATCTTTTCTACCGGCTAGTGCCACATAACCATTGTTAGCTCAGGGCTGGCTGTGTGTTTTGTTAGGCAATGTTGTAATGATTTCACGCTGTTAAAAATCCTGAAAGACAATCATTGCGCCGACACCTTTGAACGAGATTTATGTGGGATCTGTCCCACAGGAACGCCGTTCTTCAACACCGTCCTTCTACGGCTGACCGGCAGCCGAGCATTTTCATCGTCCGAGGAATGATACTAGATCGAGTCTCGTCTGTGGCGTCAGTGCCCTTAAAATGGTTCTTAGGGCCGCGAATAAAACTTTACTTAAGTCCCGATTTACTAAGTCAGCAAATCTTCAACGAGTTAATTCAGTTTTTGAAGCTGCGTTCGCAGAAACCTTATTCACACAAAATGAGACCCTCGATTAAGCATTAGAGCGAGAGCGAGCACAGTGCTCTGTCCTGCATTTCGTTATGCAGAAGTGGAGGTTTGTTTTGAGGTGGATGTTACACTGCTGTCGGCAGCCAGTCAGGAATGCTACATACGCGTGCCATGCCAAAACAACGTGTTCGTGCGCAACATGTGCCTTTGAACCACGGAGTTGTTCAAGCATAAAATTATTACTAACTAGCTTGAATAATTCTTGACAGTAAGGCCAATCCGTTCTGATAGCTGGCTGATCATTAGAAAATGTGGGCTGCAGGGAGGTTTGTAATCGGCGCTGTGCTTTTCTCGCTGGCTGTCTCGAATGCCTCCGTATGACCAAAGTGAACTATAATAGTTCAATTTAGCATGGCCTCGTAACTTGAACTTTTGTGGCAACTAATTCCGAGCCAAGAGTATGTAGTCGTCCTCGGACCATCTCGCAACCTGATCGCGCGCATGCTGCCCGTCGACCCGGAACATCACAAATGCGAGCGGTCGCCGGTGGCGGCTTCGGCACGGCCAGGTGCAGGGCCTGTGTGAACGACAGCAAGCGAAGCCGGCCTTCTGTGTGGGGAGAGGACGCCCTTTTCCTTTTTTTTTTCCTTTTCGGCTTGCTTCTGTCTCCCTCTCCACAGGCGCACGCGCTGGGCACGCGCCTTTTTGTGGTTCGTTCCGCGCCGGTCGGCACATTCAGTGCGCCGCAGCCAGCCTCCCTACTCCCGGTGTTGCGGCGTTTCTTCCCCATTTCCCCATCTCGCCCTCCTAACCTTCCCTAAAGCGTTCAAGGTTTCCTGCGACACGCTTCTCGTGGCGGTGGCGGGCACGCGTGAAGTGAGTCTACTCTTTGCGGAGGTCGCCACTTCTTCCTTGCGATTGCAGCCGCCCTCATCCAACTCCCTCCCCTCAACCTTCAATGCCGCTCCAGCTTCCTTCCCGGTAGACCTTCCCGAATCACCATCCGCCTCTCCTTTTGTATGCTTTTGAAGCGCCTGCGGAGAGCCCTTTGGCTGCCTGCGCCGTCGCTTAACGCATACAGCGATTAGCTACCAGATTTTTTTTTTCTGTTGAGTCTTGCACCATTACCTGCTGCTCATTCTTCGTCTTGAAGCGTGGGCTGACTCAATGGCTGCCTCTCGTCAGCATACATTTCTTCGCTCTCAACGTCGTTTCCATTATCGGTAACGATGCAGCGCCCCCATTTCCTGATTGGTCGCAATGACCTTCGAGCGGTACGGCATGAGTCGCATGGCGTCCTTGACAGACTGTTCGTGCTTGTTTCATATTGACGATCTGTCGTTCTGTCTAGCTGTGCACATCGTCGGATACTTCGTGCTTATTCCAGATATTGTGCAGATTTTGCTTAGTTATGTACTGGCCCATACTATAATACGTACTCTATCGTTATAGAAATGGCGCCACTGCGTTTAGTTCAAGTTTTGTTTGTTATTGCGACGCACGCTACTGTATAGCCTGTTTTAATAATGCTTCTGAACTACCGAACATTATTTTTTTAACGATTTAGTGTACTGAAAGCTGCCTTATGTACTCTACTACACATGCAGTTATCATTCTACCTTCTTCGTTTTGCGTCGTGATTTTCCGTGATATTCCTGTTATTGGTGTTATTCTTCTTGCCGCGCCGCCGCGGTGTCTCAGTGGTTATGGCGCTCGGCAGCTGACCCGAAAGGCGCGGGTTCGATCCCGGCCGCGGCGGTCGCATTTCTATGGAGGCGAAATTCTAGAGGCCCGTGCACTGTGCGATGTCAATGCACGTTAAGGAACCCCAGGTGGTCGAAATTTCCGGAGCCCTCCACTACGGCGTCTCTCATAGCCTGAGTCGCTTTGGGACGTTAAACCCCCATAAACCATCTTCTTGTCGCGGAGTTCGCGCTGTGTTTATACTTTTTTCTTGCGCTTTTTGCGCCTTTTTTTTACCCTTTTTCCCGTGCTCCTGCACTCGTTCGACAAGTTGCTTGACGGGTGTTTCGTCTTTTCCGCGGCCGTAATTGTTGGCGCGAGCGCCCTCCCGCCCGCTACGCCGAGGGGTGGAAGGCGGAGCTGTATAAAAAAAGCCGCGGCTCAACGCCCCGTCCCGGCCAGGCAGCCCCGTCCAGACTGGCGCGACGTTCGCGCCGCGCCATCGCATTCGCGTTCCCTTGTGCGCTCGCATAAGTTGGCAGCGGTGGAGCGCGGGGGTTGGTTGGAAAACGCTGGCGATGACCGGGCTCACTGTGACGTGCGTTCGCCTCCCCCCACACAGCTTTAGTTCGTTCCTCTCTGCAGTTCTAGACGGGCACAAGGCTGTCTGTTGTGCGACACGGCAGCGGTGCGTGCTTTGTAAAGGCTTCACTCACCTTTGAGCACGCAATTAGCACTCCTCGTACACCCCGTATGAGTCTGACGAAAGAGAACTCGAGTTATCGTTTCAAGTTTTAAAACGTGATGTTGGCTACTGTTGGGTGGATCCTGCTCTTTCTTTTCTAAACCTCCTCATCTGCGTTCTCATTAGACTTTTACGCTAATCATTCATGCGTTTCCCGAGCATTTGTATTGCGAGCCGAATGAACAAACACACCTAAATTAGTTGCTAACCAGCGGCTTTCATTCTCCTTTTTTCACCCCCGTGTGCGAACGTTCTGTCTGTGCCAATCACTGGCAGACGTCAGCTAGGCTGCACCGTCCCCTGCCCCAGTTTCGCCCCTCCCCCATGTCCCCACTTCGTGCTCCGTAATAAAATCTCCCGCAACAGCTGCACAATCCTGGTCTCAAAACCACGTGACTTCACATCATCACTGCCTCGAGAACGGCTGTCGTTTCGAAAACAACAGCCACTCTTGCGTCACGACGAACGCTAACGCATGGGAAAGGAGGAGGGCGAGAGAACTCGTAAAAGGTCGCAGGAGGAAAAAGAAAAAAGAGAAACGAAGAAATTCTGCGGCGGTGCGGTCGGTCGGTTCGGTCTGTGCGGTGGGGGAATTTAAAAAAAGGTCCGGGACCCAAAACTGCTCGTGTATATACGCGCACGTCGCGTCCGCTCGTCTCGCGACGCTGATGCGCTTGTTATCGTCGCGACGGCAGATTGTCAGTGATGCGTCGCGGCACCATCTGCGCCCATCCGCCCCCTGGCGGCTCCCGCCCTCGCCCCCCCCCCCCCCCCCCCCTCCGCTCTATATGCTGCATGGAGGAGTAGAGGGCACGGGCGCGCACAATCTGGCATTCTTGCCGCCGCGGGGCGGTTTTTCTAGCTCGAGATTTTTCGCTCCGGGCGCGTGCCTCGCAGTTGAAGTTGGCGATCTTGTTCCTTCCTCTTCATCCGCCCACGTTTGGCTTTCGCCCCCCCCCCCCCCCCCCCGCCGCACCCTGGTTGCTCTATTTTTTACGCGAATTCGCGATCCCTTTCTCGAGCTGCGTTGAAGCGTTAAAGAAATGGGGGCCGACGTTCACTTTGTGTCTGTTTGGTGAGGGTGAAAATGTTTTCAGACAGTCTACAAAGAGTAGGTTGATGCGTTATTGGCAAAGAGCCACTTTTAGGCGTTTGTTGACACCTGACTGAATCGCACTAATATTAGGGGGAAAAAAAAAACTCTGTAAAACATTTGTCGTTTGCACCAAAGTCGACCGATTAACCAAATCTCTAGTCATCAATTGAGCCTAACGGTTTAATTGAACGCCAATTTGAGTCTCTCATGCCCTCGCACGAGGGAGAAAGGGGAGTCAGTAGGCATTCTATAGGTCCGTCCATTATGTCATAACCACGCAAGTTATGACACAGTGATGTTATCAACACATAACTTATCAAAATTTATTGCGCGCAGCTGCATTACTAACATTTTAGAGAGGCGTTTTTTATAATGCAAGGACATTGAAAGACGCGTGACAAGAGATAGATTTAATAAGAAACCACAGCGGCCTTATACTCTGGCCTGTATGGACAGGACGTACCCTACGTGAGTGATTAAAATACCGCTCGATCTCGCCATGTACAGAGGCTTTCTTCTATACTCTATGCAGTGAGACATTGCCCGTTAAAGCATGAAATGGCATTTTTGTGTTTTCGATTAAATTCCGCGGCTGTTGTGGTTTAAAACAAATTCAGCGTTGTCTCTGCACTTTTAAAGACGCAATATTGTTGCAGATCGTTCTACAGCGGACATTGAAAAAGCAGATCAAGTTGACTGCTCGTTCTGTACGGAACCTAACTGTTCTGCAATATGTTGATGAAACCCTAAGCACGTTCCTTCTTCATGGACTGCACAACCTATAAAAAACTCGCATGATGGACCGGCTTTGTGAATGCTTTGTATCAACTAGGTCTCATATCAGCCGGTTAGTTGTTAACATCGGGGAAGTGTATGCTCAGACAAGCTTGAAACCGAAGTGGCACTCCCTCTTTGTGTTCAGCCTTGCCTCCAGCTTTGTTACCTGGACCTGTCTTTGTTTTGAACCGGAAATTTGTGCTGCTTTATAAATGTTTCGTAAATAGTTGACGAGCCTAGAACATATTTCGCCGCAGTAAATACCGAATTTAAGAACCAAAAAAGGAGCGGTGGCCAGTGCATCCGCCTCGAATTCGGGAGGTGCTGGGTTCTATCCCCCTGCCGCTGGGGTCCTATCGGTTTCAAATGGGTACAAGGTCCACCGCGGCCTGCTGGTACTCGCTTCTTAAAATGGTCTTTTGACGGGTTTGATTTTGTTTTGGTTGAACTGTATGTTAAAGGGAAGCTGAAACGGTTTTCAAATTGCATGAAAGGCTGTGGTTGGGAAGAAGGGACTTTGAAAATCATGTTTGTAAATTTTTTCTCGATTCTGCTCGCAAAATGAGCCGCAATCGCTTGTTAAAAAGCCGCCGCCGACACGCCCTCTTCGCTTCCGGAAGTGCCGAATGGGGGGACGGAACTGGCGGAAGTGACGCCATTCACGGGTAGTCTGCCGGCCGTCCTGCTTTGCTTGCTGCTTTTTGGCCCGCGCTTTGGTGAACGACGGATCCATAATTTGCAAAACGCAGTTCTCAAGCCAGCTGAAGCAACGCGCTACGCAGCAACACAGTCGGTGCTGGCCGGCGATCCCCGTAGAAGACGTCACGACTATCCCGGCCATAAGCGGCGTTCGCTCGGCGCCCTGAGACGCTGGTGCCCGTTTTCTTCCAAAAAAACAGCTTTTTGCGTTTATTTCAGCCCTTTTCGATTGCGATATTCTTTTTCAACGGACTAAAAACTATAAAATGCCGCATCGAAAAGTGCTTCAGCTTCCCTTTAACTCTGTTTTATATACTGAGCGCTTATTTCTTGGAATATATATACACCGTGTCGCTTAAAGTTGTCTCCCCTGCTGTAATGCCCCCGTGCCGACGCAGGTATCCTGTAAATAAAATCTCCACGGGTGAAGCTAAGTTGAGCCTAACTGATCGACCTATCTTCTGTACATAAGCTATCCTCTCCTCTTCCGCCGTTCACACAAAGCAATCTGAGCCAGACCACCGTCCACTTTGTGGCATATTAGTGAAAGTCGCTGGCACCGATTCCTGACGTCGCCGGCAGAAACCCGACCAGGGACGACACAAACTGCGGCACCAGGGACGGCCTCGCATCTGCAGCCGTCTCTGCGTCGTCTTCCCTATGCCGCGTGCTGCCGCAGCGGCAGTGGATCGAGTCAGAGAGAATTGATGACAATGCCGGGCGTTCCGAGAAACCTGAGACGGTCGTCCCGCACCGAGCTGGATCCGCGCGGGAGAGCCGAGAAGGGAATAGCGCAAGCGGCCAGGGACAGCAGAGAACCGTCCTTATTCACCGGCGGATAAGTAAGAGCGGGACACAGTTCTTCGAGCTGCGGTATATCGCGGGCAGAGTTATGGAAGAACAGCGGAGAAGAAGACTCTCAGGCTAATGGGTCTTGGACGTATATGTAAGGGGGGCAAAAAGATATCCTCTTTCATTTCAATCATCTGCAATCGTATACCTGCCATTCCATTCCCCGAGAGCACCGACTCACGTTTGGTCTTGCGCGGTTTGATATTCGCGCGTCTTTACATACATCCTGATCACTCTGGTGGCTTGTTATCAGTGCTTGTTTCATTTTTCTTGCTTTGCGAAGCAAGATCGTTCGCAGCTCAGTGACAAATCTCTATATATTGGTCGCAAAATTGTGTGTGTGTGTGTGTGTGTGTGTGTGTGTGTGTGTGTGTGTGTGTGTGTGTGTGTGTGTGTTGTGTGTGTGTGTGTGTGTGTGTGTGTGTGTGTGTGTGTGTGTGTGTGTGTGTGTGTGTGTGTGTGTGTGTGTGTGTGTGTGTGTGTGTGTGTGTGTGTGTGTGTGCGTGCGTGCGTGCGTGCGTGCGTGCGTGCGTGCGTGCGTGCGTGCGTGCGTGCGTGCGTGCGTGTGTGTGTGTGTGTGTGTGTGTGTGTGTGTGTGTGTGTGTGTGTGTGTGTGTGTGTGTGTGTGTGTGTGTGTGTGTGTGTGTGTGTGTGTGTGTGTGTGTGTGTGTGTGTGTGTGTGTGTGTGTGTGTTTGTGTGTGTGTGCGTGTGCGTGCGCGCGTGTGCGTGTGCGTGCGTGTTTTGGCTTATCTGCATCTTTGTTCGTTTTCTCCTGCTGGGTTATGCAATAATAACATGCGTGAAATATTTACACCAAGCTCTAATCGTACAGTACCCTGCTGTCACGTTGTGGGTTGTAGTTCAGTTCTCTTCGAATAATGACGCGGATGATTAGAAAGAAATTTAAATGAACTTGCATACGTAGACGCGCGCTCACACATGCATGCGCGCACAATGGGACATGTAAACTTAAGATCTGAGCACTATCTCTTCGAATGAATTTGACGCAGGGGCTTAAATCAGTTGTGCAGGGGTTCATGTGTCGGCACTGTTGGTAAAATTATTTCAATCCAAAAACATTTACTCTCCCGAGTAATGCGCACGACTTCTATGCTTTACATTCCAGCCTTTGTTGCAAATTCTTACTCAGACCTTGTGTTGACGGGCGTATAACAGTACGACGCCTGCATAAAGTTCTTGACAAACTAGCAGCGTTCAAGATTCTCGCTTCGTCGTTCAGTGTTCTCATGTAGTTATGGGCCATAATCATCTCGGAAAAGGGTAGGTGATATCGATGAAAAACAAAATCTGTGCATTGATTGGTATTAAACGCTTTGCCACACCTGTTTAGCTGCTTTTAGTGACCGGTGTTTCAGTATAGTGCGAGCACACAGACAAACCTCACATAATATACAAACGAAATTCTATCTTTCCTCTTCAAAAAATAAAAAGCTCAAAGTCTGAAAGCAAAGAGAAGCTCTGCGAGGTCTTGGCTCGTGTCGGGCGCTAATTGCTCTCAGCCTAACGTGGACCGCTGTAGCAGCTTATAGGTGGCTCGTTAGGTTGCCAGGATTCCGGGGATTTCGTTACGAATCGCCTTTCCAGCTTCCTCATCGACGGCCTCGCTCTGTGAGCTCTCCATCTTTAGGAGGTCCGGCAAGGTTAGCGGGACAAAGAAAATTCTTTTTGTAACTGACAAAGGTACGTTCCTCGCAGGTGCTTACAAGGTTCTTAAGCGAAGGATAATGAACGTGCGCGTTACCAGCTCTAGTTCATTCGCTATACCTCTCTGACAGGTTTGATCGCTCCAGGCGTGATTTCCCTTCTGAACATTCTCTCCACCTAACTGGGAAACATTATACTCGATCACCTTTTCCGTACACCCAGAAGGCAGTATATCCCACCGCGTACTTTCTATCCGTTTCCATGCTTTTCTAAAGACATATATATGCAGCGCATAGCGTAGCGTACAACTCTCATTTGATGTCGCTATCGAGAAGTGACCGCTATTTTTCTTCGGTGCGACGGATGAGGAATTTTTACGTGTTAAATATGCACCTTGGTCTATGAGGTACCTTGCACTGGAGCACTCCTGATGAATTACTGTCACAATGGCCTTATTTTGCAACAATTGCATATCAAATTGATCATCGCTATTTCTATATAGACCGTAAAAGTGGGGCTTAAGGAAAGAGGACGAGGAAGGCACTTTGGCCTGCGTTGGACAAATCGTCAGTATAAAAGGTTCAAGGAAGTGCGGGTTAGATCCTGCCTAGAAGGCCGGCTTCGCGGACGAAGTCCCACGGGGAGCGCATCGAGTCGACCCCTGGCGGCGGTGTCTCGACTTTTCTATGGGCAGGCGGCTGCGCGGCCTCTGTGTTTGGTGCTTTTGGATGAGCTTATACTGTTGGAGCCTACTGTCCGTACTGATGAGCGCTCGATTTAGTTGAGCAAGGAGAAAGAAGTAAACAGACTGCTGCGTTTGCTGGCACCGTACACCGGTATGGAAGAATATCCAGTCTGACTTGAATGCCCAGTTATTACTGCAAGTTGCTAGCCAGTGTCCGGTGCGATCCTCTTGGTTGATATTCATGTGAACCACGAGAGACAGACAAGAAGTAGTTATGCATGAATGCATTGTGCGTCTTTGAAGACATTAGTGACCTTTTTTATTCTTACGCAGGCGAGCTTCTACCTTCTAATGCAGGAGAGCTCTTCTGCGCACACGCATAAGTGAGTGCAAATGTGGCGTGTCAGCCACAGAACGCATTTCTGCCTTAGGAACTAATTATTCGAGTATAGACATAAAATCAGTTAACTGCCTTTTAGAACCGAAATAGCGATAGTTCTGCTTTAGCCATTCCATGCGTTCACTGCCTCGTCTTCTCTGGTCTGCCACAACTGACGCTGACCGTGAAAAGCCCAGAAAACGCTGGCCATTCGGCGCCGCAGGCCATATATAAGACGAAGCTGAAGGACGAAGCAAGGGGGGAAAAAAGCTACAAAAGGCGGGTCACGGCCGGACCGCGACCTGCCAGGCCGGCAGCAGCTGGCTGTGGGTTGTATGCACAACTTCACGTCTCGCACGCGCTTCGGCACGCGCAGGCACGTGTGGCCTCGAAGAAGCGCGGCGGCTCAGGTTATGGCAGTCGACAGGCGCAGACAGCGCCCTCCCTCGGTCCCTCTCCTCACCGAAGCTCGAGCCGGGTACACAAAGCGACCCCGTGTTGTCCATCATTAGATGAAGAGGGCGCGCGCAAGAGTGGAGGCAGCGGACAGAATGGCGAAGACTGCCGACTGACCCTGAGCTTGGGGAAAAGAGGGCTACCTGAAAGGAACAGGAGGAAAGCGGCAGTGGAGGTCAGAGGCGGCGGCACGCTTTTTGGGGAGAGAAAATAAAGAGAGCAGTAGCGTAAACAGCGCCGCTTTTGAAGAAGCGGGCGCGTGCGCCGTATCTTTGAAAGCATCCCCCCCCCCCCTCCTTTTTGCATTGAGTTTGGCATGCATCCACTTTCGCTTTCTCGTTGTCCCGCCTGGCCGGTGTCAGGCGGTGGATAGCAATTTGGCCGATGGCTGAAAAAGAAAAGTGCTAAATCGAACGCGGAGGTTCTATGTCTTGGTAGTAGTAGGGGAATAAGGAAAGAGAGGGCAAACGTTTAGGGAAGGTGATGAACAGAGTGATGCAAACAAGCAGCCGGGCGTCGTTCAGTAGTGGGAGAGAAGGGCTCTTGGATGGGAGGTAGGGAAGCCCAAAGGCCGAGCAAGCGTAGGGAAAGCAGGGGAATGGCCAAGCAGGGCTAGGAAAAGACGGCCGTCGCGTGTATGCTTGCGCGCTTGTTGACGCCGAGTGACTGGCGGCCGGCGGGGGAGGACGCGTTTCAACGGTCACTCGCGCCCCGGTCCAGATGTGGACAGCTGCCGGCCCAGCCGCCCAAAGAAGCAAGGTCGCGGGGTTTAGTAGGGGGTCGCCGGGGGACGTAAGAGACGAGTACTCTCTCCCCCATCCCTACTCTTACCTCTCTGCGGCCATCCTAGCCCCCCGTTCTCACCCACGGCTTTCCATCGGCTTACCGCCGGCCGTCTGGACCCCGGTGTCTGGGGTGGTGCGCCGTCGCTGAGTGACCACCGTTGTTGTGTGCTGCCACCTTGTGACGATCTCCGTCACTTCTGCCGCTGGTGTTCGTTTGTGTATGCTCGCTTTCGTATGAAAGCTTCTGCTATGCCACCCTCCCCTCTCCCTACCGGACCGCTTCTCACCGTCTCCACAGCCGCGCCGTCTTTTTGAGGGTTTTTACCGCCTCGCGAGGCTTAACTGCGGACGTTTTGACCCCGAGCAAGCTTTCAAACGGCCGAGACTGGCGGACGCTTTCTGCGATCTCGAGGGAAGATTGGCAGGACTCGGCGACCATGTGATACAGTTCCGTAGCTCGGTACCAGACCGCAGGGAGTCCCCGTCTCCATTTACAACGCAGCAGCATGGGTTAGGAAGCCGGTCGCTCCGATCTGGTCGCCCTGTTGTGCGCTTGCTGGGATTACTGTCGAATGCGCGCGGGTGCCCTCACAAGCGATGCCAAATCCTGATTGGCGCCACTTCAAGAACGGGCTCGACCAAGGCACGAACAGCGCATTGTGTGGCATGGATAGCTTGCTGATGAGATGTGCTTTTGTACGTTGCTCGAGGTAGCTGGAGGTAATCCTTGTAGGCCATGTGTGGTTTGTGGTCAGGAATGATGTTCATGGTAGGGGACGTCGGATTACGACGAGGTCTTGAGGCAGCTAGTAACTGCACCACGTGAAAGCGTGTTTATTCGTCGTCGCTGGTGTTGGTTTCTTTGATCTTCTAGCTTGACAGGTTTCGAACCTAAGAGCCGTCGTGAAATGAAGTCGTCTGTGTGGGGGCTCTTATCTGCATTGCACCGTACTGCCTTGCAACGGCGCGCGGCGTTACGTGTGTTCAATTATACGTGCGGCTTATCCATTGGCTGGGGCTGAAGTTTCGCTCCTCTGTTTCCTGAACGTATATGGCGCAGATACGTAATCTGTGTTTTCCCTCAGCTGCTGAGCGCCGCACTGTCATTTTCTCTCAGTTTCCTTTAAAGGGACACTGAGGACAGATTGAAGTTGGCGTTTATTGTTAGATTAGCGGATTGTAACGACAAATACACCACTACTTTTATTAAAAACGGAGCTTTTATATGTTCGAAAAGCGAAAACAAATAAAATATGAGTACAGGTGTCGCCATCACCGGCTGATGTCGCAACTAAGCTGCGGTGCATCGATACAGTAAACGCGGATCCCGGAGGCTATTCTGTACTGCCATTCACCTCAAAACGGTGATTACGGAGTCATTTCCGGTGTAGACGTCAAGAGTATATATTAAGTAGAGGGAAAGCTTGTAAATACCATTTCGTCGACAAAAATTTGCTGGCGGAAGAACATCAACATACCGACAAACAGTGACGAAATCCATTTGTGCTAAGAATAAACTTTGGGAGGAGTTGCCGTCAGTGTCCCTCTGACCAGTCGAAGCTCTGCTGCTTCGAGGCGAGCGACGCAAGTTTCCGTTATCTTCTTGTCCATTTCATTTTTGCCTTCGTCCTCTGAAAGAGTCTCTTTAGTAATTTTGCCTTCAATTCGCACAGAAAGGTTTAAGTGAGGGCGTTGTATTAACTACGCCTTCCACTGCCAGCTTATTTTTCCAGATGTCACGCAGCGCGCTTTGCTAAGCACCTAATGAGGCTTACGTGCGCCAGCAGTCGGAAAATGTCGCCGTCTTCGCGGGCGTCGTTTGTATGGACAAACACTGACAATGTGCCTTGTCCTAAGCGAGATAAATTGAGAGTCAGCGGAGTTCCTCAGATGGACAGAATCCGATTAAGCCTATCCTGCAGGCCACGCACCAAACGGGCTTTGTGCGTGTAGCTGATATATACGCATTTTCGCAGCGTTTCCTCTAAGCGCACGCAGTCCGGCTCTCTTCGAAGAAGTAAAAGGCGGCAGAAATGCAGGGTCTGCGCTGAGCCTTAATCGCGCTGGACGTAGAAAACGCTGTAAGCAGTCTCGTCGACTTCCGCCCGGGCGACCGCCCGCGGAGAGCTCGGAAGTGGTGACCGGAACTTTGAAACAACCGCTCCGGAAGCGCTCCATTTCCGAGGACGGCCCGTGTACGCGCAAGCGCGGAGGGCGCAGCGTTTGTTGCCCACCCGACCAGCAGGATCCCGCGTTCATCACTTTTCCTCGGACACTTCGCAAATCTAATAACCTCGACCGGGGCAGCAGCCTGGGCCTGTATAGTATACTGTGGGCATCATTGTCAGACCGCGGGTAAACTGTAATGAACGGTTTCCTCCGATATTTCTAAATAACGCCGCACCCCTGCAACCTAAAATGCGATTGAAAACAACGCAGTATTCACTTCGCTCCTATATATCTTTGCAAGAATAGGGAAAACTAAAAGGGCGCACTCAGAAATCCTCCAGGATGACTGCAGTGTTTAAACCAGCACCCTACTCGCGAAGCCCATCCCTTGCAAAAATGGTCTATAGATAGTCTATAGGCTTCCTATAGACTCTATTGCCTTCCTATAGATATTTTGTTTTTTCTATTCATAGTCCATAGGCTGTCTATAGACAAAAGTCTATTAAACGTGTATGGCCATAAATCTATAGATTGGCTATAGACTGTCTATAGGATTTTTATTGCCTATAGACTGTTCTCTAGGGTTTGTCTATAGACAGTCTGTAGACTTTGTACACACAAGTCTATGACCAGTCTATAGACTGTCTAAATTAATTTTTGTAAGGGATGTAAGCGCCGAGTTTTTCACACTGTATGTGATTATTTGTATTTTCTATTTAAGCACGTATTCTGCTGCGCACGCACTATGAGCAAAAAGAAGTCGCTGCCACTTTAATGTGTAGAGACCGATAGCATAGAGCATGAAGTTAAATCGTAGAAGTCACAGAAGAACAACTGCTAGACATACATACGGCTACAAAGAATTTTTGCCACATTAACGGCAGCACCCCGACTTGACTTAAAAAAGAATGGTAGTTTTGTTTGTGCATTACTCGAGTAGAGTGCAAGTTTATTCTATGAAGTTACACCTGGAGACTTCGGCGATCTTGTATAGAGAGAAGAGTGCGCTGCAGCAACATCGTCGGCGATCCATATGCGTTGTAGTTTGGCAGCTGCCAATCGATCTTAGCAATAGCTACTTGCATTAAAGTGTTCAGGGCGCATGTTTCAGTTTTGCTATCGTACTGTCACAGTGCCCCGTAGACACGTGTCATCACGACATTGTAGACTGATGTTCATTTTGCGCGCTGCACACAGCGGCACGTATTTTGCGCACATCGGAGTACCCTTCTTCACAGCATCACCGAGAAGCTCAAGGATATTTGCATGCGCAAAATAATTTAAAGAAAGTACCTGATTGCAAATATGGAAACGCGCATAGCAGTCAGTCAGAGATGCTAAATGCGTCTATGTTACGCCTCCCTACCCGAGCCCTCATTTACAGGGCACAACGATCTGACAGCAATGGAGCACGCCACATAAAAAAAAGAAAAACAGAAAAACCATTGATAGCCGTAACAATCAGCACGTAAATCAAAATAGCCTAACAGAACTTATGGCAACCTTTCGAACGTATGTATGTCTTGCATGCTTGTCGAGATAGCATCGTCCAGAGCGACCAATCAAGAAAGGTCGGAATAAAGTCGCCGGCACATCCCACATGAAAAATGCCAGTCGACTCGGTGCTTAGCGTGATATGGTAGGAGTTAATTTTGTCTGATGTTGGGTGACCGACAGATCGATGGTGTTGATCTTGAAGTCTTCTGATGGTTCGGTGATCCGGCGACACGTTGCGGAACAGACTGGACAACTTCTTCGGGACACCAGCTCTTTATTGTACGGGCGCTCACAGACGACCTGCCCTCCCATCTCCAATCCCTCGTTCGCGCCAGAAACTCGCCCTTAAATCCCTTCGCCCAGCATTCTGGGGACCCTTTTTGTAACCAATAGGAAATGCGCTTCTCAGAGCCAATCAGGAGAATTTCGTTCCAACTGAAGGAGCCAATAACACGCCGGTGCTCACGTTGTTGTTGTCGCGCGGGCACCGCGCGAATTCCACGAAGACGTTGCGCATCTCCGCTTGGCTACAGCACAGAGACACAAAATCACTAAAAACGCCAGCGGAAGCTCAGGGAAACCGAACACCCAGTCCGAACCACGCACACTGCCCTGGTCGCGCTCCCCAATTCTGCTGCCTGCTCCGAGGCGTCCGGCCCGTCCCGCGGCCGGTTCGCCGTTGAAAGCAATAAATTTACACGCGACCCCTCTCGAAACCCCAGGGGTCCGCGTGTCGGCCGCGTCTTGCGGCCCGAGTGCGACTTTGCAAGGACGGGCCTCCTTACTGCCGGTTAACCGTCGTTGCCGCCATCTGCCGCGTTTGTCTCAAAACAAACCCATTTCGGCGGCGCCAGGATGGCGGCTTCTCGAGGAGCCCCAAAAACAGCTAACACACATCAACCAAGGGGGCCAAGCCGCCGGCTTCGGGGTGCGCGCGCGATCGGTCCCTGAGCAACAGCCCGGCAACTTAACTGTAGGTGATATGGCATAATGCGTAATATGATGTTCTGTAATGTGAAAAGGCATGGAAGAGTACATGATTTGGTGTTTATGACATAATAGGATGTGATCGTTAACACCTGGCTGTGCCCGGAAGCCTGCAACGAGCACAGCGCTGAACTCATGAAAAGGCACCTTGGGTGAAGCGATATTTGTGTTGGAGGTCGTGTTCTGTGTGCTGCATAACATGATCTGAAAAAGGATTAAAGAAAGGTCATAATTCTGCTGGTCCGTCATATAATGTTGGCACTCAGGCAGTATATATACCGAGCGCAAGTTTTTTTTTTTTTCATTGAGAAGCTTTCTGCACACTTCCGATAGAGTACGAATTCGTTTGTACAGCTTTACTACTCGAAAGTGACCATTTGCGGAAAATTTTCTGCGCATGCGCGGTGAAGGCGCAGCTAGCGCCCTCTGTAGGCGATTTGGTTTTGGTTGGAAAACATGAGCTGGCCGTGCATTCCAGCGCTGTAGTGCGGCGACTGATGTGAGCTGTAACTGCCACGTAACTGCCATGTAACTGCAACGCGTTTCTAACTAAACTAACCACGCGTTTTGCAACAGCGATACTTGGACGTAATAAAAGCCGCGACGAGATACAACGCGCAAAAGACGAAGCCGTTAATGGAGCCAGTAATTCGCGCATCCAGCATGTTTCGAAACGACTGTTCCTGCTACATTTCGCGCTTGCTTCCAAGTGCGCGCAGCTCGGTCGTTCTAGGAGAAGTTTGCCATCGACGCACGTGCGTATTCGGTGACAGCCAAATTATTTATACTAGTATGAACATTCAGCATAAATGCTACAATGTCAAGCTGTGCTATCTCGACGGCGGAAGCACGCGTCAGAGCGCAACCTCGCCTATATCCGCGCATTCTAACGCTCCAGCGGCCTGTTAGCATGCAAGCAATGCTCTATCGCATCAGCACGAGCCGTGCTTGAGATGGTGCAACGGGTCGTTTACTATAATCAGTTAAGTGTGGCCTGCTGCAGAAGGTGCTGCATGAAGTTAGCAGAAACTCCTGCCCTATCAAGGAAGCGCGAACATAAATGTCTGTGCGCATCAGGAAAGTGCATTTCATTATGCTGTTCCACTCGCCCGCACATAGGCGCACATTCATGCACACTTTCATTTGGTCATTCGGCGTTCCGGTGAGGTAGTAGACTGCAGGTTTAGCCGCACATGGTCGTTTTTCAGGCTACAACTCGAAAACTCCTCGCTTCACCTCGTTTCTAAAAACGGAAATGGGGTGATCTCCTCCTCTATCAGCCTCTTTCGTCAGCAAACGCACGTTTCCGGCGAAGAAACAACGCTAAAACAAGAAAACAAGCGCACGTGAACAGCTGAAATCTACCTTTGCACATGCCTGCTCGAGAACCCCTTTCCAACCAAAAGTGCCAGCGGAGCTTCCCTGTTTGCACGGCAGGTGGCGCTCGCTTTTCCGCAAATGGTCCATTGCCTCCGACTCGGATTGAATGATAACAAACTATTCTTTTTATTTCAACAAGCTGTGACCTTTCCATTTTCTACAGCGCACACTCGTGTGCTTTTTTTGTTAGTCCTCATGTAGCATTAGTCCTCAAGTAGGTTAGGATTCATAGGGTTTCTAAAAATTGTTAGAAAATTTGTTAGAATTCGATAGTTTTCGTCTTCTTTCTCACTCAGCCCATGAGGTTTTCTGTAGGCGCACATAGTCTTCAGCATCGGTGCAATAATAAACCTCAATTTGTTAAATTACTTTGTTTTTCTTTTGTCTGTTTTTCTTTCAACAAATTCATTACCTATCCATCGTCCGCACTAGATGTAATATTTGGAAGCGAAGCCAACAATACTTTCTTTCCGAAACACAGTGCTAACGAAGACGACAAAGACGTGCAGGACGTAGTCGCGCTCGTTCGTTCGATCTGCTTGTACCAGAACGTTGTTTCGACCTGTAGACGAAGCGGCCTTCACGACTCAAGTTCACTTCCGCGACGTTGCCGAAGTCCCATCGCATTGTGGTCTAGGCTAGGACAAGGCTGGTGTTGTTCGTTCGCTGCCTGTGACGTGGCATCAGAAGGGTTGCGCCTTAACCTTGGGACCATGACTGACACATCCGCTTCACCGGAACGCCCGAGCAAGGTACGCCTCTTGCGCTCACTTCAAACTGGCGAGCTGTCAGTGCGAGGTCATTTGTGAGAAGACCCGGTAGCGCGTTTCAGCTTCTGTCTGAACCAGGAGTCTGGGCCCTGCCTTGGAAAAGTTGACGAGCTGCACGCCAGCTCTGTTCGCGGTCACGCGCGGGCCGCGAGGTTGCTCACTTCCAGAGACGTATCATGCCGGAGGAGACTGCTGTATTCTACCCTCGTTGGTGCAATCCTTTGGAAGAAAGAACGATTACCTTAACATATGTGCCTTTAATGAGAAGATGATTGGTGCACACGGGAAGTGATGTTGCGTTTAATCGAAACCTTTTTCTTTTCCGTGGGCGTAGTACTGCCTTGCAATACGGTTCGGATGTTTTGTAATGGGAAGGCTGTTGTCGCCAGTAGAGGGATGAGCCATTTCACAGTGATAATTGTATAGAGGGGCCTCTGCTGAATAAATGACGCAGTATGTTCTCACTGACAGCTTCCCTCTTCAGCTACCTCTCAGTGAGGAGGTCATCCATGTGGGCCGGCCACCGGGCACTCTAGTGAACGTACGTTGTGTGGTCACGTGATCAGGTGAGCGTGACCCACGTGGCCATTGTAAAGAGTGCAATTGTCGC
This sequence comes from Amblyomma americanum, assembly GCA_030143305.2. Lineage (NCBI taxonomy): Eukaryota > Metazoa > Arthropoda > Arachnida > Ixodida > Ixodidae > Amblyomma > Amblyomma americanum. The sequence continues at coordinate 209,553 of JARKHS020034034.1, forward strand.
TCCTTCGCCTTTAGAGAAGCGGGAAAAGTGTGTCATCCATTTTGTGAGCGAGATGTTTGGGCTTGCAGTCTCGTGTGGCGTAACGTTGTCTTTCTCCTCGACGCATGCGCAGTCGGTGATCCAGATGTCCGGCTTCCGGAGCCTGGGCGACGAAGAAGAGGTGGAGTTCGAGTGCAAGGCCTCGGACAAGGGCGTCGAGGCCACGGCCGTGTCGGGGCCCCAGGGCTGTGACTGCAAGGGATCCCACCGCAGGCCCATGTCCAAGAAGCGCTTCCGCAAGATCAGGTACGGAGCACGTGTGTTGCAACACACGCCACGCTCATTCCTTAACGCGACAACGTCCCGTTCAGCGGAAAATCCTTGTGACGTCATCAAAAACTGCCCACCGGATTGTGAGCAAATTGCCCACCGTGGCAGGTGACCCTTATGAGTCATCACAACCTGCCCATTGGATTGTGAGCAAACTGCCCACGGTGGCAGGTAACCCTTGTGACGTCATCACAACCTGCTCTCCGGATTGAACTGCCCACCGAAGCAGGTGGTCGCGAGAGGTTGCCCAGGAAGAGCAACCGGAGTCTCACAGTCCCCACCAGTGGCTGCGTTTGAAACAGCCACCTGCCGGGGCAGTGGCGCATCGCTTAAACGCTGCACCCCTGTGCTAGGAATAGTATGAGGACTCCCAGCGACCTATGAATGTATACATTGACCAGTTCCGCATATACGGGCATTAACCCATTATCGCTATCGCGTCATAGCCTTAAGGCATATACCTTAAGTATCTCCTCCAGTTTTGAGTAGGCTAATGGCTCTGGCGTTGAGAGGAACATACAAATCGGGAAAGAGAACGCAGTTCCGGATCCATGGACGATCAAACAATTGGCTCGAGGAATAGAGCGAACACGGAAAGAGAAATCCTACCGTTGCAGAAACGTACCCTTACAAGAGGTTGTTGCTAAGCTGGACGGCACATATGTGCAGGATAGGTTTTCATGGAGGAAAAACGCTAAGGCGCCCGTGTGCTGTGCGATGGCAGTGCACGTTAAAGATCCCCAGGTGGTCGAAATTATTCCGGACTCTTCCACTACGGCACCTCTTTCTTCCTTTCTTCTTTCACTCCCTCCTTTATCCCTTCCCTTACGGCGCGATTCAGGTGTCCAACGATATATGAGACAGATACTGCGCCATTTCCTTTCCCCCCAAAACCAATTGTTATTATGCAAAGCAGAACACACAAGAGCAGAAGACACAGCACACCCCCCACACCCCCCTTTACAGGTGCGCCCTCATGCAGGTGCACCTGTAGCGGGTGCATTTATTATCATATCATTATTGCATAACATTTATTATGATAGGCACTAGAGGACCGGCTTGTTCGGGCACTGTGAAGGGTCTGATGTTCTGGACATACTGGTGACACTATGTCAGTGGTGGGACCGCGTCCTACCTACAGAACTTCATGTCACGGACTGCCCTCTTGGCACTAAGCTGTCGCTAATAAGCGTAAGCCATATTACGTACTTTTCCCAAGTTAGCTCACATTGAACTGGAACCTACAGCCTTCTATAGTTTCCATTCCAAAGACAACAAATTGTGCAGCGAAAGTATATGGGCATATCGATAAAGGGCGGCCTCGTTAATAACCGAGGGCAGTCTTTCATGCAGTTCGCGAGCTTGTTTTTCTGAGAAAGAGAGAGAGGAAACGTTGAGAAACAATTATGTGGGCGTAATTTTTAGTCCAGGATTCCACCAGGGCAAAAATGAATTGTTGTACCCCGATCATGACATTGCTGGCAAATGCATAACATTTCCCTGCAATGGTGACGACTTTTAATGAACACAAAGAACTTCGAGATAGGCTGTCGTCTGGTGTCGCTGCAAAACAAGATACTCAGAATTTGTTCATTGCTATGGAACTTGATGGCTGTTGAGAGGATCTTAAGCCGGGATTAAGAGCGAAGACTATAACATATCTACCAGTGAATGAAGAAGTGAAAGAGAGCCTGTTACCGATGAAAAAACAAAGGGAGAGAAATAGGCGGAAGTGCTGGCCTGAAAACCACTACACTGATGGACGCCAGCAGGAGTGAAGAGTCAGGACACATGTTAACACATTCACTCGAGCGATAACAAAAGCACAGTAAAAAGGTTTCCGCGATATCTGTGTGTGACAAAAGGTTTCTCACTCCCTCTCACGCGTGCTTATCTGCGGCCCTACGCACACGCTGTTGCGTGGGCCCTTGTCTGGTTTGAGGCGATAAAAGTGGGCGTGCAACAGCGTCCAGCCTCTTGCACTCCGCGGTAACCGGGGGGAGTCCTGCTGTCCTCACAGTCTTGTCCCGCTTTAATGGTTTCCGCCTCGATTCGCTGCTGTCCGCCGGGGTCGGGCTCCCTCTAAGTAACGGCACACGAGGGTGCACTACAAGCGTCGGGTGCACGGAGGTTTCGACGCGTCTCGTCCTGATCGCGCGCGCATGGCAAGGGAGAGCATGGAGTCTACTGCGGACTAGTCTTTCGATCTTCGGGATGGAGACGCATGGACCGCGACGAAAATCGCTCGTGTTTCCGCCCGTCTCGTTTTCCGTTGCTTTATCCTCCTCCTCCGCTACTACAGATCGCTTTCTTTCACACCCTCCTCTATCTGTCGTTCCTATCGCATACGTGCTTCCGATGCATGCTTGACGTCTGCCTCGGCCGCGTATCTCACGCACGTTCGCGCATTCGACGTCTGCCCGTCTCATCTGCGCTTTTATTTTTGTTTATTTAGTCGACCCACTCGCCCAGATGTCGACCGCTACCGCGGCGTGACGAAGACTCCATAAATCTCGAGCCTTCTAATGGCACCGTGAGGAATTCTCGGGTGGACACAGCTCGGCACTCTGTGCATCCTGTTGTCAGGCTTGGGGAGCGAGCTCTGGCGTTGCTGGAATCAATCGTACTCGCGAGAGACAACTGCAGGCGTGTTATATAACTCTGCTGGTTCCTTGGTTGCTTTTTTTCTTCATTCTGCGTCGTGAGCGCAGCGTCTTCTACTTGTTGCCGACAGCAGCACAAACTACACTGTTTTGCCCACGTTCCTGGAAAAGGCGACAGCATTGTCATATGGCACTGTCGGCAATATTCAAGATCCTCTGGGAATCCTGTTGAATGACGTATAGGATGCATCGACTCACGTTCTACGGGGGCTGTTGCGGCCGGCCTCGCGTAATGTTATGACGCTGAACAGCGCTGTGGTGATGTATCGGATACCAGACATGCCGAGCAGGCGTCGAACATCCACAGTGGCTCAAGACAAAGAACATCGCAACCTTGTGCACGGTGCAAGGAAATGAAAGGTGTTGCTCTCAATACTAAAAACGTGAAACGCAATGCACAAAGACGTGTAAGTACCTCTAGAGGACCCTTGTCGTGTATATTCGAGTATTGTTTATATATGCATGATGCTAATTTCAAAGACGTAAGTAACCCATCAGTCTGTTCTTGATGCACGTCCTGTGTTTCCGCAAGCATTGTCGTTATCTGCATTAAAATATAGAGATCAGTTTCCATAGTGCTGTGGCACCGCAAGGACAAGGATGTTGACGGAATGACGACAACACAAGTGCTCGCACTAAAAACTGACAAAATTTATTAAATGCGCGGAAAATATATATAGGAAAAAAAACGGTTACATGTGCAGTCCAGAACAAGGTTACAAAAGCACCCCGCAATTACACGTGATACTGCACCACGAATCTACCTGTTATCATGAGCTTAATGCTCTTTCAAGATAATCAACCCCAGAGTCAAGTCCGACTTGCTTATACGGAAGGCCTCCATAATCTCATCGGAAGTCTTATTTTTATGTTTCAAGAGAAGGCGCGTTTGTTTGAACAGTGGGACACACTTGTAGCTTTTCACATGCTTGGTCAAGTGCGTCCCCGAACCTCCGTGCTTCTAATAAATTTTGTCATTTGTTAGTGTGAGCACTTGCCGTTACTCTGTCTACGTCCTTGTCTTTGTGGTGCCACAGCACTATGAATTCGTACCAACTCGCCCTATTGTCAACCATTTTGAGATTAGTTTTATTGCACGAGTCACCGTCACTTTAACGGCGCCACGACGCGTCTAATCAAACTACTACAGCTGCTCACATTTGGATGCAGATAACGAGAGCTCCTCGTCCATTCCAGCCTTGTTGCTGCCGCCGCATTACCGGCCGCCGTAAAAGAGACGCCGTTCTTGGTCTCGATTTTTCCCCCTAAAGCTTTCTACGAGTGTCAGTGAGCCGTACCGCAAGTCGCGGCCAATAGCTGGTCTCTCCAATTCTTCCTCCGTCGGTACTCTGTTGACGCCAGCAACTGAACTAACTGCTGCGCTGCTTTAGTTGGGCAGTCAACGTGAGTGCCCGCAAATGCGGACAGTCCTACGCGTTATCCTTCGGGTACGCAGTCCGATATAGATGGGTAATCAGTTGTCGAATTACACATCACAGGGCTCTTGACGCGGAAAAATGAATCGCTGTATTAGACGTATTTAGCCTATCGACGACGTACTAGCGGAAGCGTATACAGGTTTAGCGGACCCCTCCTGCGCATGCGCGCAAAAGGCGTCCGGTAAACCGGTATGCATCTACGCTAGTGGGTCTCCGCTTTGCTAAATCTCTTTATTCACTCATTATGTCTGAACGTAAAATGGCGGCCTGCTATACCTAACACCAGCTCTTCCTCTCCTTTGGCTCTGGCGCAGGTGCTACAACTGCGGCGAGTTCGCAAACCACATCGCGGCCAAGTGCACGATGGGGCCGCAGCCCAAGCGTTGCCACCAGTGCAAGTCGGCCGAGCACCTGATCGCCGACTGCCCGCAGCGAGAGGACAAGCGCGCCAAGATCAGCCTCGCCTCAGCCACTGCTGGGGCCGGCGACGCGCCGCCGGAACACGCCCGGACCAACGGCGACAGCAGTCTTCCAGAGGACAGGCCCGCCCTCGACAACCACGCGGACGCCGCGGACAACAACAACACCAGCGCGCCAGTGGCCAAGCACGCCACGCAGCAGCAGGAGCAGCAACCCTGAGGCGAGCGACGCCCCGCAGTCTCGTCCTCTCCGACACGGGCTGTTCATCGCGCCACCTGGCGCCGCGAACCTCGCCAAGCAGCAAGGAAAAGAAATGAGAAACACAGAGGGGAAAAAAAATATCTTGTAGAGAGAAAGTTTCCTTGGCTTTTTTTTCTTACGGAATCTGCCACGAATGTGTGGGCTTTGCAACGTCATCGGCGCAGCCTAATCCTGTCGTTGTTCCCAGTAGTCGAGCGGGGGCCGTAGTTCACTGCTCCCTGATCGTCCACTCACAAGAAGCTCAGAGGAATACGAAGGTCGGTCTGCTTGCAGGTCTACTCCGAGTGAGAGCCGCCCTTGCGTCATTCTGTTCAGGTACTAGGAACTGCCGATGCGTGGCGCTCATGGTGTTCTGGCGGAATCATGTACTTGCCAGAACTGAACCTCGAAACCACCTGTACAGAAGCGAAAAGTGACAAGACATGAGCGCCAAAGAAAGAAAAAAAAAGCCTAAACGTGGCTGTAGTATCAAACGTTGCTTGCTTTGAAGTTTCAGGCATTACAGTCGGATACACCTCAAGAACAAAGCGGCATATACCTCAAATGCGACCCTCCAGCCAATGGCGACGACCGATTTTCATGACGCCGTAGTTAATTTCATTAAGCTGTGGTCATTATTCTTTAATCTGCCACACACTGCGATCTCAAGCTAGCAGATGAAAGGGAATTAACCACGACGTCATGAGAAGCGGTCGACGCTATTGGCTGGAGGGCCCCTTCGAGGGGAATATTCCGCTTCGTTCTTGACTTCTACCCGACTACAGTACCAGGTATGCTTAGCCACGATCGTGTCTAGCAGAAACGCCTTCGTGTGCACAATCAAAACGACGTTGCGTCGCGTGTTGCGTCGGTAATTTCCCGCACTTCACCAGTTTGCAAGTGCGCACTAGTTGGATCCGAATCATAATTGTGGTATCTGAGAACAGAGGTCATCACAAAGTGCCTCGTAACGTCAGCCTATTCTCATTTTCTTTGTGAGGTCCCCCGTTCTTGGCTGATACCAAAACAATGAGCTGAACATTTAGCATGTTTGTGAAGAAAATTCAGCCTGACGAACAGCTACTGCCAACATGTCGCAGCTCGTCTTTTTAGGCGGAATCGTGTTTATGCGAAGCCCAAGAAGGTGGCTCATTAATTAGATGCTATGAAGGATGAAATCGAGCAGAAATGCATGGTGAGAGCAGGCGAGGTTGATATTCACTGTGGTATTTTCACTTTTGAGTGGATTGCGACGGTTTTCCGCATGATACTGTGCAAGCATTTCAGGCGATGCCTGGCATCCATGTAATTTAAATTCCGCGCTTCTGGCTAAAATGTAAATTCACTAGCTTACTCCAAAGTGATGGATTGACCATACGCCTCCCCTCTAGAATGTGTTATTTGCTCAAGCATCTCAACAGGCGGGCTCAATACCAAGTGATATTGAGTTCTATGCACGTCTACAGAGCTAAATAAATTTTCTGTCAGCTAATGGAACGAAGAAAAATTCATCATACTTGTTTCATAACCTGTCATTTTTCATTAACAGTCTGCAAAACAGCCGCTTTCTATCACTGGCGTACAAGGATATTAATGAAACCGTACGCAACCGACCGCGAATAAAAGTCGGCCTTTGATCCCGAGCTAGGCGCTAGGTATGCCGCCAATCAGTGCATTTCGCTTCCACATATCACATCTAGAAACTTTATCTTGAGTGTATTTATTCGACTGAAATATGCGCGGGGGAGACCGGCGTACTTTTTACGGAATTATCTATATATCCAGCGGGCCAACAGTACATTTTTGGACGCAACAGCCTTTACGAACAACTCTAGAAAGATGAAATACACTAAAACGGAAACATGCTTGCGATGGTCTTTGCAGACCATGCTACCTCGCTGAACTTACAAAACTTTAAAGTCGGTTTGCTAAACGGTGCAAAATTATCTTCCCGAGCCACATGGCCGCCTCAGTAACCGTTGCCATTGCAAAAGGGCAGCTTTTACAGCCTACAGAAGACACAGACGCACTGACGTCCACATACTGAGCTAGCAATCATCATACCGTATATGAACTTTTGTTGAATGGCGTATGTGGCTCGATAAATTCGCAAGCATCGCTTAGAAGACTTCGTAACGAATGCCACGCGACAAAGTTTACGTGCCAGTAAAACAACTCAACGACTTATTTAGGTCCTCTGTGACGCAAGGAGTACTGTCATTCTGCCAAGGACGCATTCTGTCGCCTTGCGTGTGTAAAATGCTGTGTTGACTGCGAGGCTAACTTGTACAGACCATGTAGACAAACCTTGTTGCGTGGTGACCACAGCTGTGTAGGGCCTCTCTGAGGTCGTTTCTTTTCATTTTTCAAAGACCTAAAGGTGTTGTTGTTTTCTTTTGAACCCATTGTGTGCAGTGGTGTGCAAAAGAACCGTGTATGTGTGTGCATGTGTGCGTGCGCATATGTGCGAGTATGCTTTGAGCAGGCGTGAATCCGCACGTCGATTATAGAGGTCACACTGCGGTCGTGACAGCCTTTTGAATCGTGTCTTTCGTTGTATTTACTCATACGCTGCTTTGCACCACGCTTTGAGTCTCAAAGTGGAAGAGTTCTTTCGTTTCTGATTACCCTTAATCTCGTAATCTTTTTTTTTCTTTACGACAGTAGTGCATGTGCTCTGCGTTTGCATTATACTTCAAGTGCTATTGCTTGCCTCTACTCTATTTGTCTAGTTTTGTTGATGACGCAATGTTTGTTGAAAGTTTATTATATTGCTTGTTGATTCAAATTCTTGACCTCCGGTGAAGAGTGATAAGACTAAGTGTAAAATAACGGCGGAAAAGCAAAATTTTAGTTCCTTTTTTCGTGCACATGCTGTGCATCAAGTCGTCCATGCAGTCAGTCTTGTTGTTTGTCTAAAGATACTAAGAAACGCGCATTTCTACAGCTTTATTTACTTGGGAATAGCGTATTTTACCAAACACCCACGTGTATGTTCATTTAAAATGCTCAGTAATGGTAGCCATATTTGGGACATGCATCAACATACGGGCGTGCGTGTGCATTGTGCAGCACATTTAGATTCTCTTGTTTTCACTTTAGTTTAATCCGGAGGCCAAGAATAATCCTTAAAATAGTCTAACAACCGTCTAGACAGAACTTGGTTTTGTTGTACTGTTGTGTGATTTTATGTTTAGAAAAAAATAGGTTGATGTGCAACTGCCAAATGACCCTGCCATACCAACAAGCGCGCGCTGAAAACTGTGAATGTATAATAGAACACCAATAGTCTGTGGGTGGAAGACAAGCTGTAAAATTGTTCATATTAAGCCGATAATATAATATACAGCATACAAGTCACACTGTATTAAATCGCTGTCATGCAGGCAGAGCCATCTAGGATGGTGCTCTGTAGTGACGCGTCTTCAGTGGCCAAAAATTAAATAAGTGTACAAGAGTAGTTTACTGCGTCACAAAAACTGAATGCCTATACTTCACGAGCGCTTGCTCAAACTAATCGCAGCTCCTCTTCTGACTTGTTTGACGAATTAGCTACAGATAAAAACGCTTTGCGAATGAAGGCTATAAAGTAATGGTCTTTTGTTTCGTTCCCGTGGTCACACTGGTTGGCTCAGGCGTGATTTGTACCTATCTGTGTAGCTGATTTGCAGCGCAGTTTATAAATCAGCAGCCGTTGACGGGTTGATACTCGTAAGCAGGTTTATGCCTGCTGCTCTAAAACCAGCCACAAACAAACAAATTCAGTTCCCAGCATCCAATGTTTGGAAAGGCAGCATCTTATTCAACGGTCTAAACAAAGTGTGCCTTTGTGGTAATGTAACCTGGACCCAGTGACCCGCACTTTCATCGATTCATCTTTCTGACGAGTGATGCTCATTCAACCAATCTACTATAACGTACGTGCAACCAGTTTTTTTCTTGTTGTGAGCTCAGGGGGCTCTTTGCCAAAGACATGCGCAAGCGATCGTCTTTAATACTCGGTGCGAGCTGGTCCCAGTGGCTTGAGCACTCGCCTTCTGATGTGTTATTCGTTGTTTGTAGATATTTAAAGGTACCATGGGCAACTATAGAAAATACTATCTAGAACATTTTGTTCTCGTTGATGAAAAAAAAAAAAGACTGGAAACAGTCTGTGCTGTGTCAAAGAAATCTTTTTCCGGGAAAAGCTTGAGCGTACATCACGTACTAGAAAGTACTAGCGGAGAAACGGTATATTTTGTAAAAGAAAGCTCAAGAAAACTACCTTTCCCAGCATTTCGGGGTGCTTTCTGCGAATTATTCAATAAGGAGTTGTGAGTTTGTTATACTGGAAACGCAGTGTGTAAGCAACGTTTTTGTGTTGTTTTCGACTAGGCTTGTGCTAAGTTTTATAAAACGAACAGTTCTTTGTGTGACGAGTACATATGTATGACTCTATTATTTTGCAATAAATTACCCTTGTCTATGCTGAAACAACCGGTATCCGTGATTGAACAGGTTCACGTGACCGTCAATGCCTGACAGCCGCAAAAGAGACACTTCGACATAGTTTTTGCTTGTTCTTGACAGTGCGTGCCTAATTTCGAGCACAAATATTCGTAGGCTTCCACCTGCGAGTAGATTTGCTGCTTTTCTCGGAGCAGCTCTCTTTGTTGGCACAAACGGATAGTGTGGTGTTGCATTTTTCGCAAGTCTGCCAAAAAAAAAAAGGCGTGAAGTGGATTTGATTTGTTGTTTTAGAGAACAATCTGTCACTCAAATCTCGAAGACACGACCGCAGAAGATGTTTTCACTTTGTATGCTGAGGAATAAAGGCTATATATTAAGCACTTGGAACATTTCGTCTTCACTTGTATCTCCTGCTCACCTTTCTGCGAAGAAAAATCCCCCGAAATTAAATGGTTAGTTTTTGAACGCTACTCACCTGAGGGCCACAGTACACACGCAATACATCGGACGAAGTGCCGCTTTGCTCAGGGGGCATGACGACGCTGATATGTTATGCGACCAGTGCTGTGGCATTGTCATGAAGACGAAGTGGAAACTTATCCAGTATTTCAAATTAGTCCCCAGAGCTAAAGTAATTACTAATTACCACGGTCACTCTAAACTAAACCAAATGCATTACCTTAAGGAACCTTGCAGGCACTCATTAAGTTAATGTGGCTCATACATAAGAACACATTATTGCCATTTGCAATTTCTCATTACAACAAACTATCGGATGGCATAGCTAATAAAACTAAGGACTTCGACTTTTGGTTCTTACGTAATGTGTGGCATTTTGTTTGTTTTGTCTTGCACACGTGGCACGATAACTTGTTGTTCTGGCTTCAAATCAATATTTTTGTCATGTTTCCCAAGTCGTATTTTTTTTTCTGCACTTACCCCAGTCCTGCATGGGTCTGAGACGGGCCTGCATTATGTGTAAATAAATATATTAAATAAATATAGTGGGCCAGATAATATATATTTTATGTTTCGCACGTAGAAACATATAATTCAGATTTTATTTATTCATGAGGAAAACAATTTGAGTTCGATCTCATGACAACTACGGAGCTGTCACTGCTATCTATTCTCTCTTCAAATTCTCAACTTTGCCTTTTTTTTCTGACTCTTCGTCCCTTCAAAGGTAGGTCAGCTACTTTCTTCACTGTGGTGAAAGACGTACTGGGTCAAAACAAAGGTTTTAACATGAGCGGAGATATGCAAACCTTTCGATATTTTAATATATATCCCGAAAGGCATCACCATTAAGACGTAATATAAACAATCTTTCAACAATCTATAGTGCTTACTAGATAATCTCGCCATGTTCCATATCGCAACGCGTTCAGGCTGCGCAAGTGCATCGTAAAGGTAGAAGTCAAGCAATGGCCTGCGAAACCTCGACAGCTCGAGACGACATGGACAAAATATAGGCAGCACTGCGAAACACGGTAAGTGCCTTAAAACAAGGTCGCGGACTTTTCTGCTTTGCATCGGGGCGAAAAAGCATCCATTCCACGCTCTCCCCAGTTGAAAGCACCACCGATAGCCTCAACCAAATCACTTGCTGTTTTGCCAGATTTATGAATGTGAAGGCCAATTACTCTCAACTCGTCCACTTCTTGTAATGCCTGATTTCCAATCTTTAGCGTGGCTCTTTTAGTTGCTAATTGCTTTCTTCCATCCTTGCTTGCAACATGAAAGTAGCTGGACTTCTATGATGACAGTCCCAGACATGCATCATGGACGTACTCATCTAGCGTAGTTAAGGCCATTTGCAGATAAAAATTCAGTGTCTCAAGCTGTTTATGAGCAGACCAAATCGTGGCATCATCTGCGTAGATGAACTAGCTGTACCTCTAGTATTTCTGCTAATTTCCACGTCAATGGTATGAGTGCGATATTGAATAGCAAAGGTGCTAATACTCAACCTAGTGACACGCCTCTGTTTGAGGTGTAATTACCTATTTGTTGTCCCTTTATCCGGACAGAAAACGTCCTGTCCTTGAGCAGATTATGTACCGCTCTTGTGACTTGTAAGGGATTGCCTATACCTTCCATGTAGTCAAGGATCTTGGCGCGTAACACGTTGTCTTAAGCCTTCACCACTTCGGTAGCCACCGCAGTGCTTACTAGGTGGCTATGAGGCGACACATGTATGACCTCTTCAGCCAGTATAGCCAACCCAGTTTCTGTGCCAAGGCTTGTACGCAACCCACTTTGTCGAGCATGGTGTTTTTGTTCATTCTTCAACCACCATGATAGGCAGTTTGGAATCATCTCATAAATCTTTCAAATTGTGGGCGTTATAGCGAGATAGGCCGCAAATATTGCAGACTTGTAGGAGGTTTCCCGGCCTTTGGAATTGGGACCACCACCGAGTGTTTTCAGTCGAGTGGAATTTCTCCTCCTTGCCATACCTCATTTATAACGTCCAACAGGATGTCAACTGCGTCTCCTTCTAAGCTCTTGAAGGCCTTATCAGGAACATCGTCTCTACCAGGCGCAGTTTTGCCACTGGTGTCTTCGATAGCATCCAATGACTCTACTTTGGTAAATTCTGATGTTATCACCGTTTTATCAGCCGCGCCCTTTGTCGGTAGATGAGCCGGATACTGTGCATGATTAGGGGAAGAAAAGGAGTGAGGTCTGATCTGCAAACTCTTCTGGCGTTACATGTAAGGCTAGTTGAATACTCTCTGCATGATCTTCCATCTGCCGCTCATTTTCCATGCCGCGGAAAGTCCTCCGGAGTGCCTTGTTGGTTGTCCCTGAGCCCAAACGACTACACCAGTCGCCCCACCTTTTATCAACCAGCTGGTTTTCATAACGGCGTGCATGTGCCGTCAATCGTTTGGATTTTGCCCCTGAATCGGTAGCTGCGCCGCAGTACCTTGCGATGCTCTCCTCTGCGCGCATATAAAACTATTTTAAGAGTGCATTTTTCACTTCTTCGATAAATTTATCGGAAGTGTTAGGCTGGTATGAAAAGTTTCACAGCAATTTTTTTTTTCGAGATACGAGGAGGGAGGAATCGTATTATGGCCGAATCTATGTTTCGTGCCAAACAATAGCCAAGCCAAATACGAAATCTCATCTTCCCGGAATTCCTGCGTTTCTTTATGCTGCATGAAGTGCAGCGCCGTCTGCTCACCCCCCCCCCCCCCCCCCCCCACCTTTTTCATGCAAGAAATTACCGCGGGCCCCGCCAAAAAAAAAAAAAAATTCTTGGCTACCTGCCTACGTTGTATGCTGCCATTCCTTACCGATTGTTTCCAATTGGTTCCAAAACCAATTAGCTTCAATGGCACCCAGAAATCATTTATTCTGGTATTCAAAAGGCAACTGCAGTTATTCCAGCTGGTTCCTACGTGCATCTGCAAGATCTGTTGGCTCTATGAAGTTAACTGATTTTCGCAATTTTTTTTAGCTCGACATGAAAACGAAAAGAAACGTAGCGAGCTGCAATGCTTGCTTCTTCCTCATATTTGAGCCCAAGAACAAGCAAATCACCCGCCACCCACAATTTCGCCGCTCGTTAGCCGGAAGATGGATGGATGGATGGATGGATGGATGGATGGATGGATGGATGGATGGATGGATGGATGGATGGATGGATGGATGGATGGATGGATGGATGGATGAATGGATGGATGGATGGATGGATGGATGGATGGATGGATGGATGGATGGATGGATGGATGGATGGATGGATGGATGGACGGATGGACGGATGGATGGATGGATGGATGGATGGATGGATGGATGGATGGATGGATGGATGGATGGATGGATGGATGGATGGATGGATGGACGGACGGACGTACGGACGGACGGACAGCCGGACGTACGGGTGGATGGATGGATGGATGGATGGATGGATGGATGGATGGATGGATGGATGGATGGATGGAAGGAAGGAAGGAAGGAAGGAAGGAAGGAAGGAAGGAAGGAAGGAAGGAAGGAAGGAAGGAAGGAAGGAAGGAAGGAGCGTCCCCTTTGAAACGGGGCAGTGGTTGTTGCCACTATGCTCAGTTTTTTTCCTTTATTTTTGTTTAACTCTGCTGTAAGTTGTTAATACAATTCGCCATTTCCTTTAAAAAAAACGTCTTCCTACACTTTAAAACTTATGTCACCACTCCGCTTTTGTGCCACCAATCCTCCAATCGCTTTTTGCTAATTTCCACCGCAGATTTATCTACATGACTATTGTTATCTCTAAACCCTAAGGCCTCAGGAAGAGTGACTGTGCCTGCATCCACATCGGGATGGATACCATCGCATTTTAGGATGAGGTGTTCTATTGTTTCTTCAGATTTACCACACGCAGCACATGTGTCATCTTCTTCGTTAATTTTTTTCTGTAGCTGCGCGTTCTAAGACACCCTGACCTAGCTTCAAAGGGGAGGGCACTGCCTCTTGAGTTATCATAAAACGTTTGCTTCCTGATCTGCCTTTTCCAGCATCGATATAGTTCTACACTATGCTTCTTTTCCATTGAATCTATCCAATTTTTACCTTCGACGTTTTTAACCTGTCGTTTAATGCTCTTTCTTTCTCCTGGCATAAACTTACTGGCCAGCTTTCTAGTTCGTTCCCGCCACTGTGTGTCAAAGCTGTTTCTGTACAGGTATTTAAATACCTTAGCCGCCCACCTGTTATCATCCAATTTCCTCAGGCGTTCTTCGTATAGTACTTTACTCTGAGCTTCCCGTGCTTCGAACGTTGCCCAGCCTCTCGAGGTCGAAGGCGCCACCTATGGAGCATTATTCTCAACATGCACACAAAATGGTTCGCCTAAAACCCGACCGAGGGCAGCATAACTCTCGCTATTTTTAGGGTGCCGCGCGCATCGAGGCACCCTTCGCTGTTTGCAGACGGAAAGATAATTGCTCGGAAAAGTCAGCGTATAGCGTAATATCGCTAAGTCAGTAGGGAAATAGAACCGTTTCCTACTGCTAAAAAAAAAAAAGTAGCTTTACTTTTCATAAAATTTGTATTCGATCCGCTTTCTATGCGTTGCCGTTGTTCCTTCTTGTCTTTCCAATGCGCGCTGAGGCAGCAGAACTTTGCAGCCAGCAGCAGCGCCTACAGAGCAGCACAGTGCGCACCTAGCTGTCACACCGAGATCTGCCGAAAAAAAAAACGAAAAACTTTCAATTGAAACCATTTTGTTCTTCGACACTATAGCGCCCAACTAAGGGTGCGTTCCAATACCTATAAGTAGACGGCTACTTAGACGTCTGGCCGGACAGCCGCCAGCTTGGGACGCGTTCCATTTCTCACGAAGCAGTCCAAGATAAATGCTTCGCCGAAGTCAACATCGATGCAGGCTAAATTCCTGCCTAAAGACGACGGAGCTGACGTACGCGGAGTGAGTCGTACTCTTCGTGGGCGTCGCACTGCAGCCGGAGTATGGATAGGCACCGTTCTTCAAGTTAATTGGTACGCAAACTAGTGGCTAATTAAGCAGTATTTGTGGTTCCTAGCAGCGATTCACGCAGGAGAGAATCGGGCGGTTGAGAGATTTGCTGCAGCAGCGGACGCTGTAGGTCTGTTTACGTGGTCTGTTTATACGTAATCTGACGATGCCGGCTCTTAGCGCCTTGATTTTGGCAATTAAAAATCGTGCAACAACTCTTTCGTGCACGTTTTTTTTTTATCTCTACAGTCTCACAACACACACCGGCATGTTGCGAATTAATTTTAGTCTGTGCTGGATTAAAGCTCGCTGCTGTCCTAGGTTTTTCGCCGTCGCCGAGTACCCAGTACGGCAGACAGCAGGTTTAATGGCGCGCATGTGTTTTTCTGTTGCAGTATCACCTTTCGCGCATATTAATTTTATGTTTACAATCTTTCGTATTCTTTTTTATGTTTACAGCGCCGTCTGGACGAGCACGTTCGAGGAGCATTATCCTCTTGAGGACAACAACAACAATAGCATCAATAATAAAAGAATAATGTCATAGGTCTTTATCGACGTCTTCGGAGAGCGGGTACTACTGTCTGCTACAAGTAGACTGACCGATAGGCGGTGCCATCAGTCTGATTTACGCACAAAATTATTGCAGAAAAAAATGTGCGAACTGTTGTTTAATGATCGTCATTGCAAATTTTAAGAAAAGTTACAGTATAACTGTCCATAAGCTTTAGTTAGATTTTTATGCCGTGAGGCGGCATGAGCAGTACACAAGTTCCAATATGTGGACATGTAGACGGCTTCCAAGACGTCACACTAGACGTCTTGTCGGACGTCTAGGGAATTGGAACGCGCCCCAATTCTGTAACCGATACGTCCCAAACGTTCTTAAAGTTAAATAGCTCGGATTGGCTCAAATGGTGCTGAAAACGAATTGGTTTTCAAAGGATGGTGTTCAAAAGGAAATTCTGTCTTCCGGTTCTTACCTGCATGTGGAAAACTGCAACTGGGTCCATGAAGTCAACTCTTACTGACTACCATTTGGGAAACATTTTGAACCACGTCAAGAAAAATGACTTCAAGGCATTTTGCAATACAGTTTATTCACAACCAAGTATGAACAATATTCATATCGGCTTGGTTCAAGTCCTTAATCCGGGGCTTAAAAAGCAGACAAAGCAAGTAAATATATTAACTCAAATCGTTCATGCATTTATAAAGTACTTATGTATTTTAGTTTTCCTGTACACAAAACAGCTCGAGTCTAGGATGATTCTCCTCAGTTACCTTATAAACAAAGCAATCAAACCTAAATGTTATAAGCGCCGAGGCTTGAACACGCTTTGTCAACTGCTTCGTCAATGATCTCAGAAAACCTTGTTTGGCCAAACCTACACTAATTTACAGATGTTTCCTGAAAAAGCGTCTTCAAACCTCCCGCAAAACACGAACACGCCCCTCTTTTGTCGAATCTTCGCGGCTAACAGACGAGATGGCGCCACCGGTGCAATCACTGAGATAACTGCTCTTTTTGTGTCGTCGTCGCCGCAGACGATGCGAATATCTAACTTTTTTGATCGATTCAGGCAAGTACCCCAAACAAATGTAGCATAAAGCAATTCTGGTGACCAAATGCCACTCCTATGCAAATTTTGAGCTTGAACAACTCGCCAGTTTAACTGAGAGAAGCATTCTACGACGCGCGTTTAATTGCGGAACAAACGATATATATACTCGGCAATAGTAACGATTACAAACTTCATGAGCAAAATCAGACGCAGCGAGGTCATTAATGCGGAATAGCATTAGGGTGGATGCCAGTAAGCCAGTCCATGTGTCACCACGTGTATGCCGTTAAAGCTTGAGACTTAATAAGGAAATTTATTATTATTATTATTATTATTATTATTATTATTATTATTATTATTATTATTATTATTATTATTATTATTATTATTATTATTATTATTATTTTGAACCTATGCGGCACGGCTTTAGCTTGTGACATACAGAACTTTTGTAATTTTTTGAGTCTATGCGGCACGGATATTGGTCGCCCTCTGTGCCTTTCGTGTTCAGTGCAATTTTAGTCGCATTGGAATGGTCATTCACTGTGACAGCGCGCGCCCGCTTCATGAAAATTAAATCAGTTCACTTAGCTTACATAGATACCAAAAACTACAACCAGCGAATTTTGAGTAGCACTTCTGAAATAGGTATGCGGCAAGGTTGCTTATACAGTGTTGTGCGTTTTTATCGTGAACACTTAAAAAAATTTCCCCGCCTCAACCGCTGGCTCATTTGCCGTGAAACTGCACACAGAGCATGCGTATTATGGTAACTTTTGTATCGTAGCAAGTTTCACAACATTGCTTACTTAGTTGAGCCGTGCATGATGCGAAAACGTAATCGTCTACGTAGATACCGGCAACCAAAACCCGCAGACGACGCTTTTTCGCTGAAGAGCGGCAGTCGCGCCATCTGTTTTTGGCAGTGGAAACCGTCACGACAAGGCCGCCGAGGCGAGCATTGCAAACAATATTCTTTAAAAAGTAAAGCCTCGTTAAATCATTTGTTCTGATATTTTTCCGCTTAATTAGTCGAAAATGTTGTAAGCGCTTCAGTAGAAGCAGCCGAAACGACAGGAGCGGCATATTCAAACGGCCCGCGCTCCTTGCAACGCTCTCCTCGACGGCCTTGTCGGGACGCTTTCCGCTGCCGAAAACAGATGACACCACTGCCGCCCTTCAGAATAAAAAGCGTCGTCTGCGGGTTTTGGTTGCCGATCTCTACGTAGACGATTATGTTTTCGCATCATGCACTGCTCAACTAAGTAAGTACCGTTGTCAAACTTCCTACGATACAAAAGTTACCATAATACGCAAGCTCTGTGTGCAGTTTCATCGCAAATGAGCGAGCGGTTGAGGCGGGGAAACTTTTGAAAGTCTTCACGATAAAAACGCAGAATACTGTACCAACCTTTCACGTTGGTCCTTCCCACGTGGTGTTTGCAACATCGGCACGTGAATGCGTGAATAGGTGCGACAAAGGGCATGCAGTACGATGCACATATACGTTATAAACAAACAAAAAAACAGGGCATAAAAAAAGCACTCCGTCGAGCCGGATTCGAACCAGCGACCTATGGATTTCCATAGCAAGATACTTCTACAGTCCACCGCTCTACCAACTGAGCTATCGACGGCGACGAAACCAAAGCTCCATATTTATCGTTATAAACGCATTTTATATTTTAAAGCTACAAGAAATTTTTTTCTCCATAGTTCACACTTGGAACAGCAACGTGCTGCATCAGGTATGAGTACATTCCATTCAAAGCGCTGCAAACAACTTCTCTCTTTTCAATTACTGTCAATGAAGCAAGCATTATGTGACGTTGAGCGTTCGCAAAGTTGACATCCGAGACCTGAAATGAATTACAAGGCGTTACTGGCATTAAGAAACACTACAAATACTTTGACTGATATAACAATGTCTCCGCCTGCTAAGACATTTCACTAGAACAACGAGGCATGCAATGTTTTTCTTCAGCTAGTTTTAAATACGAAACAACGCAACTACCGGCTACCCGTGCAGGAAATGCACAGCTTGGTTAAAGCATGGTGTTTCACACAGATGTAGTTGAGGGCTCATGCTAAAGACATCTGTAGTACAGTACACTGCACATACCTGTGGTCTATCACGCTTAAGCTAATTGCACTGATCTCGTGCACCGAGCTGCTCAGAAAAAGAGGGCCACCTATATTCGAGCACTAAACTTAAAAAGCACTTCCTGTCGCGAAGTGCTCACATGAGAGAGAGAACTTGTAATCATCGGGAAGTTCTAATCAATGCCGATTTTCAATGTTGACACACGTTGCTGCTGACACACCCAGCTCACACAATGCTCATGGCCTTTTAGTTGTGCAGCAGACAGTGCCACCTATAAGAAAATAGGCCACATGTTTTAGGCTAGTCTTTCTTTAAGCCACTAGATGGCAGGAAAATACCGTGCGTTGAGTGCGTTGCAACGAACTTTCGTTAATCTTTTTGCAGTTTTCGATCGTTTCGATGCTGCTCGTCAACTGAACCAGCCATATCAAAGGAATTTGATTATATATGATTAAGAACAACTTGCTGAGCGTATTAGAAAAACATGCAGTAAGGCTATAACACAAGACAACAAACAATAAATCTTCCCAAATGTATTGAATGAGGCGGAAAATAGTTTATGTTATATGTTAGAGCCACATGCATCCAGCGGACTCGGTGGCGCAACGGTAGCGCGTCTGACTCCAGATCAGAAGGTTGCGTGTTCGAATCACGTCCGGGTCAAATATTTTTTTTTCGGCTTGTTGCACATTCACTTACCATAGAACAGGACAAAATAGTTTTAGCTTGGCGTTGAGATATTTGTGTATTCCAGTACCTGCGGTGTCTGCGAAATAGCCAGCGTGCATCTTCACCTTGCTAGCGCGCGTACGCAGCACGCGTCTTGCACGTCCGATCACGTTTACGGTAGTACGTCTCGCTATGCTAGAACTGTCTTGGCTCTGGTATTAAGGGGTGCAACGTCCCAAAGCAACTTAGGCTGCGAGAGACGCCGTAAGGGAAGGGATAAAGGAGGGGGTGAAAGAAGAAAGGAAGAAAGAGGTGCCCGTAGTGGAGGGCTCCGGAATAATTTCGACCACCTGGGGATCTTTAACGTGCACTGACATCGCACAGCACACGGGCGCCTTAGCGTTTTTCCTCCATAAAAACGCAGCCGCCGCGGTCGGGTTCGAACCCGGGAACTCCGGATCAAAAGG